>LR736861.1:1437679-1641343 GCA_902654985.2 Oryctes borbonicus | reverse complement strand
CACAAATTTCAATAGTAAAAGCGTAAATTATTCTTCAGTGTTTTCCGTGTTTCCACCCTTCGTTCGCACAATTATCTTCTATTGCTCTTACCTGTTTTCTTAATCACTGTTTCTTCACATTATCGAAGTTTCTTAGCATTAATTAATTATGATAAGTTCCCAGAGATTTGTTAGTTTTCAATAGACAATATATCTATTTTAACGTTCCTTTTTGGTACTTTTAGAATGATTTTTCTACGAAGTATGCGAAATATCATGGATTTTCGAATTCAATTAATCGGCTACTTCGCTTACCTCTAGGAACTCAATCGTCATTTGAGTTCTGTATAAACTCGCACTACGGTTGTAAGTTGGTTTTTCGCAGCACGGCAGTCACTTTTGGTTAACAAACGGTTGTATTAACCATTCTTCAATCACCTAAATAAATCGTAGCAATGTAACCGGAAAAGTTGCGACCATTTTCTTCTTGGAAACGGTTATCTTTTGTTGACTTCAGCCTCATCTTGAAACCCACGCAGTCAATGGACGTTTTCTGGGTTTCGGGTTGAAAGGAATAAATCCACTATTCGTCATCACTTACAATACTACATCTTTTGAGCTTCCGTTATTGCACTAGCTCAGTAACGTTAAAATTTTCTCGACTCAATTCCGTATTTAAAAATAGGCTCTGGCTAAATTACATGTCGTATCTTGATAGAACTTTGGATTTGAGCTCAGTAAATATTGATATTAATGTTGAGGTTTCATTTGCGGCTCCTTTTTACGCGACTATATGCAAAACTGAAAAGCCAACTCTGGTACTGTGATACACAAACAAGTTCAGTACTCCGTTAGAAGCAAATTGATATTATTTTTTCCAGTACCGAAGATGTACGAAACGTTATAATTATTTGCTGGCAACAACGTACATTGCATTGAAATAATTATTTATGACAGATTAACGCACCTCGGTGATATCCATTGTAAGCAAGCAAAATAATAGATTGATGTAAATTAGTTTATATAATTTTTTAAATATTAATTCAATTATTTGCTTATTTGTTAAGGAAACCAATAATATTTTGCTCAAACTGATCAGGTCTCTTCGACATCCCTTCGTTCGTCACGGAAGATAACGCTCTCATCCAGAGGAGAAAATAAAATGCAAGAACGCCCGGAACTACCGAAAGCGCGACAGGCAAGAAGGAGGTTCGAAACCATCATTTACATAATTTTAAAAGTTATTAAAACGGAACAAATAGAGAAAACGAGTCAATGCGGTACTAGACGCGGCCAACGTCGTAACCGTAGTAGTCGAGAATCAGTGATGTGTGTACATTGCCCTCGCTCATAACCAAGCATCAAACAGCAACAAGCACAGCAGCAACGGCGAAGCGGCAGTTCTTTCCTTTTTTTTTGAGGTGGTACTGCTTCCAGAATGCACTCCACTCTCTGGCACTAAAGTCGGTGCCAGCAGTTAAGGCCACATTTTTATTACTGCAGGCCGAGTTATGTGTCTTCTGTCTGGACTAACTCCTAACGCCATTACTGGAGGGGCCTTACATGCATCGGACGCGAAGCGAGCTTTTACAGAACATTAACACTATAATGCATTAAATTTTAATTTGGAGAAAAAAGGCGACCAGCTCGACTTTCATCCTACACACAGCGCAGACGTAGATCTATACACATAAGTACATGCGTACGTATACTGATAGTCGTTATCTCTGTGGGAGGCTGGGCGTTCATTACTTTTCTGTTATTGAAACGATAGACCTTTTCGTCTCGATCAACGTTATTAATTAAATAGAAGGAGATAAAGTTGAATTTAGATAACTGCTAGCTTGACATTTTCTAAGTAAACACATGTACCTATTTCTCCTACTTGAATTTATGTTTCTTATTATGGTGATTGCGGTTATTTATTATGTTTGCTTCAAGTGGTAAATGCTTACTTGCTCTGAGGACTGTACACTGGCCGCAATTAAAAATGCACCACCAAAAAAATTTTGCAAAATAGTGTTAATTAATGTCATACTTATACTATTTATAAACATACAGTTCAACAAAAGAAAAGTAAATAAGGTTCGTCTAGCGCGTTTATGTTCAGGTGTCAAAGGTAATTGCAATTAAGGCTGATAGCTATGGACGCAATAGTCGCCCCTATACTTTCCGTAAAGTTCCACGACCACCACTGCTGTGTTAAAAATGTTATTGACTGAAGCTAGTGTTGCACAGCCAAGCGCTTCAGAAGAAAAATCTCGGAGGGTGGTCCTTCTAAGTGCGCCTGAACCTGCTCTACGTGCTTTACTTTGATTTGCAATTTACAGGTTCCAACACCGTAATAACACCGGTTTCATATAGCCTGATAAGCCGTTCACGTTCGAAGGGGGTTAATTGTTTGTAATGTGCACGTACTCTTCTCCGAGGCATCAATCAGGATTGCTTAAAACACTGCACGCATTTTACTAATTTTTGTACATTGGATTGTAACAAGTGTTCCTGCAAAAACACATACGGCACGTCAGGCTTTTGTAAATGCCGGAAAACGAAACGAGGTCAATGCAATACGATAAACAATCATTTCAGTTGATCTTCAGTTGAAATCTTGACGAAATACTCCAACAATTCAGGTGGCGCATTTTCAATTGCAGTCAGCGTATTTACATTTTATCCTTAAACACTTTGCAATAATAATAATAATGTTTTGCAAATGTTCTCTATTTGCATTCGCACATTGCTGCAGTCTTGTTCTGAAATTAGTCACGATGTTACGAAGCATGTTTATTGGTATTGCCTTAATTTTAAGTTCGATAGCAACCTTTGCCTCTTCCAAAGTGCCCCACAAAAGATAATTACACATGAAAGGATTGTCGAATAAATTAAGTACAATATCAGTTATGAATTCAAGGCAAATGTAAATCGGTGTAATAGCAGGGGGCCCGCAAACATTACATTACGTTATTGCAGCTGTCTTTTTCTGGCATGTACAATCATCAATTGGTATCCTATTCCAACATCGCCCCTACATAATTATGAATTAATTGAACTTTTTATGGCAACTCAAAAATTTACCTTTCGCTTGGTTGTACCACTTAGAACATAGATTCCCAAAGTTGTTTGTCACTTGCAATTTTTTCGTATACCCCCTGCCCGAATACTGATATTTTTAATTTTTCTAAACCTATTAACGTCAAATGTGTTTCCCACAACTACTCAGCTAAGATTTTTGAATGGTGGACAATTCATTAAAGTAATACAAAAAGCAAGTGAATGTTTGTATTGTTTTGACGAAATAATAAAAATATACATGGACAATTATTCAATGTTTGACTTCAATTTAGCGAGGTATAACCTCAGATCTCCACAGCCAGTGATTTGTAGCCAATTTGTCTTTCGTAAGACGATTGATTACCACGCTAAAACCTCTCTCCACGAGATCTGAAGATGGAAAAGCTATGTAGAATTTGCTGGAGACGTTAAATTAATTTAAATCTGCATCGTTTATGGAAATAGGATATATAATAATATGGAAAAATCAGCGTTAACTGGCCATTGTAACACTACTGATTATCGTCTTAATTTTGACAAAATATTTGTGCTAACTACAGTTTACATGGAAAAGGCTTGTCATGGAAATGTGTTGGAAAAATACAATTAAATAAATAAATAAATACCGTAAGCTTTTCGCAGCTTGCACACTTAAGCAATAAGTATTCATATCTGTTTGAGATTGAAATGAAATTGTTTCCTAAATTGGAGTTGTGATTTTCCTCGTCTTTGGGACTTGAGTCTTGATCGTTTGGCTTCGTCCTCGTTAGGCGGTTTCTTTTGAGCGCTCCTGTATGTCGTCTAATTCCGCTTGTATTTAGTGACCTTACAATTTCCAACTTTTCTACATAACCTCCTGATTCGATTGTTCACGCGCTTTTGCCGCGCTCTTTTTACACATGTCTAGACGTACTCTTCGAATTTAATTTTTAAGTTGTTTTTAAATGACAATTTTTTTAATGTTTAAAATGTCACAAAGTAATTGATTGCAGTGTCTAGTTTTTCTGCCAATTGACACGCACTTGTTAGTGATCTTGGATCTGTTATAGTACGTATTATAATTTGCATATTCTCCGATGAAGCAACAAATTAATTGCGAAAGCTCAGAATCTGAACAATTGAATGATTGTTTTATTTTTTCGTCCGCGTTACCCAATATTCATCCTTCGTGGACATTTAATTTAATTTAGTCGTGTCTTGTGTGTTTTAGTTATTACTGTACTGAGATTTGATAAACACATGCATATTCCTTATTTACCGATTTCTTATGCAATCAAACGTTTTTTATTTTCTTGGAAACCATCAATCTTGTTGCTAAGCATTCGATTATACGCACATTGATATTGCACGTGGATGCATGTAAATGCCCAGGTTGTTATTCGAAAAAATACAGGAATGTATGGCAGGTGAATTTCCAAATAGTATTAAGAATTATTTGTTGCAATTTATGCTGTTAGTATAAATAACAACAAAAAAAAAAACAAACGTACTTCGTACTATATTCTAGTTGCAACCATTTGAATTAATTAAATCGTAAATTAAATGGTACAAAAGAAATTAGTGTACCTACATGCAAAATTCAGACAATAATCATTTATTGGATGATTTAGTACCACGTCTGAAATTTTTTCAGCATTACATTGTTCTACTCGTCTGGATGCTAGCAACATTGAAGATGATGGTTGATGTGGATCCATTTTATGTGCCATCACTAGAGCGCAACAAGTCGACTGCCTAGCAGTAGCGTCACTGCGCTGGGTTAACCGAAATAAACGTGCGCGTTATTTAGAACAAAAAAAAAAAGAGAATTTATAAAAGCGCAAACATAATATAGTAAACAACTTACCGAATATGCTTAGATGGCTGAAAATAAAGTCGGAAATGAGACCTTCAACGCCTGTATTATACTGTACGTTTTTACAGTGGTCTCTTTGAGACCTGTTCGTTGCGGCGTATATATCTGCTTATACGCAGAAAAAGATTGTTTTACATCTAGCGATGTAATATTCGCGTACTTAAAGATGGCGTAATCTCTGACTGAAACACTTTTCATTATCTAAAATATCTGTTTGTGCGTGGTCAACAATTTTACACGAATCCCGTAAGGACAACGAAGTGTTTTGCAATTTTTTTATTGCGTCGGCTACTGAAACGTAATTGTCGTTAACAGTTTTTAAATCTGTTGCAACTTGAGGATTTTGGAATTGCAATTGACTTAGCTTTATTGCAGCTGCTTCTTTAGCGTTCAACAGTAAAATCACTAATTTGATCTTTTCAAAATATTTAAAATAATAGAATGCTGCTTCTAACCATGTACCCCATCGTGTAAGAATTGGCTACGGGGGTTCCGGTATGTCAACAGTATGTCAACGAAATAGTCGAATACGTTTCGAAGATTTAAGAAGAACTGCTTTTGTCTGTGCTATTAGTTGATCTACATCAGAATAACATTTCCGCATAGTGTCTGCTACAAAGTGTAAAGCACGAAGCAGACATGTTATGTGCAGCAAATTCAGTTGAACAGTTTTGAATAATTAATCTGTGCGATGCATAACCGCGGCAGCATCGGTAACCATCATTAACACTTGCTTTGGTGAAATTTCAAAGTTATCTAGTGTTCTAACTAATACATTATGAACAGCTTCAGCGGTACATCTTTGCTGTCTTTTCCAGGCTAGCAAATAAGGGTGTGACGGTCCTTTCAAGGTCATTGTCCGTGCTACAGTCGATACTACGGAACCTTTTTTTAATGTCTGTAGTTTCATCTATAGTTATCCACAACCGTTCATTTTTTGCTGCGGTTTTCACATAATTCTCAATCTTCTCGCGCACTGACGGCAAATACCTACGTAGCGTCTGCGGACTGGGTAGTTCCTACGTTGGATTGTATTTCCTCCAAAACTGACGAAACATTGTCTGATTTTTGCAAAGGTCTGATTTTTACGAAGGTGATAACCTTCGTACTGCGATATAGCACACAGCACAGAAGGCCGGAAAGTGCCGACATGTAGCAAAGCAACTCTGCATCCCCCCAACCTCATGCTGTTAAACACCACTGGAAGGCAAGCGAAAATGTTGCGCTCTAGCCATCACATTAAGTACATTAAGTATAGAATCACTGATTTCGTACATTATCGATTTTATTTATACGTACAACGCCTCTATAATATGTACTATCCTTATTTTTCTTATGTTTATGCATATTGTTTTAATAGTAAAAAACCAAATGCACATTTCATTTTTCCAGATAGAATATTACTGCTACTACTTCTATATTTACATCAGTAACAAGGTCGTCTCGGGTTCCCACTCCATCCCATGCAAAACATAAATTTCCGCATATGTTACGAATCATACCGACGCCTGTGAAGCTCACGGCAAGTGGCGAACTTGAGTAATCAGTATATCCATCGATGTATGCTTATAGTAGGGCAAAACATTCAAATGTTAATTAGATTATTATTAATCGAAGGATAAATCTAAATAACTTGCGGAAAAATAGCAAATTATAAATGTACGGTTGTGCATACAACACCTAGGAATAAATGCTTTTTATATATGCGCGTAGTAATCAGCTCCGCGCAATTTTCAATTACGTTTTTTTTTTTTCATTTATAATACCTACATAATATGTGGGAATATTGCATTCTTTAGCTCCTTTAAAAATACGAAACGAGAAGGTAATATTATAATATATGTTTGAAACGCTTCTGTGATTCCGCAGGTGTATTTATTTTTACTCTTGAATCGTGACGACTCCTCTGCGATAAATCTGATTCCCGTCTTTCTACCTCACGCAACAGTTTAACATGTCCAAGCAGCATATCTCCGAATGCGCGGAGTCTAGAAATCAAGAATACACACATACGTACAACATGCAAGTACAGTTGTAAAGTATTATTACGCATTTGGTTTGCTAAAGTTTTATGTCCTAACTCATATCTCAACTCATTTAATTAATTTTCTGTTTGAAGGAAACTGCGTTATTTGCCGGTTTGCTCTCCGAAAAGGTCACTATTTGACTTGCATTGATTCCTCTTCTCACTACTCTAGAAGTGGGAATTCCCTCTAAATCAAGTATTGATTATCTATAACAGTTATAGAGGTAAAAGTTGTTAGTCCATCCCCTATTTAAAAAAAAGAGCGGTCAGTGTTGTAGTTTATAAAATCGTGGCAAAACTCACAACAGCTATAGACGAATATGATATATATAATATAATGAACAATTAGAATTATATATACAGGGTATTTCATGAAACTCATTAGAAGTTTTAATGATATTGCTATGAATGGAAAATTTTGTGAATAGGTAATTGTAGCATCGGACCTATTAATTTAAAATATTTTCTTATTTTAAATGCGATGGGATACGTTTTACTTTGTTTCCAAAAATAGATATCTTCAAACTGAAAAAAACTTCTTTCCTTCAAATATCAATGCAATAGCATTAAACCATTGTCGTTTCATGGTGTTCCTTTAAAATGTTATGCGTTTAAGAATGGGAAAACAGCGTTCTGATTCAGTACTAAACACAGGCACAGAAAGCCATAATTTATAGTAAATTTCTTTGGGAAAATTCATGTCATGTCATCCAGCTGCCAATAGAAGAATAATAATAAATAATACATTTTAACGATATTGCGACCACTATCAGTGCACAAACGCGTAACACTGTACACGTTGCCAGATTTTTTCAAAATGATAGACTTGTCAATGCTATTGCCTATATAAACATGTTGAAGCTCCAGAAAAAGCTGAGAATTAAAAACAAACTAATGTATAAATCGTATGCTTACGATATGCTTACTGCATAAAAATACCATAAACTTAGGTTCGGCTTTTTCCATCTCTGTCATGACATTTCCTATTATACCTCCCATAAGGGCTTACTGACACCGATGTTGTACGTAAGAATATAAAAAGACATTGATTTTAAAAAGTATACATTTCTGCAGCAAGGTATTTAGTGGAACATAACGAAGTTCTTCAATTGGCGATGGTTTGATGGATCGAGCCGTTGAGTCTCTCAAGAGAAACCACATTAGGAAATATTCAAATAAGATCGAATTAATATATATCCAAAATTTATTTATTGAAAGATTTGCCAGTAGGACTCAACGCTTCGAATACCAAATCTTACAGATCATACACCTTCAATCTAAATATTCAACAGAGAGCTGCTATAATGTTAGTAAAGCATCGAACACGACACAATCCCGAAATTTTTAAGCGATGTAAGGAATACATACACCAAGTGAATAGTGAACTGATTTCTCACGATGTAGACCAATGCATTTGGGCCAATATCAGAACGCAAAGTTGGGCAGTTAATACGACCACTGAACATTTTAGGTAAGAGCATGCGGCAGCATCACAATGACGCTAACGATATTCACGCACGTATCTCTAGATATTATGATCGTCAGCAAATTTTTAATGTCATTGATAAAAATTGAGACTAGTGGGGCAACATGTTAGCCTTGTTCCAGAGAGAGCCAAGTATACAGATAAGATATAAAATTATGAACAGTCGTTTGCAGTCTATGGGTTAAGTAAGTTTTTCATGCACACCAACCCATCAGAACATCCGCAGAAGAAAACAATGTTTTACCTTATCAAACACCAATCAGTATACCTGGCATCCCTGCAGTCATAAATGTATTGCGAGCATATGGTTAGATTAATCAGGATTGAACAGCATTTGAAAAATCTATGTTGCTTCCCAAAATTCCTCACACATGAAAAAAATAAATGATCAGATACAATCGATGCAAGCCATTTACTGAAATTACATCAAATCTAAATATTTCTCTAGCTTTCATGATTTAAGAACTAGAATAATTTGTACTAATTTCCAAAACTCGGGTAACAAGTTTGATTAAAAAGAAATGTTGGAGGTAAAAGCAAAGACCTTTGATTTCTTAATAAAAAGATTTGGTCATGACCGGATCTCTTAGTAATATCTAAATGATCTATGTAATAAGCCAATTTACGCGAGACAATCGGCAACTGAGGAATATAATTCGTAAAAGAATCTAAACTGTTAAGATAATTACCATTAATGACGACATCTGCTGGTTCATATACTGTATTAGTGTCAAAAATCGTAATTGCTGGTAACGGTTTGCTGTTTTTCTTTCTAAATATACATTTCTAAAATTGCTTAGCGTCTTGTTTAATTGCGTGTTTTCCGTAGGTTATTGTTAAGTTATAATAAAGTTGGTTAAGAGTATAATGTCCCTACAAAGCTTAACTTGACAAAATTAATTTTAATAACAATATTAATCATTAAATAAGAGAGAATTTTGCAGTTTTATAGATAATGCTGCTAAAACCAGTATGGACGAATCCGGAAGAACAAGGGCTATGGTAATCTGCTCATTTAAATAAAAATAGGACAAACCGGAAGTACGATAACAACAAA
Source organism: Oryctes borbonicus (assembly GCA_902654985.2). Lineage (NCBI taxonomy): Eukaryota > Metazoa > Arthropoda > Insecta > Coleoptera > Scarabaeidae > Oryctes > Oryctes borbonicus. The sequence continues at coordinate 1,631,889 of LR736861.1, read as the reverse complement.
AAATTCGAAATCAGATGCATTATGCGTCAATTACATTTACCTACGAGTTATTATTTCCGCTCTAAAGATATTTACTGGGTTCCATACTTTATCCCAACCCTGTTTACGAGGTACTTTACTCCGTAGATCAAAACTGCTAATTACGTCATACTTAGATCGATGATATATTCCATACCTGGGTTTAGATTGAGAACATATGAATATTTTGTAGGAAATAAAATGACATCAAAACGCGTTCGCTAATAAATTCCACGCTCCAAGGTTAAAACGTTGCATGCGTGTGGGTTGGGTATAAGACTTTTTTGTAATTAAGTATAAAGTAATTATTCCCGCACGGTGTACATGAACATAGTGCGGCATTCTAATTAAATAATACCTACTATTTACTACTAGAGTATACTGTCTAATACAGGTAAAGTAGAACGAGTAGCGAGTTTGTTTTAGGACCACGCATATTGTTTTCGGCAGTGACGAGTACAGTAACTTATGTATTACGTAAATACATAGGAAATGGGTTATATTTTTATGTAGTACTTTATATGGTGTAACGTTACTTGAAAAAGTCGATACTTAATAATATACTGGAAAACAAGTAAATTTCTCCACGAAACAAAGGAACCATTTTAAAGGTGAAATTAACAAATATTCTTAAAAATACTAAGACATTTATGTACTTGCAACAATCGTTTGATTTTACCGAAATTGCTCACGCTCTGTTTCAAATTACATGTTTTTTGGAATTGTATTTTATAGCTATTTAAACTAAATAATTTTAGTAGTGGTCTCTTTATTGCTATTATGATGCATTTGGTATTTATACCACAAAAAATTGTGCAAATAGCAGTTGGTATTTGCAAAGTACGCCTTTACGAATGCGATGGTCTCCTCATTCGATGATAATCTCTCCTCCGGACTTACTGGGGCCAGATCTCGCAAGTAGAGTAGGTGATCTATCAACTCGAACACTAATTTTTGCGATGGCGACCACTGAAGTGTGTGTGGTGAAATAAAACTTTTTTTCTCCTCAATGCGGTCGTATTACCTTTACGATGCAAGAATTTAATGATGCCTCCATATTCGATTTTTTCCATTTATACAGGGTGACAAAAATGGTGGTTACGCATCTGAGCGTCCAACATGGTTGACATTTTCAAAAGTATATTTCAATGTATGCGCAATTATGTTACCAGAATATTTTTGACGAATAACGCCATCTTCATGTTGAAGCCAATGTATGAATGCGTGAGGTTGCTGATGATTAACTGAGTCAATCATAACAAATTAAAGCCTTATCTACGGCAAATTATTGTCTCTGTCTAAATACGTTAACTGTTCGATCTAAAACCGAGGCACTGGGTCCTTCAATAAATAGAATTTAAGCATGCGGTTCGCAATAGAAAATTTGTAGGTATAGTAGAAATGTCTTTCGGGTAATGTCGTGTAGTTAATATTTTACTTGACCATGCTGTCGGCTTCTTCAGAAGATTTCTAAAAACAGGTGTTGTTCTCTTGCTCCTCGTTATATATCGCACTTTCGTTCCGCTTTGCTGATCCATAACCGTTCCGTTCCACCGAATTGCGTCGTTCGTTGTATGACGACTGGCTAATAGCTAATTAGCTAATTAGCCAGAACCAGCCACTACTACCCGAGGATAATACGCGAATCGATGGAAATAATGAAGAACACCAACAACTTCAATCGGGAAGACGGATACAAGATCAGCAACACCTGGAAGTTAGCACTACGGAGTAGTCATACAACAAACGACACGATTTAGCGGAACGGAACTGTTATGGATCAGCAAAGCGGAACGAAAATGGGATATATAACGAGGAGCAAGAGACAACAACACCAGTCTTTAGAAATCTTCTGAAGAAGCTGGCAGCATGATCGGCGAAACGTCAAGTAAAATATTAAGTACGCGACATCACCCGAAAGACATTTTTGGATTATGGATTACAGTCGTAAAAGCCTACACTCAAGCTGACAATAACCAAAATAATGCTGCCAATGCAGCTACTCATGGTATTGGTGGAATTGCTCACGGGAAAAGCAATGTGAGAAGAGAGAACGGCAACCGACGGACATATTTCTGCTTACCCTTCGTCATCGGCGTTGTTTCTAGCGTATCCTGTACCTCACATTGCTATTTCCCTCTCGGCCTCACATTGTTTTTGCCGTGAATGACTGTCAATACCATGAGTATCTGAAATGATCAGATACTTTGAGTTTCCGTGCAATCGGTCTTTAGAAATCTTCTGAGGAAGCTGACAGCATGATCAGCGAAACGTCAAATAAAATATTAACTACGCGACATTACCCGAAAGACATTTCTACTATGGATTACGGTCGTGAAAGCCAACACTCAACTAATATGTAGGTATCTTTGTTTGTTAGCGTTAACAGAATTCATACACCTTGTATGATTTACCATTGCTATTATCAGCTGTATAGCGTATATGCGCATGCACCTTATAAATTCTAGTGAAAAAACAGTTTTGACATCTGTTTTCATATGAAGTTCTTCCGCTCCAAATTTATCCGATCAAGGTAAATGCGACCATAACACAGACTCTCACTCTGTATAGGCTATGCACATCCAAATGAGTCTGTACAACAGCGGTTAATGCAGTAACTACATAGAAGACAAGAACGACTTACGTATACGTTAAAAACTTTTCAAAATTCACGTTACCAACAAGGATGGGAAAGTACGTGCGCGATTATAATAACAAATTAACTAAAATGCATAACTGCTGCGTGAATCGTACGTGACTAATAGAAACTAACGCTTTGAATTCATAATAAATTAAAATCGTGTTGCGCCGTCCATTTAGATATATCCAAATTATATAAAGCACTTTGTTGTACGTTTACTCGAATTAATTATGTTATAACAAAACAATTTGTAGCAATTAGTGCAACAATATTGCAGGAAACAAGAATGATGCAGAACGCACAACGTTTGCTATAAGTTAATATAACAAATTTTGGAAGTTACTACATTAGGTTTTACAAATTGCAACAATTGTCTGATTAATTAAAACAAATTAAAGCAATATTATTTTAATAATGGTTGAAAAAACAAGTAGTAAGCGGAATAACAATAACTATTCTGTTTCTGTAAGTCCAACTGCTTCGCAATTCGCACATGCGCCTATCAAAAACTAAGCAAATTTTCAGTAAAAAGACAAATTAATTTTAAAAGGAATGCGAACAGGAGAAGACATAAAAGCAGATCATTTATTAGAAAAAAAATTCTATCGTTGCAACATCTGTTGGTCAATAACTAATACTATCTACGTCTAATTCTAAGGCGGGAAATATTTGATTTGGATAGACTTCGATAATAAAATTGTCTGTACGTTTTACTTACAAACTCTTATTTTCAATTATCTATTTTAAGATAGGAAGATATATCGCTGAACATACAATCTCCTCGATACGGCGAAATGTGATGCAATACTGTAAAAACAGTAAGTTTCGTAGCTAATGATACGCCCAGTAAACGATCATATAGGCACATGGTACAATGACGGATTTTTTTCTTATTACTTTATGCATTTTTATAGAAGTTTAGTTTCAGCACAAATCACAAGCTGGTCAGAGCCAATTATATACTCTAAAGTCAGTTTCGGATTTTTCGAATCGCACATGATTTTTGTTGGAATAAGCCTATCATGTAATGCATAAATATAGAAAATAATATAACGGCTTTGTTCGCAAAATAAATCTCAAACTAATCAGAGCAGTCAAAGTCAATCAAATATCGCGATACCGGATTTCTTTCCACCAGATTGCGTCTAATTTGCCAATATGCCTCGTATTTAGCTCTCTGATATACAATTGTTTGAATCGGTAAATAGCCAAATTTTTAATTTTTGTCGGATAAATTTGTTTATTAAATATCAAAACAACATTTTCTTTTACTCACGTATTAGGAACTAGACCAACTTTAGACTTTAGACCAACAAAAGAATTGGTTCAATGTTATTAATGAAAATTACTCTTTAACAGTGACGCTGCTTTCTACAATTATGCGAATTTTCAACTTATTTGCTCTTTGATCAATGTATTCAAACGTAAGTAAAGCCGTCGTGATATTTTGGCGCCGAAGTTGATTACGAGTGAGAGATTGTAATTTAATAACGTTATGTACGTACTTTATACATAAAAAAGTTCTTTTCAAGTGAAAAATACTTCCAGTAGTACTATAGAACAGTTGGCATTTGCACTGCATAAGAAAATTCCATTATTTCCACTTTTGACTTCAGCTAAAAAGTATATGTAACAATATTTATATTTTAGGCTATAAACCTCCTTTTCTTGAACGAATTCATAAAACTCATTACAACAAACAATTTTTGTCTAAAACTTTTGCTCTACCTCTTACCATTAGTGCATAGATAGTATGGGAAAAAAATTGCAAATTTCAAAGATAATTTAATCCACTCAGAGTGAATATTAGCGGAAAAATAAAATTATCCAATTCGTACCTATATCCCAAAGTTTTATAATTTTGTATCCTCTGTAGAATGAAGGAATTGCAGCGTGGGGACCATGAAGGGCATCTTCGAATCCTTTAAGATCCCAACATAAATTATCTGATGCACATTGCAAAGGACATGATGCAATTTTGATCATGCTTACATGGTGATCATTGAAAACCGTACTGAGTGGGCATTCGAGTAGTCTTAAGGCACTACTTTGACATGGTACATAGACGGCTCAAGAATAGAAGGTGTGGGAACAGGTATAGGCGTTAGTGGGCCTAACCATCACCTTAAAGTGCCTACAGGACTTCACACCAACATATTTCAAGCAGAGATCTCTGCTTTGAACTTGTGCGTCATAAAGAACCTCGAGACAGGGATACGAGGCGCAACCATAACTGTATTCAGTAACAGTCAGGCAGTTCTAAAGGCTATCAAAGCCTACTCATACGAATCTTGTCTGATCCACGAATATATACACAATTTAAGGCAATTGAGACTAAGCCTGTAGAAACGAGTACGCTTCACGAAATTAGTAGAGACTCGACAGACTCGTGTTTTGTCGACTCTCGGAGACCAGTAGGCAACACGATCTCCCTCTTATGAGACGAATAAACACCAGTCTGTCTAGTCTCTGCTAATTTCAAATAAATTTTTACCATTGTACAATTTTGAGCTTTTTCTTAATATTTTCGCTTCAATACGCTACTTCGCTAATTTTACGTATAACCAAAATAGAACTCAATTTTAATGATACTTTTTTTTTTGTTACAGGAAAACTTATCCACACCGGAGTCCTCAGAAAATAATGAAGAAGATCAGTATACAGGTACTCCTTTTCATATCCAAGATCTCCCATCATATTATTTTCGAAAAGCCGTATTTATTTAATCAGTAACAATATGAAAAATTCGTTTTTATCGGGACTTGGTTCGAAATTATTTGTGGGTGTAATGCTTTTATTATTTTCGCGAAAAGAAAATTCGCCCGCCGGCGTTGTGTTGATGAAATGAAATGAAAATTTCATTTAAATAATATGTTCGCATCGCGTACCTACGCACGTATCAACGTATATTTAAGTTGTATTGAATTAAAAGAGTGGATTGGGTAAAGCGACACCTTAAAAAAGAAATTATATCCTGATGTGAAAACCTGATGTAAGCATTCAAATTATATTCACTGCATTATTACTCCAAATGAAAAAGTTTGTCTATAGACCAATATTATATTTGAATGGAAAAAATGTTAATACAATCATTTAATATAGAGCGAAAAATAATTATGATGTTGCCTTAAGAACTGTTGAAAATTCTAGTTTTGTAGCTGTATGCTTAAATACTTTCAATTTACAATACAATGGTTTTCAAAAAGAAAGAAAAAGCAAATTAATATTTTACATTTGCTTTCTCTTTTAGATGTTTTATTAAAAAAAATACGTAGACTTAGACATGGAGATTTTATCGCCACTTCATTTGATCAATCACCATCTGGCAGCAAAATTATACACATGTAATTGCAATGCCGCTCGCTTTTCCTAACCTACAATTTACCTTCTTTGTTCACGTGTTTACGACCAACAGGTGTTTTGTATCTACTAATTTTCTACTAAAACACTTAAATTTCAAGAGTTATAACTCTTAAGACGTATGATGGGACAAAAGTATACTTCGACGACTGGCAAGCGACAAAGTACAAGGCTCACTTTCGTGCATATCGACCCCGTTTGCTTTTGTGCCATTGCACATCGTTAAATCTTTAAGTTCACAAGTATCTAGTTTAATTTACTGAAGCTTTAAAAATAAAAGCGAAATCTTGGTGAAATTTAAAAGAATTTTTCCCACAACAATCATTTAAAATTGCCTAAAAGAAGATTATAAATATCTGTAAATATGCTGTTGCTTGTACAACATAGGATTCATTGATTTTCTTAGAATTACTGTCTAGATTCATTGAGTTGAAATTTCTCAACTTCTCTTTTTGACATTTTAGTAATCTGAACGGATTTTAAGAGTTATGTAGGATACACAGGTTGACAACCAAATCTGATTTGCTAGTTATACGAATGTATCACAAAGAGAAAAGAATATGTGGTGGGTACAATGAATGTTGCTGCTTACAATGTGATGTACATATATCGGCGAAGTATACGATTTTTTTTTTGTTAGATGCGTTTGTAGCCATTAAATATGCAAAAAAAAGTCTGCAAAATCGCACTATCTAGAACCACACCAGAAAATTTAACGCATATTTAGTAGTTTAAAGAAACTAAGAACATTGTCGACTAATTGCAAGTGGCGGCCACATAAATAGCACAGGCATCAAATTTCATTTGAATTAACCGCTCAAGCTGTTCCCGTTTAAATTTTTCTTAAACTAGAGTGAGAGTCCCCGAGAAGGTTGCGTGTACTTCCCCTAACTACGAATTCCAGAACAATAATTCGGCATTCAATGAAAAAAAAAAAATTAGTTTCACTTTTCTAGCAGGCACATAAATAGCACAGTTGTTGGTTCTGTAGCGGAATCTTATTAAAGTGTTACGGTTCGAGTTATTTTGTACCAAAAAAGTGGTGTACTTACCACTTTTAAAATTAACGTTTTATTAATAACAAAAATTTAGGTGTTAGTATAATGGGACGAGGAAAACATTGTTGCCCACCAGAGAAAAGAGAGTTAATTTGCACCATGAAAGAGAAGGGCATATCAATTTCAGAAATATCACGAATATTGAATTGTTCGCGTAAATTAATACAAAATACGATAAAGCATATTCAGACGGAAAAAACTTTAGAAAACAAGAAACGGAAAATTAGGCTTCGTAAAACAACCTTACGAGAAGACAACCTTATTCGTCGATTAAGTCAAGAAGATCCTTTTCGCACAGCTACACAAATAAAAACCGAATTTAATAAACAATTTGATATTGATATATCGAGAAGAACAATATGACGTCGGTTGAAGGAATTTAACTTACATGGGTGTATTGCAGTACGAAAGTCACTCGTGTCAAATAAAAACCGTAAAAGAAGACTACAGTTTGCGAAAATGCGCAAAGAAAAGCCGCTTTCTTTCTGGAAATCTGTACTTTGGACAGATGAGAGCAAATACAACCGACTTGGGTCTGACGGAAGAATGTATGTGCGACGCCCCACCAATCAGAGATTCAACCCTAGGTACACTATAAAAACATTGAAACACGGTGGAGGAAGCGTAATGGTATGGGCTTCTATGTCATGGCGTGGTATAGGACCTATATTCAGAATTGCAGGAAAAAATGGATCAGTATGTTTATCGCAACATTTTAGAAAACGTGATGGAACCATATGCTGATGAATTTCTTCCAATAGCCTGGGGTTTAATGCACGACAATGATCCCAAACATACGGCGCGGACCGTAAAACAGTGGCTAGAGGAGAAACAGATTCGAGTGTTAGAATGGCCTGCACAAAGCCCTAATTTAAATCCCATAGAAAATCTATGGGGGGATGTTGAGGTTGTTATAAAGTCTAAATCTCCAGCGACATTAGACGAATTATGGAATACTATTGAAGAAGCCTGGCGTAACATTCCTGTAGAGAGATGTCAAAAATTAGTTGAAAGTATGCCGAGAAGATGTGCAGCAATATTGGCTTGTAAAGGGTTTCCAACAAAATATTAAACGTAAAAGCAAAAAAGAATAAAAAAGAAATAAATAATACAGTATTTCGTTATTGTTATTAAGTGTGCTATTTCTATGCCCGCTTAAAAAATAATATATTTTTTTAATTTGTTTATCTTGAAGTTTATAAAATATTGTGTGTTTATTGTAAACTGCATGCCATCTGCTACATTTTTGTTAAGCTAGGTTAAATGAATCACTTGTTTGCATTTACAAATTTATCAATTAATTAATCCATATCAGTTTACCTGTGCTATTTATATGGCCGCCACTGTACGTCTGTAAAGGTTCATGCTAAATTAACTTGCGACAATGATTTTATTTAGATTAATTTGAATTTAGGCGAAAGAATTCGTATTTTATGTCTTTTTAACTCAAATATATTGTTACTGGTTGTATAAAAACGTGCACAATCAGCTAAACTATCTACCATACAATAGAAACACCTACCTTGTGTCTAAATTTGATAAATTGAAAATTCTACACAAAATTACGCGGTTCATTGACATTAGCAGGGTTGGTAGATTTTCTTCTTTTCAATTTCGCGCGTTGTGTCGGTTACATTATTTACTAATGCAATTTTTTATTGTGAAATATATTCGTATGTTGCATTTTGAAATATCTGAACCAAGGTGTTGCACGAATAACACAACTGGCAGTTTTATACAAAATTTATTTCTGAATTCAAACTTAAGGCAATAATGATACCAAAGACTGGAGTAGTATGGCAAATAACGCTAAAGTATCGATTAATTAAAAAATAACTTGCATGGTGCGGAGTGTGCCGACGTCTTAATGTTATTCTAGGTAATGTATGTAAAAAATATGGAAGAATATTTCTTTATGGAACAGTGCCGAATTATTATTAAAATGTCAGGCAAATCGAAGCAAACATTAAAAGGGGTATTCGGCAATCAGCTGTAATCAGTACTGCAGATTGTCGGTTTGCTACACCGAGTATACATATCAGGTACTCGATTTAAATTTTTTGATGCGTATAGCTGACGCTAAAAATGCACTGTAAATGCTATTGGGGGTTGGCGATTCTTGGAATAATAAAAAAATGGGTCCCCTACTGGCGATACAAACTAACCTCGATTCAGTTTTGTATGTTTATCTGTACTTTTTAGTGATGTATGCGTTTTGTACTCGTACCGTTGTTTGAAGTTTACGTTTAAAAATTAGTCTTTTCGAAATTGCTAGCGCCAACAAATTTAACTGTTGACGGTATTTGTAAATCATGCTTATCGCGCTCTCATCGTAGATTCCAATTTAACAGGTCAATTTAGTTCTTTAGTCTTGGACAAAAATGTTCATAGCAATATTTTTGTTTTAACATAAAAAATGTATTTTTTCTATCCAATTACATCGAGGGACGCCCATATACCCTATACATAGTCAACTATTGATGTTCCTGTTACCAATTTCAACCATCCGCTCTCTGCACCTGAACAGCTTTGCTTGCTTAAAATGATTGTTCTCTTTGATACATCATAGCTGATGTAAGTCCGGATTCAGCTATAAGAGCTCATTTGTCCCACATTACTCGCATAAATACAGATTGTGTTTGTGATTTGGAGGTTGAATTACCTTGTTGTAACACTTGTGATCTGTGGCAGCTAATTACTTTTCTACCTAAAAAATAATATCCACCCTTTCAACTAATTTAATAACTGACGGAAATGATCATGTAAGAGAGGAATAATCGCGCCTGAGTGTTTTTCTATTGTAGGTAAAAGTAAAAACGAATACAATTTCTCACTTCACCTTGTCACTCTGTCTTATCTTGGTCTTATCTGTAAGACGCTTTTCTGGTAAAAAGAAAAAATGCGGCTTGTCATATCTAGTCTTGAATATCGGTAATGCAACATGTGCTCTGCTGATAATTCTTTCACTACTTGCTACTCCGCATCTCGGCAAATAATATAGCCTATACTTTTAGTTGTGGTGTGGTTAGCATATTGTTTTTGCAGAAAAAACATTTGCTATGTAGATTGGAGTCGGTCCTATGATCGCATCTACGAGGGTGGTTCTAGAAGTCCTTAGAAAATCTAAGAGATGGCGCTCGTAGTATCGAAAATGGTTGATTGATCACTAGACAGCTGTCAAAGTCTCAGTTATATCCATCACGCGGTTTCATGTTTATTGTTGATTTAAGTAAGGAATTTTTGTTTATATAGAAAAATGGAAAAAAACTGAGTTTTGAGCGGCATATTTAGCGCCGAAAGAGACCAAAGCTAACTTAGTAACTTGAGTAACGTAATCAAATCAGAGAGAGTAAAATAGTTGGGGCCACAGGCATTCGCAAGGTGCAGTATTTTCAAGTTTACACGAAAAATTGGGTGTAAAAAAAAATCTCTGCAAGATGGGTGCCGCGTTTGCTCTCAGTGGAGAATAAACGCAATCGTGTGACTGTTTTGACGCTTTTGCATCGTAATCTTGACGAGTTTCTCCGTCGATATATGACTACGAACGAAACATGGATACACTACTACACTTCTGAGACAAAAGAACAGTCAAAACAGTGGGTTTTTGAAGGCGAGCGGGTTTCGAAGAAGACGAAGACAGCGAAATCGGCCGGTAAGGTAATACCCTCGGTTTTTTGGGAGGCACTCCGTATCATCTACACTAATTACTTGGGAAAAAGGACAGACAATAACTGGAAGATATTATGCGTTGTTATTGGACCGGTTAAGCGAAGAAATCGAGAAGGAACATCCTCTTCCATCAATGCACCGATGCACAGCTGCGCAGTTCCGATGGCCAAAATTATGAAGTTAAAATTCATATTAGTGCAACATCCACCGTATTCACCGAACTTGGCCCCCCAGTGACTTCCGTTTATTTCCAAATTTGAAAAAATGGCTCGGCGGACAACGGTCTACGTCGAACAAGGAAGTCATCGTCCAAACAGATGCGTATTTTGAGGACCTCCCGAAATCCTACATTTTGGAGGGCTTAAGAAAGCTGGCGAGAAGCTAGGAAAAGTGTATAAAGTTAAATGGAGATTATGTTGAAAAATAAATAAAAATCTAGAGAAAATACTTTTTCTATCTTTTTCTAAGGATTTATTAAACGACCTACCGGATATAATCAGAACGGTAGAGAGGATATACGTTCATTACTCAAACATATACGGCAATATATTCAGCAAGAACAATTTCAGTACTTGCAGCACATTTCAGAATGCATCAAAAATATCGAAGTAATGAGATATTGATTGGGTTGTTGTAGGTTGTACTATTACCTTATCTAGATATGGACAACGCTTTGTCTCGAGTATTTTAAAATGCAACATAAGAATATACTTGTACTTGTATGGACAAATATCGTTGGGATCGCACTATTTTGCATTTATAAATTAGCAACTGATCATTTGATTCGTTTTTTTCTATGCAATTTGTATAAGCTTCATTGCTAAAAGCGAAAGCATCAACATCAACGAAATAAATGTATACTGCACAATTGTTTCTTCTTTCATTGAATACATAGTATTTATATTGATTGTTGTAGTGGTCATGACAATTTTTTGTTCAGCTCCTTTAAGTGCCAGAAAACACACTTCAAAGCTCAAGATATTGTTTAATTTAATTGCCTGGAAATCGTTTGTATTATAAGAATCTTCGCCAAAATTACAACTTATTGAAAAAGAATTTAAAATCAAATTTTGTAATACGCTCAAGTTAGCAACTAATATACTTCGAAAAATATTCATGTATTAACCAGTTTCAAAAGAACCAGATATAATGTCGCACTAAATTGATAAACATGTGCGATCTTACGCCCTACAACAATGCAATAAAGCAAGCAATAGTGTGCGATTCATTTCGCCTTGAAATATTGGGATAAAACGAACTTGAATGCAAATATTATCGAAAACGGATATCCTGCGCTTGTTAATAATTCTGCACTAAAATATGTTCGTGCGGTAGGTGTACTTCTATTTTTGATATAATTTATTTCTTCCTTCATTCTTTTTTTTTAATTTTAACTGCTTTTATGTTTTACCATACCAACCCTGCTAATTTCGTGATTGATTGGCTCTGCAGGATCCGGGGCTATGAAAGACACCGACAAACTCAAGTTGATGCTCTTGGCATGGAACTACCACAATCAGGCTCAAGGTAATTTTTTTTCATAAATTCTAATAACTTAACAAAATAAACACTTATGATCGTTTCAACTTTTGCAAATACATTGCCACATTTAGTTCTTCTATGACAAAATGCCATAAGAAACGCATTATAAATTTATAGTTATTGTATTCTATATATATATGTATATGTATATGTATATGCGTGAATTCTTCACATAGGAAACCGGAATGGTAACAGTGATACACCAGATCTATCTTCAGTACCTGGCAGCGAGGAAATGGCCGGTCTATGGGCGCAGTACCACTCGGCATTAGGCTTAGCAAAGGGGAAAGCAACACCTCCAGCAACCAGAGATCAGTCTGTAAGTAAATTCTTAGTTTACAAAAATATATTTAAATTACAGTTAAAATTGTCGATCTTGGAGGTACCCTAGACTATTGACTTTTACCTGTTCGACAGTTTAGCGTATTCCACTGGACTACACTAGAGCGCACTTGGAGTTTGCAATTCTCGTTCGAAAATTCTGTATCGGCCAGTGCCAATGGAACGTAGAACTTTTTTTTTACATATCATGTTTCATTGGGTTAAGTATATGGTATTTATAGACATCAGCTGCCCCATTGCTCTAGATCGACATCTGTACCTCTAGCTAAAGCGATAAAAATTTCTCCGAGTACAATTCTGACTGCTCTGACTTTACCAATTACCACAAATTATTGCTCTAAGTTTCCCAATTGAACATGCAACTCCCATTCCGAGCATGCTCCAAGTGCTCTAGAATTGCCAATGGAATACGCTGTATGTGTAAGCGCGCACACCTATCGATTCGATTTTTTAGTTGATGAGCTGCTCGATTCCTTTTTGATTTAAAAGTCGAACAACTATCGCCGACAGCTTGCTTTAAATTGTGTTATACAGAGGAATCGCCCTAATAGCGGCAAGATATGGCCTCTTGTCATTGCACGGTCCTTCTAAATGATATCAGCAACTGGCACTTGTAGAAGAAGTGTTTCATCTTCAGGTTAGCAGTCGCTACGATTACGGGTCTTCAGTTAATCCCATCTTATAAAGGATTTTCTTTTGTCATCCTTCAATCATATTACATTGACACTGTTTGTTCGGTCGACTAAAAGGTCAATTGTCTGCGGTGGACTGCATCCATCTATCACAATTTATTCAATTTTTTAATAATACATCTCAAGGTATACACTTGACAGCGACTAACGTTGGCCAATATTGGTTGTCATAAACGTCAAATGGCGGTCTTATTTCATTCAAAACGTTTTGCTGATCATGTGAAATACATGTCCACTCTAATGCCAGGACGATTAGCAGAAAAAGTAGCGGTAGTTTCCGGGTCTACCTCAGGAATAGGACTTGCCATAGCAAAGAGATTCGCACAAGAAGGTGCGAAAGTTTTAATCAGTGGTCGTAAGCAGCAAAGAGTAAACCGAGCTATAAAATCATTTCAGGGAGGAACTAACGTTGTAGGCACAGCCTGCCATGTAGGTAAGGGCTTTCAAAGAACTCGAATGTTGGAACTAGCTCAATACGGCTTGGGCGGTATCGACATATTAGTTATGAACGTTGGAATCAATCCCGAAATGTCCGAAGTGTTAGAGACCACCGAAAGGGCGTGGGATAAGATATTCCAGATCAACGTTACAAGTAGCTATCGTCTGGCGAAGGAAGCTGTGCCGTATATGTTGAAACGAGGTCAAGGAAAAATATTGTTTCATGCCTCTATAGTCGGCTTCCAACCTGTAGCTGCACCAGGTGCTTACTCTGTCTCGAAAACTGCATTGATTAGTTTAGCAAAAACCACAGCTTTGCAATTGGGGAAATATAATATCAATGTTAACGCTATAGCACCGGGTATTATTGTAACAAGATTTAGCGAAGCAATTAGATATAACGAACGGTCAGCGGAGTTTCTAGAAAATATACCAATGAGAAGGTATGGAACCCCAGAGGAAGTTGCTGGAGTTGCTGCGTTTTTAGTTTCACAAGACGCAGATTATATAACCGGAGAAACAGTTTGCGTATCTGGGGGTATGGTATCACGATTATGAAAAACATGAATATTTGCAAACGTTTGTACACCATCTTAACAATTTAGTAATAGATGACTGCAAATCAATATGCCGTTGGAATACAAATATAAATATGAAAGATGGTTGCTTTATTTCCTACAGCTCTTAAAAATTCAAAACAATTATTGTAAATAAATTCTAAAAGTTTTTGCCTTTGTTGAATGAATAGCTAGTTTATCCCAAGACAACATGGTCGAAACACCTCGAGGCATCTTTGGTGCAACCAAAACCGACGTTGACTTGCATCGTCATGCAGGTTCACACTTTGCGAAACACGCCTGCGAAGTGTGAATGGCTTAATATGTATACATTTTGTATTTTCGAAACCATTGACATTGTTTGACATACGTCCAGCGGTCTATGTGGAATAGGTCCCACGAGCGAAATGTGTCTCCAGAAAGAAGTAATTATGCGATTAGACGACGCAAATCGATAAGATGAGTGACACATATACAAGCATAATCGAAATTAATTGATTTTCATGACACTGTTTTGCCGAAAATTAACTATTGATCACTACTTGATAGCTGTTGAGAGTCTGTGTGTATTTTGTATGTGTATATGGTGCGTCATAAATTTAATCAAACGTCAAATGGCAATTTTCAAGGCTTCGAAATGTGTTCTATCTTATGCAAGATATACGCACACGGCAATACCAAATCGGCTAGAAGATAAAGTCGCCGTTGTGACGGGTTCATCTGAAGGAATAGGGCTCGCGATAGTGAAAAGATTCATTAACGAAGGTGCGAAAGTAGTTGTAAGTGGAAGAAAACAGTCTAAGGTAAATGATGCTTTAAGAATGCTGAACGCAGGCAAGCGTGTGCTAGGTACTGCTTGTCACGTTGGAAAAATTAATCAAAGAATTAGAATGCTAGAGATGGCAAATTACGGTTTGGGCGGTATCGATATATTAGTCGTAAATGCCGGAATAAGTCCACAAATGTACGACGTATTAGATACAAGCGAGAGGACGTGGAACAAAATTTTAGATATTAACGTTAAAAGCTCTTACCGTCTAGCCAAAGAAAGTGCACCGTATATGCAGAAAAGATCAAAAGGAAAAATCATTTTTAATTCATCAATTCAAGGTTATCAACCGCTGAGTATAATAGGTGCGTACTCAGTATCGAAAGCTGCTTTGATTTCACTAACAAGGGCAGCTGCTATCCAATTGGCCAAGTATGATATAAATGTAAATTCAGTAGCACCAGGAATTATTCAAACTAAATTTTCTCAAGCGATTAGAAATCAAACAACAGAGGAACTTTTGAGTCAAATACCAATGGGCAGATTTGGGTCTCCAGAAGAGGTCGCTTCCGCCGTTGCATTTCTAGCTTCCGATGATGCAGATTATATCACGGGGGAAACGATCTGCGTTGCTGGTGGTATGGTCTCACGTTTATGAACCCGTGCGCAGCGTTTTTTTTTTTTTAGTATACAATATTATTAATCTATACTTTATATAGAAAAGCAGCAAGTTCAATAAAGGTTTTAATTCCAATAAATAACTATTTCTTAAATGTTGATCATATTGGACAAACACAGAATTACCAGCGCCAGAACAAAAGACAGTTTCTTTCCTGAGCAATAGAGTTTTCAAACAAGAAATATTCGGAGAGAAATGCTGCAGACCATGAAATGATATTCAAGTATACGTGTTCATTTTCCGCTACGCACGATACAAATTTGGTTTTTAAAATAGAACACCTTGTACATTATTATGATTCTCTTCAATTCACAATTTTCATCAATATTCACTGCAACTATCTATTGCACTTTTTGAGAGCGACATATTTTAGGTGTACTTATGGAAATGTTTATGAAAGACAATCTATTACCAGATCACGAACAAATACACAGGCTGTTTCATTAAAAAAAATTGAAATAGCAAGAGTTAAACATGGCGACGATTTCGATGACCATCTTGACCAATTGATTGAAACTTCAAGAAATATGCAATCGAATAAAATTTCGATCACCCACTCTAGCGCGTAAGACGAGTAAGATATCGATCGCTACAGAAATAGCGACATTTCTCCAAGATCTTGAAGTATGTCAATTATTTCGAAAACTAAGATAGGTAAATATAGGGAATACTGTAAAGTTGCTATTGTAAAACATTCTTAAATACTGATTTTTTCGAACATATATTGTTTATACGATTATATGTCAAATAGTTAAGTGGAAGAGCGGACTAGGTGTCTTAATTGTTAGCTGTTTGTGTGCTAGAAACAGCAGTAGTACGCTAATTAATTATTTCTCTTTGTTCCAGAGTCCGGTAAATGCCGAGACAGGATCAGCGCACGATGAAACGAGTTCGAGTGGTAACAAAGACGATGAAGACGACGATGACGACGAAAGCGATGATAAAATTGATACACAAACTCATGATCCCGAAAGACTGAAAGCGTTCAATGTAAGTTTAATATATTTGATTATGATAAGTTATGTTAGCTTTTATTATTTAAATTAATGACAAAAAAATTATTCGGGGATTAAAAGAGAAAGAATACTAAAATATACGCCCTTTCACCTTTTTGGCCTGGCAATAAGACTTCTTATTCTTTTCTAACAGAACATCTCATATCTTTTTAGATTCTCTACAATGAGCACAAGTAAAAAGTCTGCAATTTTGGTTGTAAGTGAATAGCTTCTCAGGTAGAAATTGTATAAAGACATAACAATAGAACATTATTAACCAAGTTTATGTTTATTTCACAATCAAGAATAAAATGCACTTGTACTGAACTGAAATTAAATATTTTTGTACAAAAAACACATCATTTATTAATTGTGTCTATCATACTTAATAAATAATGTAACCTAATTAGCCGAACTGAATTTTAAGTAAAGGTCTTCAAATTCAAGTGCAAATCTAATAGTTGATGATTTAAAGTGATTCTTTCGAGTTTTACGATCATTTACCTGTGCAACTGCCACAGTTGTCTGCGTGGGCAGAATAAGCCACTGTGCGTTCAAGTCTCAGCAGAAGCAAATTTTCTTAGTACAATTCAGAGTCGCCATTCGCATGCTGGGGAGCAATTAACTGCGCTGCGCCCTTGACGGCGAGCGGTTGATAATAACAAAGCCATGAAACAATTTACACTGTAGAGGCTTCCGAGGTTGTAACAAATTTTAAGAAATTTATACGCCGCGCAGGGTCGTCAACAGACGTTAAAATTTGTTGTTGATTGTTCTAAACATCAAGTTAATTCATTCAAGAATACAAATAGAATTTAGGGAAATGATGTTTCGTTTTTTAAGCAAAAATACAAGTGATCCCCATTTAAATTCTCTTTTTTCCAATTTTGATGCAGAAATCGACTCATCAACAGGAAAGAATCTAAAAACATAAAACAATGTGAAAGGGAAGAAGGGCGAAAAGTAAACGTAAAAGAAGCTTCTGATAATTATTTATGATTGCACCTATTCTAAAGTGGTCGGAGTGGATAGTTTTTATCACATAAAAGTTCCTGTAAGGTTAAAAATGTTTGTAGATAATAGTATTTAATTTGTTGATAAAAACTAGATAACGTTGTGGGTCAGTTTGTCCTATCTATTTCGATTTCATTTCATAATTAAAGAAAAAAGACAAATTGCATCGTGCAACTTCACAATCTCGAAAATACCTTTAAAGATACTATCATGGCAATATTTACCACTTGAACTTTTTTCTCCAGGTTTCACAAGATACAACAAAGCAGATGCAAAGTTAATGTGATAGATACGAAGTAACAGACTTTGAAATAACATTTTTATGTACATATACCGGATGACATTAAAAAAAAAACGACAACCCATAGTACCACGCGACAGAGGACCATAAAATAATAAGAAAGGTCTTATACGCTAATCTCTGTAACCTTTTGTTTTCAAGACCTTAACAGTTTTTAGAAAATATTTTTTTTAATTTCTTTTGGTTGGGAAGACGTAATTGAATCAAAATTAGTATATTTTAGTGCCTAGTATTATTAGAATATTATCACATTTTTAAGGTATTGATAGGTGATGAAATGGTGGCACATGTCAAATTAATATGGAAATAATTTTTCAACTTGGTCATATTCCTGATTACGTTTTAAAATTGGTTTACAATACTTTTGAAGAATACTGGCACATGATTACATGTTATGGCGAAGCTCGATCAAATTCTTTCGGAGCTTAACGCATCTAGCGAGAGAGATATCAACTAAAACATGTTCCTAATGTTAGAACAATTATTGACGTGCATAGGCGTTTGAAACAAGATGTTTCAAGAGAGCTAAAGTTAATAGTGGGGTTACTGCAGAAGCTGTATTACAAATAGTAGAAATTAATAGGCACCAGAAAAATAAGTTCAGCTGTACGGAATGTTGCCCGGGAATGAGTTAGGCAAGTCCTCAAAGAACAGCTTCTTCACAGCTTTCATTTCCAAAAAATATTCGTCGGAGTCACCAGTGTGGGTTTTCTGTTAATGTACGGGTAGGTATAATCGACATTACCTGATTGGTCCGTTTCAATTGCCCAGTCAATTGACAGGCGAACTCTAGCGAATTTTTTTTGAAAAATGATCCGAACGCTTTATTAGAAAATGTCATTGGACATTATTTAAAGAATGTACTCGAAAAGCAATAGAATCCTTGCAAAGACGATTTGGAAATAGGTGTATTGTCGTAGGGGATCTATTTTATGGCCAGTTCGTAGTCCCGACCTTAATCCCCGATTTTTAATTTTGAAGGCTTATGAAAAATAAAGTATATCGTGTAGAACTAAATAATGAAGAGTAATTATGGAACAGAATTATGGAGTCTACTGATAAATTCCGTAATAATCTGGACATACATCAGAGATACCTAAATTGATTGTTTTTCTTCATGTTATGTTGTTATTTTTAAAGCTCATGTTGATCAAGTAATATTTTTCTTATGAGATATCGAAGAGATACAAATTTTCTAAAAAAAAAATGTTCAAGCTTTTAATATCCCGTATGTTGAAAACAAAGAGCTTGTGGACAGTAATGTATAAGACCATTTTATTATTTTGTGGTCCTCCTCTATCACGTGGTGCTATGCATTCTTGTTTCTTCTATCTTCAGCCTGTATATCAACCCCATCATATGGAATATTCATGCTTTATATTGTGATGAATCGTGACAATGAACTGATAATAAACTAATTGTGGTAGGTTGAAAAAGTATTGGAAATAATTTTAAGATGATAATTGATCAAAAATGCCAATTTCTTCTGATGCTAATTTCACCGCGATCAGAATCTATGATTTATTTCATTCTTTACACGTTGTACTTCCTATTACAGTCGTCCGTATTGCATCATCTACATCTTAAACATGAGTGCACGTGTGGGAAGGTTCAAACCCGTGCAACCATCGCATTTTTGTGTGGTTTAGGTGTTTTTATGGGTTCGTTGGCATTTTCGTAGAATGATTTGATGAATTTTACATATTTAGGTGCTACGAAGTTAATACCAACATTACAGTATCACTTCCGAGGCATAATTAAATTCCTACGTATATTTTCGTAAGGATTCAACAACTACTTTTTATTCGCAATAATCTTGAGAATTTCGTATAAAAGTGGAGCTGCTATTTCAGAAATTTATATAAAAAAGACGTTACGAGTGTAATTAAATCTTTTGATGGAGGCTTCGTATATAATGTTCAAAAGCTTACCTTTTTAACAATAGTTATTATTTAACAAAAAAAAATGTTAGATTGGAGATAATTTTTTGTAGAGCGCCTCAAAATCTAGAAAACTAATGAAATTTATGTTAATCCAATTGCGTTCATTAGCTCAATTTATCGGTGTGTAGGCTTTAATTCATTTTAATATCCGTAATAAACAAAAGGTGCATGTCTCATTATGGCTATTATATGCTTATCCAGTTTATTTTCAAAAAGAAATGTTTATGAAGAATTTATTTTTAAGTCTGGAATAGCAACAGTATTTGTTAATAATTCCCTTAAAAGTTATAGCAATTTCTGCCATCAAATGTAGTTATTGATTATTTAATTGGTGGAACTTTCATTTGCCTTCTTTAAGAACATATTAAAAGTTCAAAAACATTGAGTTATCCTGTTTTTGTTATTGTATTCTTATTGTTATTACAACGTAAAAAAATCTGAAGCCTTATTAGTTACACTGGCCGACGGTGATTTTATTGTTTCAATTATTAGAGCAGTTTCAGAGTAATTTAGATTCCATATTTGCTAACAGTTTTATCATTTTGCTTCTAGTTCTTATCATAATGTTTTTTTCTGAAAACGCATGAAGAAAAAAAAAACAAAATTAAAATTAAAGATTTATTGGCAGACAGGTGAAAAATATCTTAAATTATAATTATACAAAATAAAATGAATATAAAATTAAAAGGTATATAGCTACTAAAAAAAAAGATATCACTACAAATGCTAGGTGAATTGCCGACTGTTTGATTCTCTATTGTGTTGGACTTGAAAACAATCACGTTGCAGGTTCCAACAATAGTTTGCCATCATTTGTGTATTCCACCACCTTCCTCGATACCTTTGCTCCATTGACTTTATATTTTCAATTAAATCGCTCATTTTGTTCTTCATTAATTTACCGAGGTTTCGCGGAAATCTGTCCAAATGGTTATGCAGAAAGTGTAATTTAATGCTCATATTAGCACCCATTCTCTTAAAATTAACCATTATATTTGCTTTATTGTTACAAAAGAAGTTCTTGAGCACAGCAACAAAGAAGCACCAAGCAAAAACTTCAACATCAGTCATGGCTTTTGGGAAATTCAAGTCGTTAATGAGCTTGCGAATTTGAGGACCATCAAAAATTCCAGCCTTTAATTTTTCTAAACTTACTTTGGGGAACGATCTACAAATATATTTAAAGCATTCCTCTTCTTTATGTAAGGCCCCAGCTTTATGTGAAGTGGCTTTATTCCTGTTAAGCAAGGACCCCCGTTTATGATGTTCGCTTCACCAACAGTTAATTCTTCTCTAAGCGGCCATTTCTTTTTCGTCTAGTGATCTTGCTTTGCTCTACTATTTCACATACAGATAAAACAGGGGTACTTCGACGGTACCAGCGCGATAGATGGTACTGAACGTGAAAACGTATTGTGACATCTTGGAAAAAGCCGACAGATTCTCCTTTATCGTCATATATAAACTATAATTGTCGGAAAAAAATGAAAACTTACTTGTTATACATTATTTCAAAAATGCTGAAATAGTATAAACATTTTTGGCAGTCGAAGAAAAAACTTTTTTGTTGGTCTGTGTTATTTTTAAGATTTAATTTTAATATACTTATTCTACCTTAAACTTTGGTCAAAAAGTTACTTTTACTATCCCTATCTACGTAGAATTTTAAAATAATCGAATCAAAGCATTGTGTATACATCACTAACTAAGCAACATGTGTTTTAATTACTTTAACATTATATATATTGCACGGATATAACGTTAACAAGCAGTAGGCTATAATGATCTATCACATTGATAGTACAGTAATACAGTAATTTAATTTACAATCATAATTCGTGTGATTAAAAATTACAAATGTGCACTAGAAAAAAAAAGTAAAGGTATTTCTTCGTAGAACCACTCCATAAACCAACAATTGCTCCTGCTTAACCCAAACTTTAAGTACCTAAATATGAAGAATAATCATTTCAATTAATTTTATTTTGAATCATTTTCGAAATGCTCACCCTGTTTCTATAATAGACTAGTGGATAATAAAAATGTTTCAACACATTAGAAATGTTATTGGGAATTGACTCAGCTTACTGCACTCCTCAATAATTCTTTCTTTCATTCGATTTCTACTTTGTACAGGTTTATGGGTAATATAAACCTTTGATTTCGAAAATATAGACCAACATTTAAGAGTGCCTGTTTTACGTATTTAAGCTAGATATTTTAAACTATATTAATTTTTAGTCGAAGCATTCATCCCTAAAAACTATACAGGGCAAACGCAAATATAATGGGAACAACATCAGCTTTCTTGCTGACGTTAAACTTTTCGGAATGGTTTTAGAAAGGCATATTACGGTATAAAACTACCGTGGTCAGGAGGTTCTCGTGAATCTGACTTATGCGAACATCTAGCTATGCCATCATCATTTGGGGTAACAGTGATTTGCATCGTCTTGCAGGAATACGTCGCGCAAATTGTATCTAAGACGGGGTTTCGAAATTCATGTTAGGGATGAATTTTGAGAAATGAACTTTCCGATCTTCCCTTCAATTTATATTTTAGAGTTATGTTCGTATCAAAAGAGCTTTTTTGCTGTGGAATGCAGATTATTAATGCGTTTTTAAACGCATTAAAGTCCACACACATAGCTTCAACAGCAAGTTACAAAATTTGTTAATGCTTAAATGCTGTTACACATTGGAAGAATATTTTCTGTAGCCCTTAAATACTTCAAAAATATTTTATCGCTTTTCGCGGATGTTCCAGCCTGTGTATGGTATAAATTCGCATGTATTCGAACTGGAGTTGCAAGCTGTATAAACTTATGAACGACTTTTATTAAATGAGTATCAAACCTCGGCTTCTATTCTTTTTTTAATAAAACACGCGGTATCCTCTTCATACTACTGTAACTATTCTATCTACGATTTGCTTTTCAGATGTTCGTCAGACTCTTTGTGGATGAAAATTTAGATAGGATGGTTCCTATCAGTAAACAACCTAAGGAGAAGATCCAGGCAATCATCGATTCCTGCACGAGGCAGTTTCCCGAGTTTGCGGAACGAGCGCGAAAGCGAATAAGGACGTACTTAAAGTCTTGCAGAAGGAACAAGAGGGCGCGGGATCCAAACTCACCTTGGGACGCTGTGAGTACTTTTAGAGTTCGCTCTCTGTATGATAGTGGTGGACCCTCCGCACTGATAAAGCTAAAATTCTCGAAGTGGCGCGGTAAGCGGAATTAATTATTCAGGTAGAAAAGTTTAGCTAGCTACTTAAATCGGGATTGGCTTCAGACTTGTCGCATAGTTAAGATGCCAGTTCGGAAATGTTGTGTGCGGTTATTGATATGCTGAAGATCTAATTATTCAAATTCAATGTATTCAAGAGGTTGAAAACAGTCGATTTTCCCGATAATCGTAGGTTCATAAGGCTGTTGCAGGTATGGGCAAGAATGATAAAGAAATTATGGGCAAAGGACGCGAAGGATTTAAGTGAATTTATGCCTGTATGAGAACTTATTTGGCACCTAACGAACATACTGAGTGATATTTAGTTATGTAAAAAGGGGGTTTTCGAACCGAAAAAGTGGTATTTTTCAGAAATCAAGGAAGATTTCAATGCGATTTTTTTAACGTGTTAATTTTAGCTACTCGATTTTTAATTTTTTTCAAATACAATGGTATAGTGGGCAAAATAAATTAAGTCTTCCCCATTGAATAGGGGGATATCAATATCAGTTTCTGTATAGTGGCCTGTATACGGGTATTCTCGCTGCGTGCAAGTATATCTATGCAGGTTAAATGCAAAACAAATGATAATAATAACATAAAAAGTACTGCTGAAGTTGTTTTTAGTTGTGGTTACCCTCAATATAAAATTATAAAGTATAAGCTATAACAAAGACAACATTTACATTTTATTTCAATTTTTTTTGTAAATCTCACCTCAGAAGGTGCTTTTAATCGGCACAAAGGAGCTGTTCCAGCACAGCAAAATTACATATGTTATGTGGTCTATTTAGATCCTTGCTATGTTGAGAATATCTTCCAAAAATTAAGCCACCCATAATCAGAAATGTGCTATTTAAGGAAGAAACTTAAAATGTATAAAGTAATAAAATAAGTAAAATTTGTAATTTGAGGAGATATTGTAGATCTCGATAGATAAGAAATTTAAAAATAATTTATAATTACATTTGCCTGCGCTCTTCGTTACCTAGGATTCCGAAAACACCCGAAGGTCGCTCTCTGACGTACGGAAAGTAGTGTCGGTAGGCGACAGTGGGGAGACATAACTTATTTTACCTACTGTACCTTGGTACTTCAAAAAACATTTCGTAGTCCGAAATTCCGTAACTTGAATTAATTTTTCGTATAAGAAAGAAAGCAAACAGAAATAAACCGTTCCCATAATCAAAAATGTGCATTTTAAATATTAAAATAAAACATTTTAAATGAAGATTGAAGTTAAAAAGAAATTACTTCACTTGTACATAGAATAACTTTAATGATTCTTTCTAGAGTACAGGAACGAGTGTGAGATGGTAGATAGATACGGTGATTGCAGAAATGTGGATTTTGTTCCTTGAAAGAAGTTTTACAATAAAATAAAAAGATTTTTTAATAATTCGAGACAGATGCAAAGCGATGGAATACTGAGAGACTACATCACACAAACGATCACATTCCGTTGTAACAAACTATCTCTTTCTAACATGTACACGACTCGCAAGAAATTTTTGTCGAATCTGTAAAGGTTGTAGCTCAAGCTTTGTATCCAGATATACCTTTCTTTCGTAACCTGAAAAAAAAAACCTGAAAAAAACAAGACACTATCGTAAGCCCAGTTATCATCGTATTTTTTTATGAATCTAACGAATAATAATTATAAAAAGTAATTAAAATCGTTAATTATTTCTTTTGTTTAACGAATATAAGGGTGCTTCACACGAGAAAAATGTACCAACGCTAATTAATAATTTCTATTTAAAATTACTTTTAAAAACCCTCTCAATTACCTTCACAAAGCCCCTATGGATGTTATTTTGCAGTTACATAAATGGGTTGGTTTTTTTCTAACTACCTTACTTATTTATATCAATTAAGTTAATAGAATATGAGATGCTCGCGATGTTTGTTTTAACTATTATTAGTTCTAAATTCTCTTTCTGTGTTATTTGAAGGGAAGGAAAACTATTGGAATTTCATTTTTGTGTTTTTTCCTAAAATTATTCAAAAATTTTTATTAGGTATAATTACATAAGAGAAAAAATTACTATTTTTTGTTATACATTAGTTTAAATAATTTTATGTTATTTTTGACGGTTATAAAAATTCCCGTTTAATTAAATTGAATGATTCAAGTTTCACGAAAAGCAACTACTTTCAAAACACTTTTTTTTATTTATAATTTTAATTTTTTACCTTACAAAACTTGCATTCACACAATTGTAAACAACTTTTTTAAGTTGCGTTTTTCTCAATTTTAACTGCTCTTATTTATGTCTGCAGATCCATTAAAATATCATAAATTTTTATGGGCCAAGTACACTAGTTAATTAATGTACATTGGCGTCCGTCGGTGAAATGTGAAAATTTATGGTTTCCTTATTCAAAACATATCAACCGTCAGTTAATAATAGTGATATTTTTACATCAGGTTCCTGCACTATTGTTAGCGACAAATGGTTTTATAACAATAATTTCAGCAAGTAGCCTTGTTTCTTTAAAAATGTAAGGATGTTTTTGTCGTATTTCCTTCATATTTCCTGCTTTCATAGTTGTTTCAAATTTTTCATGTTTACATCCTCTGTTGTGATCCTGCAGCTCTTATATACATATTGTAATATTAACACTTATTACGAATATATCATTTTCGCGATGTCAAGGATGTATAAAATTGCAATCACAAACTGTAAAATGTACCAAAATCAATAAACTCTAATAATTTGATATGATATACCGTTTTTATTCTACATCGGTTAAAGGTTGAATACTATATCGACCTGTTTATCCATTATATTCGTTCGGTCAATTGAACGGTTGCCTGGCAATGAACCGTTTTTCCAATGCTTCCTCGGGGTATGCATTGAAGGAGGGTATCAT
Source organism: Oryctes borbonicus (assembly GCA_902654985.2). Taxonomy (NCBI): domain Eukaryota; kingdom Metazoa; phylum Arthropoda; class Insecta; order Coleoptera; family Scarabaeidae; genus Oryctes; species Oryctes borbonicus. The sequence continues at coordinate 1,605,766 of LR736861.1, read as the reverse complement.
GTAATATTTTTCATGCAAAAACTGTGCAATGAAACCGTCTTTTTTATTTCAGACACGACCAACGCCTGCTCATCTTACCTCAGTACAAGCGGAACAAATACTGGCAACTGCGTGCGAAAATGAGAGCCATAATGCAAAAAGAATGCGTTTAGGTTTAGAGCCAGTCAGTCAGCCCATGCCTCTATTACCTGGTACAGTGGTAAGTCTGTGCACTAATTAATTTCTGGGTGTATTAAAAGATTAAGTTGAAAGAAAATAAAGGAATATTAAGTTTTTATAATTACAAACATGTTGCACACGAAATGAGAAGAAAATACGAGGTTTATCCTAAAAGTAAGTGAATTGTTCTTTTCTTAGTTTATTACTGCCATTACAAATTATCTCCTTTCATTCTTGGGAAGTTTCAAAGTGGTTCCAATGTATTTTCCACCGCTCAAAGCAGGAGAGGAAGTAATTTTCTGAATGTGATCGGTTATTGATTTTAGAATTTCAATTTCGAATTATGGAGGATGAAATCACATTTGGGCGAGATTTAGCTTATAGAGAGGATGCACAAATATGGGAATGAATTTTTTTGTCAATGGTCTGCAACGCTCTTTCGGAATCACTGCACCCGTTTTCCATATCGTTTCAAGATATCTTGTAAAAGGCGTAATTAACTGACTGTCCTAGAGTTGAAAATTCCTTATGCACAATATTACGACAAAATAATAGTTGTTTTCACCATATTAGATATGCCAATGCGGGCTTCGGACAAGGAGGATTTTACCGTTTGGTCTTGAGATCGTACTCAGACACCCATAATTCATCACTTTATTCACAAAAATTTTTCCTTTGCAAACTGCATTTGATTCACTTTTTATTCCATCGACTCGTTTTGGCCTCCAATTCACGGTTGACGATAGAGTAGAAACTCCATAATCTTCGGTTAAAGAAGCTAATGTTTCTGTGGTAGACTTGTCGAGTTTTACTGGTGTTCAATATTTTCCTTCATCGCAAACGTAAGCGCCACCATACACTAAAACCAATTCCCTTCAGACAAGTGTAGGCATGCACTGATATATGTCAACGATGTAGTCACTCGTTACCAGTTCGTTCATAAAAAATCAATACGTTTACTTTTGCGACAAACCTCGTAGTAAATCAGATTAAATTATTTTATTTTTAACTTTTCAAATATTATAATAATACTGCCTGTACTGTACGCCTTGCATTTCATGTATTCATCTATTTTGTTCCACTTGGATTAATTAGTAATGTTGCTAGATATATTTTCATTCGTCTAAAATAGCACTAATTATAATTTTTAATATTTATTTTAGGCAACTGATACAACAGCACAAATAAGCAGGGGGTTAGACTTCACAGGATCTACACCAATTAAAATAGAAACTGACGTCTCCAGTGTATTTCCTTCCTCAACAACTCCGTCTAGTACACCAAATTCGGTGTCTAAAGGATTATCACTAACGCCAGATATAAAACCTAGTTTAAGGTAAACATATTTTTCTTTTTATGTCTTATGTATTATTGTGTATAATAGTATAATAGTATTTTATTTCAACTAATAAAACAATTGTTATGAGCAATCCATAATCGAAGACTAAATTAGATCAAAATTGCCGCAACCAACGATTGAAAACCAGCCTTATTTTGCCAATAATAAAAATAAACTAAAATTTAATCTCTTCATCGGCAATTGATTACGAAAGTAGGGCAAAAAAATTCCGTACCCGAGTATATCAATATAGACCTCTTTAATATTAACGTACTTATTATAACGTATCAACAACAATTTAATGCCACTAAAGAAACATGCTGTCTCTTTGGCTTCAAAATGCCCTCAAACTGCAATCTCCACCACTTCATCGTCACTGAAACAACTTCCGCTAAGGTCTTTTAAATTTACAAACAGATAATGCTGTTGACTATCTGATGACTATCACGCGTAGTGCCTTGTCTGGACTATATGGAGAGTGGCCGATTTGTTTCTCTCTTCTTCTCTTCCAAGCATTTTATCGTCATTTGTTCAGGAGTGCTGCATAGTATGTCTCGTTGACTGTAATGTTACTTTTTCTAAAGTCTATAAAAAGAATACCTTCACAATTCCAAAAAAATCGTAGTTGTCTCCTTTTTTGTCAATTAGCAAATTCTGAACTTGCTCAGCGGTGCTTCTCCTTTTCGCCTCCATTCCATCGACTCCCTTTTGGACAAAGGATCATAACACATATTTACAGAGCTTGTGGACAACGATCCTCAATAAGGGCGATGTTGTCCTTCCCCAATCTCTTCCACCGTCCTTACTGTTCTTGCGTCACCTTCTAAGGATTCCTGCCAGCCAGGGGCAAATTTTCCCTATACATCCCATCTAGCTGATCTTTTGACGCGTTATGTAGAAAGATATTTTCAAGTAAGGAAATTGATAACAGCGCGATACACAATTTTCATGACTTCTGACAGGATAAACGAGTGAAAGTTATAGGAAAACTAACTGACTGTTAATAACGCTTGCACCAAAGCAAAAAAAGATAGTTCATATCCCGATTATTTATTTCACAATAAGAGAATTGGTTTTGTTTTATGGTACTTATTTCACAAAAAAAGGGAGTCAATATAATATATATGTATTTGTCTAACCTTATTGGAACTCCAACGCTTGAGATTCTGTTGTATTTATATTTAATTTGATGTATTGAATAAAATTGTTATTTTTTTTTCTTACAGTGTTTCAACTACAGGCCTTGTATCTACCCCTATGAATGGAATTGGTATCGCAAGTACAGCTGGATCAGCGCCCACCGCCATGTACAGACCGAATTTTTCGCAGGCGTTCCAGCGTACAGGTCCCTACCCTCTGTTTCCGGGACAGACACCTTTTGCTACCGCCAGCGGACTAATTACAAATGGTAAATATACTTAATTCTGTTATTTTACCTCGTAACAATTACGTTATTGAATTTGGAACCATTGCATAATAATTCTACTTTCAGGGCCTGCCGATTTAAGTATGAAGCAAAAGCCACTCTTAAATCATAAACTGAACACAGGAGAAATGGCAGCTGTAAGGCAGCTGATAACAGGCTACCGTGAATCTGCAGCATTCCTACTACGATCTGCGGACGAACTAGAACAACTTCTGATACAACAACAATAAAAACAACAAACATTGTACATTTAAATATGGAGCTATTAGTCACTAATGCCATATACTGGTTAGGTTATTTAAAAATGTTATTACAATGTAAAATATTAGAAGTTTTTAAATATCGGTTGCATTGTTTTTTAATTCTTTATATAAATGACGCACTGAATACATTTTTAGCACATGAAAAACAAAATATGCGTGCAAAAGTTGTTTATATATGTATTTGAAAATAAATATATAAAATATTGATTTTTTTCAATGTACCGTATCTGCGTCTCCACTAAAACGGCCCATGTACAAATTTACATCTCACAAATAAGCCTGCAGAAACGAGTTGCGCCTCACGAAATTAGCAGAGATTCATGCTTATTCGTCTCATGAGAATGGGTTCGTGTTGCCTAACTGGTTTCCCTGAGAGTCGACAGAACACGAGTCTGTCTAGTCTCTGCTAATTTCGTGAAGCGCACCAAAAGTGTACTCGTTTCTGCAGACTTACTCATAACTAAGTTTTCTTCCTCAACCCTATGAATACAGACATATAATAGCACCCTTCTTTGTCCTAATTCAATAGTTCAATAGTAGATGGAGCCGGAAGATATAAATTTGTATGTATGCAAATTAGTACTATAAACACTTGTAAATAAAAATCTACGAGCTAAGAATGACTTCTATTATACAAAAAGATTCCTAATTAGATGTTTATTTATTAAAAATATATATAGAATATACAGGGGACTACTACAAGTAAAGCAAAAAAAAAATTAAACGTAAACGTTCAATGATATTATTGGTGTACCAAAGAGATTTTGTATATAATCTATAAACTTGTCGCCGATGTTCAGCGGTTCCTTTCCTTTTGTAAAGATGCAACATTTGAAATGTATGTTAAACAACAAATGAATTTTTTTAAATATAGATGTGTACTTTATAAAAATATATGAACGTATTTTCCTGGAGAGAACTGTAATTTATGTAGCATATGAAAATTTTATAGAACTTAATATTTTCTATAGTTTGCAAGATTTTAGTAAGTATATGTAAAAAAAAATTGGAGAAAATATTTCTGTGATTGTTAGTAAGTGTTAGATGATACATTATATTCAGGAAATGAAAAAGAACGACAAATTTTTGTAATCTATGTATCTGTACATGTATATTTCAGCATTCCAATATATTTCTCAGTGTATATAATTATAATTAAATTGTATTTTGAATCCGATTACACTGCCAGATTCTTTTGTGTATTAATAAATTACATCTATGTCTTTATAGTTCTTATTATTAAACGAAAGTGACTTAGTGTAGCGATAAAGTTCGAATGAGTTTCTCAAGGAAATCTGTGCAGGTAAGTGCTATACATTCTTTACATTATATGAATTATTTTTTATGATTTTAAAGCAAGCACACCTTTAATAAAAGTTTCATATTATATAAATAATTTAAAACGCAACTTATAACATTTCTAATGCCTGTTTTAACACTAAGATCCGTTAATGAACGTCTCTAGTAGAAATGTTTATAATACAACTTCTTGGAGGACGGGAGCACATACAGAAACAAATGAAAAGACGAATGCTCAATTCGATGACATGCTATATTTATTTTACTTTGTTTACTTTGAGAGAAATTATAACGAGGTTTCAAATAATAACGTAGGCTTCCACGGCCACAGTCAATTAAAGCTAAACGTGTTCCGGGTTTGGACCGTGTCATGGTTAATTAAAAACTTGATGTTTCGCCCACAAATATATGAAGCTTCTTCAGGAGAGGGAAGGGTGGTAGGCCACAGTTAGCACGGTAACTCAATGTTTAAACCACGCCAAACTAAGCGGGAAACAGTCAATCACGGTAACTCAGCAGTAAGCCTGCAGAAACAAGTTGCTCTTCAGGAAATTAGCAGAGACTAGACAGACTCGTGTTTATTCGTCTCATGACAATGGGTTCGCGTTACTCATAAGTAAGCCAACAGAAACGAGTACGCTTTCCGTGCGATTCACGAAATTAGCCGAGACTAGACAGGCTCGTGTTCTGTCGGCTCTCGGAGAAACCAGTAGGCACCACGAACGAATAAACACGCGTCTGTCTAGTCTCTGCTAATTTCGTGAAGCGCAACTTGTTTCTGCCGACTTACTCAGCACGTGAACGATGCCAGAGGCGAAAATTAACTGCGGGGCGATAGTTCCCGCCTACCGCCGATACAAAAACATGTTCCCTCGCAATCCTGCAGTTGATTTTCGCGAGTTACCGCGATTACCTGCTTCTGGCTCAGTTAGTTTGGCATGGTTTATATGTTGAGTTATCGTGCTAACTATGGCGTATCATCCTTCCCTCTCCTGAAGAAGCCCCATATGATTACTGACGAGACGTCGAGTTTTCGTCGAGTTAAACATGTCACGGTCCAAAACCGGAACACGTTTGGCTTTAACGAGGTTTTAATTAAAACTACCTAATCGGAAGGAGAAGTAGTGTCATGAATAGAAGAACTGGTTTAATTTTATTAGATTTTATACGCTAAGAGCGCCAATGTTTTTCCACTCATTCATTGCCTTGAATATGATCTTGTCTTCATTGCTCACGATGTTAACATCGTAATTCATTATATGTAAATCACCAAAGTTCGTCTAACACTGTGTTGGCTAAAGTATAGTATTCAATGTTGATACTAGATTTTAGTTTGGTTCTAAAGGATTTTGCTTTTAAAAATGTGTTGTCGGCCTAGCTAAATTATTATGTAAAAACAACTTCAAACCACCGAAAAAGCACTTTTAAGAGAGGCAAAAATTAAAATTCCTTAAGAGCACGTGCTTAATCCCAGCTCAACGGGATTACCCGAAGTTTGGATTATAAAGCACAACGCCTGCATTGCTTGAGAAGCATTTCGAGTAGGAACTATAAGTGTAGGCATAATTGAATATACCCGCTGTTTGTTTAAGAATGGACAGCGGCTCTATTTAAACAATGGTAAGTTCTACAGAATTAAAGAAAATAATTGTGAAAATAATCAAGAGCATTTCATTCAAAATAGTTTTAATATTTGGAATTGATCATTAAAGAGCGCAACTGTTGGAAATGTTGGAAGATCATAGATAAGCAACCAAAATCTTGGCCCTGAGGCATTTGGGTTTGCCTTGAACAGCTGTTTAACATAATACAATTGTTTGAATAAATACAATGGACTAATAGGTGTGCAGGATGTTCCTAGATTGAATTTTCAAAGGCGTTTCATTACACAACATTTTATCAATCAGTTGTCACTATTGCGTGTGTACGTGCTATTTAAAATAATTATAAATATTTGAGTAACATATGCAGTTTCTCATAAACTACATGCCATAGTCGCATCACTTGCTAACTAGCTTGGCTTTCTCGCTTAATGGGGCACTACGCGTTTTCTTATTTAATACTATGCCATTTTCTTTAACGAAGCAGGCTAAGAGCATTTTTTCGTTGTCTGTGTAAACAGCCGATTTTGTTGGATTCACCTACAAATTATAAGAGTATCTTATTTAGTAATTCACGCATTAATGTGTATCGGTTCATAATAATCATTTCTCAATTTTATCTAATATAAAATAGTTATGTAAATAAAAATTTAAAAAACGACCCGTAGCTCTACAACAGCAATAAAATCATCCAACTTTCTAAAAAGTTCGATAGAAAATAATATTATGTCAAAACAATTTAGAACCATCATGCGGAAAAATTAGAAAAAGCACTTGCACGGAAGACACTTGCTAAAATTTCTTAAAAATGGAAGCTTAAACCTGGCTCCTTACGAAATTATCCGAAGTTTGGTTTATAAGACGTAACAACGCAGAAATTACTAAAAAGTTGTATTTACAAAAGTGCTGCTTGAGCAGCATCTCAAGTAAGGACTATAAATACGGGCATAGGAAACGGTATTCAATTGGAGCATATGTTTCTCTAGCCAAGCGCTAAGGGGCGTCATTTGAAAGTAATTCATTTTTTAAGTTTTCTAAAATTGTTAAATGGAAAGGGGTGTATTGACTGTGAGTTATTATTGACACAGACTAAAGTAGAAGAGAGCGGCGAAAATCGGATGTTACTAACTACTTTACTTTCGCAATTATAACATATCTTGCGATTGCGTTTCCACTATTTGTTAAACCCAATAATTTAAGAAAAGTTTATAGCAGAAGCAGCAATATTTTTCTTCGATGGTGAATACACACAATCTTACTACGATCTTTTTACCATTAACATAATTTGAAAAAAAAACAGTTGCGAGTAAGTTTTCTGGTGTTACCTTTAATTGTCTTGCTAGGATGAATTACCCTTTAACTAAAGTCGGAATCTAAATTTTGGGTTTCAAATGGACCTTGGCGTACTAAGAGGGCTCTTTCATTCATTCGATCGGCCCCAAGCGTGAAGCGTGTTTCATGTTAGCCCTGGTACCCCTTCCGGTTTATATATTTGTAAGTGGCACCAAGGCCAATAACAACAATAATAATAGCATTTTATTCCATAACACATAGTACGAAACAAGTCACAAATACTATAAATTCTATTTAAAAAAAAAACCATTATGTCCTTTTCATTTTAAATCTAAAATTTCCTGGCTGGGTATGGTTACAAATTTTTAGTATTTGCGTCATGTAGTCGCGCGAATATGCGGTACACTTAACTCTGATTGTTCGCACTCGTGAGTGTTATAATCGTGTTGAATTTAGTACTAGGCAAGCAGTTCGTTGTAATGCTTTTTCCGAAGGATGCACACTCGCAGATGTACAGCCCAGGTACGAGAAGTATAACATGTTGCTTAAACGCTTTACTACAAGTCTCCGTAGACACGATTTTTGAACTACAAATAATCTGTCTCCATCCGCCGAATTTCCCCAGAAAATAATACCATAGGATAATTTGAGCGCCACGTAAGTATTATATTCTGACAGTGCTGCGAAGAGAATAGTCTCTCGTATAAACGCAGAGCGCAGATCATTACGGGAATCTTCTTACTAAGTGCAAATACATGTTCTTTTCAGATACTGTCCAGCTCTAACCCAAGGAATCTGTTCAACCAATTTCTACTGTACTGTAATTTTGTCTCATCACATCCGTTTTTTCCTATATTTAGTTCCAAATTATTTTGTGGGAACCATTTATTCATTGAATTCATCGTACCAAAGATCGTATTTTCTAAACAACTCTCGTTATTTAAAGGATCGACGTCGACTCTGTGTGATCTTAATAGGAAAAAATTCCCTTTTCTTACAAGTTGAAGAAATTTTTTGTATCAACTATCGTTATCGTTTGTAACGGCAAACATATTGATGAAATGTAAACATGCTTTTAGTAATACTTATGTATAAGAGAAAGAGGAAAGGTCCCAAAATCGACCCTTGAGATATTTCGCACTCTACATGTAACCAATTAGAACGTAGCTCCAAATAGGATTTCAACAGTTCATAAGTTGTTTCTGTGAAGCCCATTGATCCTATTTTTTTTTTAGAGGGAAATCATAATTCACGTTGGCAATTAGTGTACTTTCCGATATTGCACCCATCCCCTTTTTTGAAAATTGGTTTCTCTGCAGTTGCCCTTGGATGATCAGGGAATCAGGGAATGCCTTTTTTAATGCGAAGGTTTATTATTGTTGAAATTAGTGTACGTAATATGCACAACTCACTATTAATTTAGTCGGCAATCCCTCCCTCGTCTTGACGTTTCTTTTAATGAATTTATAATGCTGAAAATTTCTAAGTTCTGTCATACAATGCCACATATTTTTCGTTGAATCCAACCTGATTCGTGTCGCGTTGTCTTGGAAGTTCAACATTTGCTCTTGTTTTATTATGGTATTCACGTCATGTTAACCACCTCCCAAGTAGCTTCTATTTTATTATTAGACTGTAATATGTAACTTGTATTAAAGTTCTTTTCCTTTCCTCTACAATGATCTGTAGATATTTACGATAATGTCTATAAAATTCCTCTCTCTTCCACTCATCACTTTCTCATATAACTGCGGTTTTATACTGCATTTATTTATAATTTCCTCATTTAACCAAGCGAGTTTGCGTATATATAAAGTTTTTATTACCTGTTCAGGACATATTTCGTGATATGTTTCAGGTATTATTAAGATCGAAAGGTATAAACACTTATTAGGCCATTCTTCCTGAAGAATTGCATTCCAACTAGTGTTTTTTAGACGCCCTCTTATTCCAAATATTTCCCGATTCGAAAGTATTCCAAGTTTTTTCAGTTTTCCTACACAGTTACTTGATTTGATTCCAAAATAGCTTTCGTCCGCAATGGTCTGATAAACCAGTTTTATTTACTTTACTCTTAAGACATAAAATTGAATGGATGAAGATAAACCATTTACTTCTTCGGCATGGCGATATCCATGACCGATGGTGGCGCTGTTTGTAATAACAACAAAGCTAAAGGATCTATTAACAGCTGACACAGAGCACGTGTTTTCTTTTTTCACTGATTAAGTATAAAAATCTTGACGTCGAGTCGGCGTCAACACGTATCCCTGTTAAATTACATACTTATTATATTAACATTAAAATATTATCATATTATTTATTTTTATATAATTTAAACAAAAATATAAGAAAATGTCGCGCCAAACTATGTGCCACCCCCTCCAGATACGCTACTGTGTAATAGCGTTAAACATCACCTTAAACCGTAGAGAATGGCTCTATAATAAACGAGGTAGAAATCGAACACTACTCCAAAATGAACCGCGTAGCCATCCGACAGTTCGATGTCCTTGGATTTTTTAGGACTTTAATACTTTTTATTAATGCAAGATATTGAACTCTAGTACATTATTAAGTTGAAGACTCTGTGTCTACACGTTGCCGTAAGTTTTAATAGATCGTGCACTTGGAATGTGTTTGCGATAAAGATCCAAGTCCAACGGCGGGAACATCGAATTACCGCAGGGACTAGATGTTTATGAACTGATGAAATGTTTCCGGGCAGAGTGATTTCTCGGTTTGGGGAAGTCAATTGGCCTGCTCGGTCGCCCGATCTGACAACACCAGATTATTTTTGTGGGGTTATTTGAAATAGAAAGTTTATGAGCAACGCCCAGCCACTATCACATAACAATTACAATGTATCTTTGCGAATAAACAAATCTTTACACTTTCCCCTGGGGTATTCTTTTATGTAAAAAACCGTCAGGTGTTTCTGGCGCACCCTGTATATATAAAAACTCAATCTTTTGTAACCTTTTGCATCTCTTCAAGTAGGATCATCTGGTAGTTGTAGATAAGCGACCAGATTAAAGAATCATTCTAATTTGTATCAAACAAGAGCGAAGTAAAAAGAAATGGATGGAAATGAACGCGTGATACGTATATAAAACCCAGCATGGTCAAAGCCAATGTGCATAGGTTCCGCAAATATCATTTTTGAATTGAAGACAACACCAAAGAGAATAATCTCTAAGTAAAAGGGATCTAGCTAAGGAATCATTCTTGGTAATAGGCGCTACTTTATGGGTGTTAGTGGCACTTTTGCATTTTGTGATATAAATTTATTCAAGTAAAGTCTTGAAGAATTAAAAAATCTTCAATGTGAATAATTTTTTTATTTTCGAATAACTAGGTAACTAAAATATCAATTTTATCTGATACATATTTCTTAATCTTAATCTTTCTTAATCTCCGAATTTTTTAATTCGAAAAGGTTCACTGAATAATAACTATAGAATTAGAAAGTAAAAGTAATGAGATTTCGTATAATTTCCCACGATTAAAACAAGAGACATTAATGTGCTTATTACTATAATTATTATTATATTGTTCTCTTTTCCATGTTTTTATATTTAATTTCTCTGGCACTCAGCATCTAAGGTACTTCGAAATTTCATTTTAATTTCTCTGTTAATAATGTTGTGTATTACTATCATTAACTTTCTCAGCTCTACTTCGCATTTTATAAACCATTGATATACCAGCTGCCTTCCTAAAATATTTGTTTTATTGCAATTAATAACATCACCTTTATATTAGCATAATTTCTTACATGGTCATCAGTGAGTGAGCTGCCTAATTGTTGAAAAAAGCTAGTGTTAGGTGCTACAGAATCTTTCAAAGTTAAATGTTGATGTTGGTCCTTCATGTAATTGTTGCGCTGATGTCAATCTTAAAACACTAGTAAATTTAATATTTTTGAAAAAAATTGAATCACACGAACTTTATTTCTCTAGTTCTCCAATAAACATTCTACTTGTAAGAGGAAAGTTAACGAATGTACTATTTAAAAAAGGCACTCATGCTAGTGACGTTATAAAAATGTTGGAAATATTTCATTGATGCTAGACAAGAAGTACCGATTGATACATTTGGCACGATGCAAGTAAATGAAAAATAGTGATAAAGGTAGCGACAAAATCACATTGTCCAACAAGTGGACTAAAAATATAAGCCTTTAAAAATGTGATGACCTATCATTGCCCTTTTGTCGAGTATTTTATCCTTCCTAGAAAAAAAAATAACACTTGCCTGAGACCAATTTGGTTCCAGCACAGGCCAATCTACAATGGGCGCTGCTGTAACTGTTTAAAATTTCATTTCAGAGAGGCAAAAGATGCCATGTTGCTAGTGTGCCACTTGAACAAAAAAAAAAGACGTAACCATTATCTTACACAGAGTCCCCGTTACGAAAAAAAATATTTTTCAAGATATGCTCTACTAACAATCACACACCTCTTCTAACGTTTTTCTAATAAACCTATACCCTAAAAATATCTTTCTGTAGGTCTTCCAAGTGCTCTTCCATCGCCGCTTTTAAGCATTCTTCATAATTTTGAGGCCTTTTTTGTTAAATGGATGTTTTCAATTCTGTCATTGTTCCCTTATAGACCTTCAATATAATTGACAATAATTCCTAATAAACTAAAGCCAGTTCCTCTAGTTTCTTAATGTTTTCGTGGGTTCTTGCTCTGCCCAATCGAAATTGTTCACACCAAAACTTATTGTAAAGTGTAACAGCGCATCTTTCCCATAGACATTAATCATCCTGTCATAAATATTCTCGGGTTTACTTTACTTCTTCGTAACAGAACTTACTATAATACTTCTAGTTTCTAGCAGAATTTCATTCATTTTTATTGATTCTCTCCATAAAAACAACATAACCTTTTGAATATGAACAAAACTTGGTCAGTTTGTATCAAAATGTCGTAGCTGTTGAATACAAGAAAGTTGCCAACGTCGCTTACTTTTTTCATAGGTAGGTAGATAATATAAAATTCTCCCCTCGTACATAACATTTTTGATATTTGTATGCTTACGCTACCTACATGTAAATAGACGAAAAATTAATGAACGAACTAACACACTTTAATTTATTTAAAAACATAACAAGACAATATCTTCACTTTCCGTACGCCAAACTCATCCTCAAAAAGAAGAACCGATTGTTGCGACGTTGCACTGCGGCAAGAATATTCAACCCTTCAGCTTCAAGCTTCAAATAACTGTACCCAAATGTGGGCTAAAATCTATTTAATAAGCGTCATATTTCTAGACATAGGCTGCAAGATCAAGTTCAAAAAAAAGCTCGAATACATGCTGTATGAAGTTAGGACTTACTCAATACTAATTCAATACTAAAGTAAATAAAAAATACGTAAGTTAAAAATTCAAATACACGTCGGACCTATGGAATTTGCAGTTCATTCGGAGAATCAAGTCACTGAAATTGCCATTGGGCAACTGGTTATTTTAAGAAAAACAATCTTCCATTCTGTATATTATTACCGAAATATTGTCACAGATGAAGAAAAAAGGGAAAAGGATATATCATTCGCTCAATATATTATCTAATAAGATTATTTAACAAATACTTGCACTTCGCAAAATATTAATTTTTAAAATGGGTTAATCATTTTATACCTGTTATGACACAAAAGAACTCGTTGTGCATTGCACTGCCTTGTCTTGAATATTATTTCGTTACATAACAGTAATCTGCTGCAAATGAATGACCTTTATTGCTTCTCTTATAGCTAACGGTAAGCTAAACGAATGATTACACAGCGCAGGATTGAGAAGTATATTCGCGATAAGGAAAACCCACCAAGTTTAAACAACAATCTTCGACTGTATGGATTCGCAAAGCCACGGCGTGTAAGTAAATACGTAAGTGCCAATTTCATATAACCATTTCGTTAATTTTCGACCATTTGCATATTATGTAAATATGCACAAATACACACAATTAAAGTATCACATACCAACGATTAAGCGGCAAACATAAGGTTAGCAACGCTAAATTGCGAATCCTATGTACGGAACGATATAATAGCATTTTTTAGAGGTGAACCACAGGCGTTCCAAAACACTTAATAATAACACTGTTACCTAACATGTGACAGTTGATTCTTGCTGCTGTTTTATCGTTCTACTTTATCTCAGCACGTCCGACTGAGAAAGTTGTATAAGAGAGTTGAAAAATTACAGGTTGAAAGATCGCACCTGAATTGTTTGAATATAAATTTACATAACATTTTAAATTAGTTTTGTATTCAGTTTTCTAATCAGATAACGCAAGTCTAGAGTAGAGAATTTGAACAGCGAAATTAAGGTAGCCTAATCGTATAGTGCTCTAGGAGATGTAGACTTGATGAAAAGAGCTATTGTAGTTGCAAAATTATTAAGTGACAAAAATAAAAAAAAAAACATTTTCGGTTATACTGTGCACAAAAGAATTATAATAAGAAACTTGTGTGCATTAAAGCTGGGGGATAAATATACAGTGTGTCCACCCACTGCGTAATTTAGATATCAAAATTTCAAATAAAAAATATTCGGAAGCAAGGGCTGCACAATGCAGAATTGGACTGTTTCCGTTGCGTAAGTTACGAGTTTGTCAAGTTTCATCAATATTCCCTACACTTAACTATCTTAGGATCAGCTGTACGAAAGGCGTTTATCAATGGTTCAACACCGCGCTTGCATTGTACAAAAGCATATCGAACTTTCAATCTAAATATCGATTTACTGAACGTTAACTGGGGATATTATCTGATTTGCGTGACTTGTCAAAAACCCTGCCAATAAACTAAGGTTCCCTTTGCTATCTTTGGCGGGCTTGATATAAGTGTCTTCGTATAACTTTGTCCTGGCATGCTTTGCCAGTGACAGATTTTTTAATTATCTTCCCAATTTCTTGATTACTTGTTTTGTATATGGCTTTATTGCAGACCACAATAGGGGTTAGGATCAATGAAACGCATGTTTGGCCAGCTTATCTGTCTTTTCATGTTTCAATCCCTTGATGGCCTGGGATCCACCGAAAAGTAATGTGTGTAATTCGTGTATCAGGTCAGATTCGTATGTGTAGGCTTCAACAGCCTTTACTGCTGTCTGACTATATAAATAAATAAATATATTTATTTTCTTAATTTTTTAATTTTTTAATAAATAATATATTTATTGGTTAAGATCGCTGATGCCTATGCCTAAAATTGTATTGCATAGGAATCATATTCTTCGCAATATGAATCAGGTAGTTTATATTGACATCCCCAAGGATTTAAGATGCTCTCTAAAATCTCCAGGCTTTAATCCCTTTAGTCTGATAAAAGTGCGGGCACTTGATACGATCTGCTTTCGAGCGTAGATGTAAAGTGGCGTAACTTCCAGCAGGACTTCCAGTGCTGTTGCGCATTACTTCTGCTATTTTGAGACATGCAAACCTCTGAATTTGTTAAAGCTGTTGTATGATTTTCTCAAACCTCTTAATCATAAGTCTAATAATTGCTGTATATGACCATAAAATCATTTGTGGCTCGAGATCCCAGTTCTCATCGAGCAGCTTTTAGCACACTAGCGATACCGTCATGGTTTTTTCTTCGTAAGTGTATAATGTGCGAGTTCCATGTCGGTTTTTTTATCAAACACCTAAGGGTTTAGCTTTATCGCTGTAAGTAATGGTTTTTATTTTTATTTTTATAAAGGGAGATTTCGTCTCGTTGTGAAAGAGACGATTGTAATCTTGTGAGGCTTTATGCACAAGCTGTGGTTTTGACACCATCTATGCTTGTGGTCAAGAGCTGTTTGCATGATTTTTTCATGGTTTTCGCGAATCATGATTACTAGGTCGTCGGCGTACGGTTGTACCTCATATCCGTTACTGCTTAAGTTCCTTATAAGAATCATGTAGAACAAAACACCGGAGCAGAGACGATAACATTCCTCCTTGGGGGCAGCCACTACTGAGTCTGATTGTTCTGGTTTCTGATCCCAGCATTTACACAATTCATATATTAGTGAAAGAAGTGTTAGTTTCGTTTTCTAAATTTGACATTTCACACGTTCAGCGAACACAATTTTTTGCCAAATTCGTGTGTTTATTACACAGGTTAAAAGTAATACCACTTGCAACCTAATAACATGAAATCTTAAATTTATGCCACATCATTGTATGCGTATTTTTCATCAACGAGTTTTATAACTAGATGCAACACACAATTCGCCACATTATACACCAGTGTATCGTTACCATAATTAACCGAAAAAAAAAAAAAAAAACAAAAACGAGAAGTTTTCACTGTACCCAACGAGCAAATACTGACCTATAAGTTAAATTATATTATAGGTGATCAAGTCTCCCGTTACATGAGATAAGTTCGTCAGTCTCGCATTGCGACAAAAGGAATAATCGTCTTAATGTTAATAAAATCGTGAATTTACTACGAACTTTAATGTGACTATACTTTTTATATAGGCTACAACAGAAAATATAGCCGCAGCGGATAATTACATCAAGCAATATTATGCATCCGTTTGTTTGTAGTTATGTGCATCGTCATACGAGAATATGGCTGTATAACTTCATGTCTTCGCACGGGATAACTTCCAGTTAGATACAGTCCCTCTCAAAAGTGGTTTTATGCAGTGGGTATAATATGTATAGGACCACCGTATTATATGTACAAATGTAATAAGTAAAAAAAAAAAATACCAAAATCGTTCATAATATGTTAAAAGGAAGGAAATTACAATTTTTTGCGTATTTTAAATAACAAATATACTGTAAAAAGATCGATATATTATAACAATCGATTATATGTACGTATTATTGTTATTTCTAAAGTAATATAGAACGTACAAATACAGCAACGCCGCTTTGTTGAAGTGATTCCAGGACCGTTTGCTCTTGAGAACGGAGTTAACATATTCATTTTATTCTTGTAGAAGTGTTAATTTAAAATTGATTTTTCAACAGAACAATTAAACCGATTTTATAAATTTAACACAGTTCTTTGCTTACTTTGCCTCCAAGTACTATTTTTAAAGAGTGTTTGTGGCCTTGTGTTGAGTTTTAAAGTGCCACAAATACTTGAATGGATTTAGATGTGGAGATTGGGTAGGTCAATTCAGAAGGGGGAATTCAGTTTCGTGTGTAAAATCTTTAGCTTTTCAAGCTATGTGGCGTGAAGCATTATCTTGTTGGAAAGGAATGTTGTCCAAAAACTTCCCTGGAAAAGATTTTACGTAGGATAGCCCTAATCTTCTCTTTAGAGCTTCTATGTACGTTTGGGTATTCATGCGGCCCTTACATGTGAACATTTTGCTAACGCCCGCCATGTGATAATGCGGCCACCTCTGTGCTTAAGAGTAAGAACAACGCAATCCTTATGACATTCCAGGGTCACCAAAATCTAAAAAAAAAGTATGTAGACGTACTCCATTTACTAAAAGTAATATTTATTCTTAAAATTAGCTTTATCATAATGATAATTTTCAATTTTTCTTGGTAATTATTGTTACCACTATATACCACAAAACCCTTTACCAGTTTTCAATTGCCCAATGTTGGTGTCTTCTTACCCTTTCTAAACGGCTTTTTTATCTGTTGATATGGGATAATATCAACGTTTTTCGTGCCTTACAAACTTTTTAGCCTGCACCATTTAAGCGTCTGCTGACCTTTCTAACCGCAATTTTCCGACCACCCTCTACGCTAATTTTTGCAGACAACTACAAAGAAATTTTCTTCCTATGTCGAAGAGAAAGTCTCTCCAATAGACGGCCTCTCTGGCTATTGTTATTTTGACACGTCCGCTTTCTAAGGGATACAATATTTTTATATCTATTAATAGCTAACTGAACAGTACGACGTGAACGTTTTAACTTTTGAGCAATTTTAGTTTATGAGATTCTCGTAGAACTGCGATTTTCGCAACTTATGGTCTCTTAGTTTTACTTTTTTGCCATAATTGTGGCAAATATTTCCAGAAATACACTTTCACCTTGGCAATACTTAACTTACCCCCTTCGCGACTAGATACTACCTAACAGGGAAGTAATATGATTTTTGATCGTTAGAATTGTTTGTGTATCCATTTTGCTTGGTTTCTCAAAGAAACTTTCATGCCATTTTAGGGTAATTTGCAGAATAACAGTTTATTATTTTTTCATTAATATTAAAACAACGGATACCTTTTAAACAGTTACAGAAACTTACAGGTGCTAATTGACTACGGTTATATGTAGCAAAAGATGTACTAGCTTCAAACATCCAATAGGATAGCATCCAACAAATTAATATATTAGGTATTGTTGGGAATAATAATGGTGCTTTTGATTTTTATGGCTCGCTATGATATTGTTACGCCTACACTAGTAGAGCATCTTAAGCTGATTCGTCCTCAGCATTCGCTAAATTTGGAGTATGGAAAACTACGAAAAAGCTTACTTTGAAAGTTGCGAGCCTGAGGCTTGAACCGTTTACCCTGAGACTTTTTCCTAAATAGATCTTTCACTTCACCTCTCACCAATCACAACGGTCACAAAATATCGTAAGGGGAAAATCTATATATTTCTCTAAGTCACACACTTTATTTAAAGAATGCAAACATATTAATTAAAGCAATGTTTAAAATTAGGCGTCCCATTACAGTATGTTCTATAAAGTAAGTAAGAGAAATTAAATTTAAATGATATAGTCCTGCTACATGCTACACAAAATATTTTTTCTCCGTCCATATAGCAGGTGCAATTCATTCAGGTCGCTATTTTCAACATTTCTGTTGATATTTCCTAGTCTCGAAAAGACAGAAATGAATTGTTACTAATATTGTTTGTTGCAATCGTAGAGGCAGTTGCAGATGCGATTATCGCCTTCTTGCTTTAAATATTGTTTAACGTAATTAATATGGAACTTCTTGCATAAGTTTTTAAAGTTGGAAAGACATTAACAAAAACAGTTTGTGCAATTTGTTGTTTGTTGTTCAGAATCTTTGTTGGTTTTACTCAAATTACAGCTGCCGTAACATAAGTAAAGTAACTAATCGATTTTGTTGGGTGTTTCCTGGAATGCACAGATGTTGTACAAATTCAAACGAAAATCTTCAAAATTTCTTCTTAGTGTTAAATGTAGTAGTTTACCTGGAGCTTCTTCAATACCAAGATAAAATTATCATCCTTTGAATCGTGAATTGAAACTAAATTTTTCCAAATTTAAATGATAAATCATAACCATTTATGCCAATAACAATGAGATGATAATGAACCAAGACAAAACAATTTTCTAAGAAATATAATCTTAACTTTGCATAAATATTAGAACTTCGAGCGTTATCAGCTATAAATAGATTGCATTTCATAAATCAAGATACATTTATTCTTCATTTTGCATTCTATTTTAGAACGCTCACATACATTCCATACGATGTTAGGAATAATTTTGCGGTCGACTGTAACTGCAAGGTGAAGTGTATGCGAAATTAAAATAAATTGAGTTCATTTTCGATTTTTTCAATAAAAATAGCGAAACGTGTGCATCCCCGCTGCGTCACCGAGTTCGAAACGTGACCGTGTATCGCTCGGAACATGAATATATTTAACCGCACGGCTAGCGTCTTCATTTTAATGCATTTACATATAAAGTAATAAGATGGAGGGACGCGCGCCGTGACACTGACGGTTAAAATCATAAAAACAAACCAATTATCTTTAATATTAACACGTGAGTAGTTCGCATGTACCCTGCGTATAGTGCAGACATAAAAATAAATCGTCTACGTTTCGCCGCTAAGCGATTCCTCTTCTTGCTTTGATATTTAACGTTACGACGTGATTTACTGTCGAAAAAGGGAAAAAGATTCGCCTACTATTCAAGCGCTCCACGAACCCGCGATATCCACGCTTTCCTTGCGCCGCTTGATCGGTTTTTGAAATTAAGTTATAAAAATAACTCCCCGCTGTAAAAGCGGCCGTTAATATTGAGTAATTATTATTAGGTGCTCGGATAATGCGCAGTAATTATCGTAGCGGTAATAGTAATAATAATTACCAAGCGTATTTAGTAGAACATGGAATAAATAAGCTTATTGTCAAGAGAGCTTTACGAAATATTACCGCGCCGGTGATTTTCTTAATATTAATGTATAGAATTTGCAATACGAATTTTGAATTCTGTTACGCACTGGACGCACGTTTCAACAGCTGAACTATCATCAGCAAACTGAACTAATAGGCTAAGCGAAAAAACTAATACAATATAGTAATTTTAAATTGTGCAAATCCAAAAACCTGCAAAACTAAAGTGCGCAACCTGAACAAAGCTGATGATAACTTGGCTATTGAAACGTTCGTGGTAAGGGTTTCAGTGAAGTTATTCAGTGCTCCAGTGCCACAGAGTTCGAGTACTTGTTTAGTGTGATGGCAGCTTAGTTTGCTCAGCCGTTTATGCTAAAATCATATTTATGAAAGATTGTAGAAAATGTAATATTCTTCCAAATATTAGCCAAATTAAGTGCAAGAATACATCCAAGTTCGTCAAATTAGGGCTACTTTTTCGGCTAAAAAGTGTTGGTTAAATTCAGAAATTAATCAGTATTTAACTTAAGCCTGGAAAGAATATGAGACTCATTGTGTCGAACACCAACAGCACAATTTACTTACTTTCCAAGTGGTTAATCAATTAAAAATTATTACTGACTAAGAAAAACCATTGTTAGAAGACCAAATGGATAGAAAAGAAGTTTTTAATTTAATTTCTTTGGCAAGCCCTTGTATGAAACGGTGAAACATGAAATGTTTTCCAATCCAATAACATCTTTTATCAACAAACATGGGTAACAACAACTCTATCCCCGTTTATGACTAACCTGTGCATGGATAAATTATAAACCGATCTTAAGAATACTTTGATCTATTTTCCCCAACTTTGGCACTAGAGGGCGCCAAGAAATGTCGAGTTTGTCGTTTTGGAAGTTGTGGTATTAACTGTGAGGCAACAGCGATAGAAGGGAGAGATATGAAAAATACTCTTGAAACCACGCTGATGACGCCGGGTAGGCAGAAACATGTCCGTGTGTTAGTGTATTTTTTTCTCTCTCCTTTCATTGCGTTTGTCGTGAATTATTCCATCAATACCATGAGGAAGCTAAGCTATCTTAGCATTATTTTTTGGTTTTTGAATTAGATATATTGATGACATTTTTTGCATCTTTGGCAGGAGCGAATGTTTAATAGATGATTTCCAAGAACAACTTAATTCAATTACATTTTTTGCTCAATTTTTCTTTAGCTAAAGATAGACATCAAAATGAACTAAAAGAATCTTCAAAATTGCTAACATTAACGCATTCTGTTATGATGTAGTTCATAATACTATTAGGAAAAATAAAAAAAAATGAGAGTTAAAAGTATAAACACGCTGACTACCCTTCTAAGATTCATGAAAGGTCTTGAAAAAATCTTGAAAAGAGTTGACCACAACATTATTTTCACCTCAAACAATAACTCAAAAACCTTTTAGAAAATTCTACAGACCCGGTAGATAAATAGGAATTTATAGTTTCATGTAAAGATTGTAATCCGGGCAAACAAAAAGATCAATTTGAGTTATGTACAAAGAGCATTTGGCTCATCTCAAATTTACAAAACCAAACATAATTTGATGAATTTAGATTTAGGAGCCCCAAATCCCAGCTTTTATTCGTTGGTACAATATACGTTACGAGTTAATTAACCGTAGCTTGAAAGTTTTGCACAATTAAGAATTTGCATCATTTGGTTGCAATTTTGAAATTGTTTGTTCTTAAGATTGCATAGTTTAGTTTTGCATGTTTTTGGATTTGCATAATTTAAAATTACTACATTAGGTTAATTTTTTGCTTAGTCTGTCAGTTCATTTTTACTATTTTGTTACGTCAGTGTGAAATTAGCGCCTACGTCAGATTAAAATTCGTGTCTTCTGATGTGTTCTATACAGCGGGGTACCAACAAGGTAAGATAAATGGGGATACCTAGATACTGTAAATATCATAAATTTGTTTTGTAAGTAAATAAACTAATTTACAATTAATGTCACCTAGATGGTGCTTCTGCAAATAAAAAGAAACAATGCAAGAGTTTGACTTTAAAGCATCCTCTCTACAGTAACGCTTGACATATTCCAAAACATGACTAAACATGAATTAAACTTGCACCTAATTTAAGTAAAATTTGTGTGCTACGACACTTGGATCTACTTCGAAAATTAAACACTTAGCCAACTATATCATCCTTCAAAGGCGACTCGAACTAAAAAAGGGATTGTCACAGCATCCCTTTCCTCCTTCGTTACCAATAGCATTTGTCCAAAATCATAGGCAGTTACGGTACACGTTTCATAATACACTGTATTTTAAATTCTTATGATTAATTTTTTTTTTAGTAACTTATTACGGCCTCTAATAGTTCGCGATCTAGGATCTAACCATTCGGCGTTAATGAGCATCGGCAACCGTTCAATTTATTGCCGGATTTAACGATTTATTATATCAATTGATATTTAATTTCTTGATACTATGATAAAGATCAAATCGAATTTATTCCGTGCATGTTTGTAGGAAAATGTTAAAACAAGAACAACCATTTACGACGTGAAAAAAATTGAGTAAAGACGAGTAATATTGCTGTTCCTCCGGAATTACCGTTGGCTGCATATAACACTATTTATTAGTACATTAGACATAAGGAGAATGAGACTCGAGGTTACGTAGACCACTAGCGAAAATGAAAAATAAGTCAGAACGGCTTCACCTAGCAGGAAGTTGATTAAGAGAATATTGGTTCCACATGGGGTTAATGACCACTTCCCTCGAGGTAATATTTCTATTAACATATTAGTACATATGATCTAAGGTTTGATTGGTCGAATTGATGCACGTAGTGTCAACATTTGGCGCGTGCATAATTTCGCACGATGTTAATTCTTAATTTTTCAGCACACCCCGAATATGAGTAGTCGTATTTAATTTGCCCCCAGCATTATACCTTGATCTGTAAGATCACTTTTATAGGTGTTTATTTTCATTAGAAGGATGCGGCTACGTTTAACCAGCCAAACGTTACTGTATATGTTACAATTTGGTAAAGATTTCTACGTGCTATATCGATTTTTTTTAACAAATCTGTTTTATTCACGGTTTCTCGTTGTTAGCGTAAAGGATAAATGGATGATCATTTCACTTTCATGTGTATTCTTAGAAATTTAATCGATTTTTTTACTCTAATTTTACGTAACACAATTTTAAAGTATATTGAAGTAAAATTTAAAGTACGTTAACAGCATTTACGTGCAAATTGGCGAGCCATTTACTCTAGAGAAACCTATTTAAAAATTGACGTCAGGCTTTTGTGTCTATTTTAGCTGACGTAACGTGTAAATTTTTGCAAAATCATCGATAAAGATAGAGGAATAATGGAGGATACGGCTTTATCTTTTGACGATTAACGCTATAGTGTCATTTAACCATCTTCGCTGAAATCTGGATTTAATCTTCTATGAAACGAATTACAAAAGAACTAATTTTCTTCGCTAGCGTCTTTCGCCAAATCCAGGAACATCGCGAAACCGATACGACTAAATTCACAAAAGCACGACAATTTTTTTGCTCATTCATGAAATCGATTCACTGTCAGACCAAGGACCGTGTCACGTTGTATAATATGTACTCTCCGAAGTATGAAATTTACAAGTGAATAAAATGGAAAAATAGAATGAATCAGATGGTGGGAAGAATAATTAGAGTATTACATTTTTGGGAGAGAACAGGAGTGATTCCGCATCGAGATTTGTTAAAGTGTATAAATATAAGACATGTGGAAATTTACAAATTAAGCAAAACTGGACGTATGCACAATATGACAACGGTAGATCAGTAGAACGACATATCACTAAAGCAGAGACTAGACAAACTCGTACTTATTCGTTTCATGAGAATGGTTTTCCCGAGAATCGACAAAACACGCGTTTATCTAGTCACTGCTAATTTCGCGAAGCGCACGGAAAGTGAAGAACTTTACATATCACCGGTGAACAGCGTATTAAACGTTCTAAGATATACAATGTGTTTCACCGAGAACTCTATCGGTCCATGTATGAATGAGTCGATGTACGAAGTATGACAAATAGGATAATGTTAATTTACA
This sequence comes from Oryctes borbonicus, assembly GCA_902654985.2. NCBI lineage: Eukaryota > Metazoa > Arthropoda > Insecta > Coleoptera > Scarabaeidae > Oryctes > Oryctes borbonicus. The sequence continues at coordinate 1,582,195 of LR736861.1, read as the reverse complement.
TATTATACTAATATGTACTTGGTGCTAAATTAAAATAAAAATAAAACAAGTAAATTATTAATAATTCATAACGTATATTCACCTACACGATGGATAAATTCTAAGAAATTTTCGTCGTCGGTTAATTGATCCGAATGATTTTATTTGATATTTTTCAAAGCAGATTCAAAATATGGTATTGGTTATTTTTACACGAGGTTTATAATTTCGCGTCAAACAAACATTGAGCGACTCTCATGCGCCGTTCAGCAGATCTGTGCTTTCTTACAACTCGCATTTTATCGTGAACTGAATTCTACACTGAACATTCGTTGTACGCGCTTCGTACAACCCAGTCAGTTATATGAAAGGCGTTCAGCATTGAGCGAAGTTCATCAATCTAGTATCTAGTTTAAAATATTAATTTTATTGGAAAAATTGATTTTTGTTTTAATTTACTTTGTACAACAAAATTTTACAAATAACTTGGAAATTTGAATAATAGAAATGTTGCAGTATGTTAAACATTACGAATGCAAATATTTCTTTTGTAATATTACGTGGTAATTGTTTAACTTCATATGGAAATGTTATATAATTTTATAAACATTTTTTTTTCTGCGAATGTTGAGACGAACGTAATTTTCAACATTTTAACAGGGACGCAATTTAAATTCTTGCCACAAGCGCCATTTTATATAAATACGCCACTGACTATCGTTATTGACGATTACGAGAATATATCGCCATATTTTCGCAATGATTCGTAATACGAGAGTAATTGTTTATATTATCTACCTACTTATGGAAACGAGTTAGAAAACTAATAAAATTTTATTTCTCAACGTAAGAACCGCTACACTTATTCCAACGTTTTCCTAACAACGCTGTCCTCGAAAAAAAAAAATCTTTTGGTGCTTCTGCAAAATATAACTATGTAGGGTTGTCATTCGAAAAAAAGCGACGCTTTACCAAGCGCTTTTTAAGTTTTGAAAAAAGATAATAGTCATAGGGGCGAGGTCGGAACTGTAAGGTGGATGTTGCAGTTCTTCAAAGTTGCAGTCGTTGACTATTGCTCGACCATTTCCTGCTTTATGCACGCTGCAGTTGTTGTGCAGGAGCGGAGTCTGAGGTCTTTTCTCGCGTATATCTGCTTTCAAATTCCAAATGTATCTTTGTAGACATCTCCGTTATTGTAGCCTTTCTCCGCATATACTCAAATAAGAGAAGTCCCTCCGTATTCTATAAAATTGTGGCTAGCTAGAAAATTGCATTTTCGCCTTCTTCAGTGCTGAAGAGCCTTATTTCGTGGAATAAGTCCCGTGGTGTACCCAGGTCTCATCCCCGGTTATTATTCTATAGAAGGAGTTCATTTTCAGATAAAGCAGTCAAATTCTCTTCTTTGTTCGGTACTGACCAGTCTAAAAATCCATCGTGCCGAAACTTTGCTCATTTTCAAATCTTCGTATAGAATTTTCGTTTCTGATATTTCTATTTCTCTAGAAATAACTGAAATCTTTACTAGTCGTCAGTCAACACTAAATCTTCAGCTTTTGGATGAGTTCTTCAATTCGTGCTTCCAGAGGTATTTCGCGCATTGAGACTTTGACTTGAAAACAGGGCACCATTCTCTCATGGATATTCTTCGGATTATTGCCTTCTTTCGATAGAAATTTCATAACGTTTCTGTGTTCAAGATACAAATCTCTCGTTTTCGCTTCTTTAAACCATATACGTTAGTCGATATGGAACCAAACTTGGAGATGACACAACAAAAATTTTATATAAGAAATTCTCGCGATAGCATTGTTGAATATAGATACGTATGTATACATTATGTGTATTTCTGTGCGATTCCGCGCATCGCAAAAACAATTATAAGTAACAACAGATAAAATTAGGTTAGCTTAAGACAACTACACAAGTTTCACGATATCCTATGTGAACGTAGCCTTACCAATTCCTATTGTTAGAGGCTCTACTGAACCGGTACTAAATTTCGTTCATCTAATGCGCTTCTTATTAAACCGCGTTAAATGATGATCTGCCGATCAGTTCCTCTAAACTTGAACAAGCTTAAATATAAGTGTAACAGCACTTTAAAATTTGCTCTCCAACAACTTAACACACATTTCATATATAATTACTTACAGACATTATCTTAAAACAACATATGCCGACACCAGAGACAGTAAAGATGACCTTCAAGAAAAATACATAAAGTACCGAGGTACGCAGACAACTGTATACTTATATTTTATATATGCGCGGTTGACTCAAAATTCTAGCATTCTCTTCGACAGAAATTCAAATGCATAATAAGGCCACGTTGATTTTGTCACGTGCTCATGTTTTATTCAAATCAAATGAGTATAAATATTAACCAATTTTGTCTTTTGCATTCGATCCATTTATATATGTATATATGTGATTTTTGTTGAAAGAATAACAGAATATCCAGTGGCGTCTCGATGCTTCAAATTATCGCCATCTTCCGTTACCATTGTTACACTAGAAAAATAATATTGTTTTTAATACTTATCGAGATGTAATTAATAGGAAAACAATTATAAATCGCGTAATAAAGAAAGTTTAAAGTTTAGTATCTTCTATAGTCAATTTAATTTAATATTGGTTATAAAATTAAAGATATATAAATTATGGGGAATTATACTTTACTTCCGTGTTATGCTTTCACTGTATAAAAATCCTAGTAGGCCTGCTATACACTCTTTGGAAAGTATCAATAAAGTACAGTAAGCAAATTTATTTTGTGCATTCAATCTTGAGATGTTTTTGCTTAAAGTAATGTTTTTCGATATTATTAGTAACCTTAGGTGGTTCTCTAACAAAATGTAGTAATTTCTAAAACTCCAAAGTGTATTATTAGTATCACGTATATATATAAAACAGCTTCTTATTTTATGCATTTTTATAGAATTGTTCATTGATAAGCTATAATGATGTTTTATTTGAAATTTTTATTATTTCAATTATTTCTTTAGGTGAATGAATCAGTGTACCACTTGTAAGTAGGTAACAACGTCTATGTTACTCAAGACAAAAGAATGGTTTTCGTGGAACAGTTGTAAAAGGAACTGAATACAATGACCATTGAAAATATTTTAATGCTCTGTTGTGAACGACCATTCTTACATTTTATAGATTGTTTTAAGGAATATCAATAAGGAAGAGCAGGAATAGGGATCCAGGTTTATTTAACAATAACTATAACGACAATATCCTTGCGAAATCTGTCAAGATTTATAAAAGCTTAATTTAATATTTGTTTTTAAATTTTTTTCAAGTGCCGTACATGTACTTAAATATATGTAGGAGTAGCTAAAATGAAGTGATGATTCAAACTAATGTAAAATATGCATTACATTATGATCCAGTGCCAGACTTTGTTTTGCAAAATGCAACATATGAATCCTTATGCAACTTCTTTTATCGTTTTAAAACTTATTTTGAAATTCTTTATTATCCTTTATCCTTTTTCTGCTTACTTTCAAATTATTGACAATATTATTGTTGGGTTTTTAGTTTTGTTTATTTTTTTTTAACAACTATTATTTCATTTCAAATTTATTTTATTCCTTCCAAGTTTCGTCGTTACGATGTTACATACCGATTACCACATGCCTTTTTTGTGCTTGGGTCAGATTATGGAGAATCCATCGGAAACAGATCTTTTTTCTACCTAAATGTTCATGAAAAATTAAATGTACAACAATTTTCGATATGCCTAAGAACGTCTCAATCCCACTTGCCTATCCTCTTTAGTCATGTTGTGCACAACATCGATGATTTTTTGGAACAACAATCGACTTTGGCCGATCTTCACGAAATTCTGCAAACCAGTTGTGGGAAGCGATTCGAGACAATGTTGTTGTGTTAGGCCTTCGCTGAAATCGTAAGAAACCGAAAACCACGTGAAATTTTCATTTTTCACAAAGTTGCTTTCTTTAAACGCTCACTGTAAAGAAACTACTCGGCCGATTTCTATGCTTAAAAATTAAACAAATACAAAATCCCGATAGCTAATTTTTTTGAATCGAATATTAAATTTAGAAATTGCAACTGCTATCTTGCTTTTGAAAAAAAAATACTATCTACAAACATCTACGGGTCACCCATTAGTCTCATTCTAGCCTTGGTTGTAACGGATTTCCTTCTGGACAATGTGATACTACAGCTTTTCATTTACCAATTATATTTAAATATGTTGATGACATTATTTGCGCTATTTAACCCAACCAAGTTGCTACTGTCCTTCGTTTATTCAACTCATTTAATCAACAGCTTCAGTTTACGACTGAGATAGAACAGCAAAAAAAAAACATCAGGAAGACTTAAAAATTACTATTCAGATCATCCAAAAAATCAACAACTCAATACAGTAACTGCAATGTAAAACCGTGTAATTCATATATCACATGATGAGTTTTCTGCAAAACAACCCAAGAATACTTTTTGGTGTGTCTACCAAAATCTATAAAAATGCCCCAAATCTTTATTAACAAACTGATGATATGAACTCCAAATTTTATGGTTGGCTTCACAGACCATAAAAAAAGAAATTACCTTTCATAAAAAACCTAACAAATCGATTGGTTCAATTTTTAGGTTAGGAATTTGAATACTACCATCAAGGATAAAACTCCTTTTGAGATTATAAATTACATTGTTTATAAAGTACCGTGTTTCGACTGTCAAGGCTGTTACATAGGTCAAACTTCACAAAGGCTCAAGCAAATGGTCGTGCGCTTTGGCTAACCAACCAACCAATTTTGATTCTAACAACGTATAAATATTAGATTCAGATAGTAATTACAAAAAGAGTCTTTTCCTTGAAAAGTATTATATTCGAAAAACCTCACTATCAATTTAAAGTCTGATACCAATCAGTTAAGGAATATTTATTGTAATATTTTACAACACAATAACGAATAGTTATTGTTATTTCTGCTCAAACTGCAAGTGATATCAGGTTGTTTTGTAAGTCACAAGATGGCAAACCAAAATTATAAAACTGACGTGTTAGAGTATTTCTACTCAGCAAAAGTTACTGGGGTTTTATTGAATTTACTCTTTTCATCGTGAAAGCAGTATACATATATTTCCATGACCCCCACTGTATATATATATATATATATTGACCGTTGTTTTAAAAGATATTTTCTTTCCCGTTTTAGCTTCTGAGCAGTATCCGAATTAATTCTTATAAACGTATTCATTCGGAACCTAAAACAAAAACAGCGTAAAACACCGCACTCTGTATGCTTTATGTGAATCGACTTCATTACTGAATTTTATAAGATAGACAATAGTAATTTAGTTAGGTTTTCAACCGCACGGCTGCGCTGTTTTTTAGTTAATTCTGCGGGTTTGGCGCGGTCTCGGCATGTGCTTGTTTAGCATCAGTCTTTGCTCAGATGGCGACTAGAGTCGATCGAACGAGGAACGGGAGCAGTGAACTCAAGCAATGCGTCACTAATTTTGTTTTATAGTCGTCTGCCTCTCCTACAGATACCATAAACATTTACTTCAGTCTTATCTAATTTATGTAATATAACGTGCAGCGAAAGAAACATTGTACCATAGTCATTTTTCTCAATATTACTTAATTTATGTCGTGAAGTTTCGTCGCCTGATTGATCATCGAACTCACCGAATAATTATTAGTTTCAGTGAAAGTGAACTGTTTTTGGATTGTTTTGTCATCGATACGTATTAGATAGATCTAAGTAAGTGGAAGTACGGTAAGTTCTGCCTCAATACTCTCTTACGATGATAAAGAACTTTTTCTCACAACGACTACATTCGTTTGTACCAGCAAAGGTTGTATATGTGTTGTTTTAAAGCTTGGCATCAATTGCAACGCATTGGAACAATTTGCTTGATGTGTTCCCTATATATATCGGTAGTCAACATAACTGCTGCGGTAGAGAAAATTAAAATTCATTTTGTGAAATTTTCTATAGATAGCTATAGTAGAAAGCATTTTTGGATAATGTGCATAAAGCCATTAATTAATTTATCTTGGAGAAAGTTGCTATGTACTAGCAAATGTGTATTAATTTAGAGTTAATTAAAGAGTTTGGAGTCTCGGATAAAAATATAGAAGAGTTGGAAATCAAATTACAAAAATTGAAGAAGAAATAAATTACTTATTTCAATTCATGGTTTGGAATAATAAATTACATTTGAATAAAATGAGAAGGTCATTAATTTATTTTACACCTAGAGAAAGTTATACTTAATAAGAATAAATAACGATTCTATAAAGTAAATGCCATAGTTTACATATTCAGAATGGATTAAATTGGATCAATTACAAACACAACCTCCATCTTTTTGTTCTGGTCTGTGTAAAAACACAAACTGTATCTATTAATTATTACTCGCATTTTGAGTGTTAGAGATATCTGTTTTTTACAAAAACAATCTTTGTACCGCAAAAGAGAGCTGCAAGGAACATTGCTGGCGTTTTATAGATTAGCCTCCATATAGCAATATTTTGAAAGACCTAAAAATACCTATATTGTAACTATCACGTTGAATCTAATGAAGACGACTCAATATATGGGAATAAAATTATATAATGCCATTCCTCCAAATACAAAATCTCGAAATACTTCACGAAGTCTTAAAGTTGCAATAAGAAAAATATATGCTTGTTTAAATTAAACTTTAAAGAATTTCAAACAATAGAAACTAGAAGTAAGAACTGGAAGAGCTTTAAAACTCAAATATGCCGTTCAAAAATACTTGTTCACTCTTACTTTCAATATATGTGAATTACACTATTTTAGAGTAAGAGTATGTTAATTATCTTCAGTTAAAAGTGGCAAGCTGCTCTCCCTCAAAACTTCTAATATACGCAATAGTTATAATTTAATATTTTACTAAATTATGCACAATCAATATGTAACACCGCAAACGTATGAATTAATATTGATGCCTGCTTTGTCATCTACCTACTCGAATCAACACCCACGGTACAGCATCCTTGAAAAAGTAACCGGCGAAAAATTAATATTGCCATCTCTTGCATAATTTGCAGTATAGGCCAAATGTTCCTTAAGAAGTCTCGTTTTTAATTTAAGCTTTCTCCTCATTATTGATTAATCTCTTAATTCAACTGCATTACACCTTTCATTTAATTAATTTGTAGTGAACTCCGGCTAATTTAGCTTTTAGTAACATGCAAAGCGTCGTATATAAACACAATTAATTGCTCAGATAATATCGAAAAATTCTAATCTCTTATGAGAAAAATAGTTTATAGCCTTTGTTTTAGTGTTAAGTAATTCGTATTTTGTAAGAATTATAACCTATGTAATCTGAAGTTAATTGAAACGACATTCTTGAATCACAATTGTTTTGTATGAGAAATCTTTGCTCTAGTTTTTTTTTTATTGAGATAAACAATCATTTTAAAAACAATAGCAATATAATCTTTATTTTATTAAAATAAAAATGGATTCGCAATAACGTTTTATTACATTCATCACATACTTGCAAAACCTCTTAAATCACTTTTAAATGGTTTATGCAACAGATGGTGTTTCGAAAATGAATGCGTGTAGGTAAGCTAGTACTTATCCCCTTTACTAGTACTTATGCCTTTAACTGTCAATGTTTCATTAACCGGACATTGGTAAGGTGAAAACTTATAGTATGGTTGATAAGGTGAGGTGTGACCGAAGCTTGTAGCTATAGAATTAACATACATATATTCTTTAAATATCAAGCACCAGGAATGAATTGTACACCTGAAAATAATGTAAGAAAACTCCTGTTCTTATCTAATCAATTGTTTTCAAGTTTTAGCATAATTAGCATATTGTAATGTAATGTAACTAGCATTCTTGTAAATGGTCAAAATGTTCGTTTGCTTCTGAGTTAATACCTTAAATAAAATAAAAATATACTTGCGTACCTAAACAGGTATGTTCCACCCTATAAATTTTTTTTGCTTGTATCATATATGTCCTACCAGCTATCTGAATTAATCTTCCGAGGTTCAAAATAATTTCAACAATTCTGTTCTTCTGATATGTACGAGAGTGTACTGTCACAGTGATTTGGGGATTTATCTTCGAGTTTATACATTATTTTGTTAGAAAAAGCTATACACTTATCCAAATTTAGAGTATGCAAATATGGTATTTGTAATGTGAAAGCTACGGCTGGCTGCTCTTGAAGAATATCGTCAACGGTTTCCACATCAGAGGATCCTGGTAAAAACGCATTTACCAGAGTTTTTAACAAACTGTGCGAGATCAAAATATTTAGAGGTCAACGGCGGTATTTTTGAACATTTATTAAAAGAACGTTATGATTAAAAAATATTAATGTATGAAATTTTGTTTATTTGTAATAACACTATAACTTGAAAATAAGTGAAAATCGGATATTAAGATACAAGCTTTTTACATTATTCTTACGTGTGCAATGCATTCCCGGAGTTTGATCCGTTCCTCCCGATTCACCCTGTATAATTTACAGCATTTAAACAAGCTGTTTATGTTTGAAATAACACAAAATGTAAAAACAAAGAAACATAAAAACAAAAAATATATATTCTTTAATTATAAAAATTAAAGGCAGCATCATCAAAATTTGTCATTTTTGGTGATTCAGTTAGGTTCATAATGAATCTTCATTAATTTTCGCACGAAAGGTCAGTGTGTTTTAAACGTAAATGTATTTATTGTAGGCATATATTTTCGGGATATGCAAAGCACTTAGCAATCGTTTTTCTTCACTTTGGGGAAAGTGCTGATGAATTTTTATCGATAGCAGGTGGTAACTTTTTCGCACAATTCTCTAAAATTCTTGAATTATATTTTTTGTTTTACAAGAGATTTTCAACTAAACTTAGACCTAATAACTTAAATCTTGATCAAACTGTCTCATAATCATTGTTGTTCGTGCTATAAATAACAAATAATTAATGCCGGCTACGTTAAAAAGTGAAAACACGAGTATTAGTGGACATCTATTAGATTCTTTGGATTTATATTGAATCCTACCCATCCATGATATCGATTCCGCCTCGTAAAATTGTAAAAGCTTATTGTTTCGGGTATACGTTTTCTCCTGTTCGTTCATCGATTTGATTGCTATGATGTAGTGTCGATAGTAAAAGCATCTTTTTATTTGCTTTTGGTAAATATATTAGAATATATTAGAATGTAAATTTATTTTTTGAGCGAATTGAAACTTAGAAGAACACTTCCAAGAGAAGTTAGTTTATTTTCTTACAGTTTTATCATCAAATCATATCGATTATCGAATGTTATGTTACGATTAGTACATTAGTACTAACAGCCTTTCAACTAATCGGATGGTTTATTGCCAAGATTGTAGAGACCATTTCGCTACTGCTACACCTCGACACTTAACACATAATGAAAACGAAAGCGATAGAATTGCTATTACGTTTCTAACTTGCCGATTTATCTCTGATTTTCATATTAGTGTACCTCTCCATATCGTCAATCATCTGCGGATTCAAAAATAATTGCCAACATCCATATGGGGTTTTTGCATTTTTGGCATAGGTACTGTTCTACGCAGGGTAACGCAATAGCGATATTTTCTACCAGTGAGCGCTTTCGGTTATTCGCTCTTGGTCATTTTGTACCATCCTTAACAACAAACACATTTTTTCTACCTACGCCTTTTATGCCCCCAACATATCCGCATTTATTTATTTTTTGGTCTATATTTCTTTAATGTTCACTTTTAGATACATGATCGTTTTCATTCTCACTTTCTAATTTACAAACAACCCCAAAACTCTTTCCATTAGAGAGCCAATAACTTTTTTCGTTCTTGTACGTACATGTTCTTCTTTCATGAAAGAAATTGTGAAGTTTATCCTAAGGAAAATCAACACTTACCTAAGGTGTTAACAAATGTTACGTAAATGATAATATCGGGTACTACTAATCCCATGCACTACTAAAATAATAACTAAAAGTGGAAGAAAGCAGTGCAGGAAACATACATCTCGAAAAGTGTACGGGGCACAGCATACATCACCATACTAACGCCGAGTTCAACGTAAAATCCCTCTGACCTCCTTCTCCGTTTCCAGTTATACATTTCGCGGGAGTGTTAGAAAACAACTTGATCTCCCTACAGCAACAATCATGGTGGAATGGGTCTTCTGCCCATTTTCTTCATATGCTAACTCTTCAATTTTACCTACAACTTACAATATAAATTCAATTGTATCTTCAGCATAATTTTGAAAATTAAACTGTCATGTTCATTGGTAAAATTTAATTTAAAAATTTAATTTAAATTAAAAGGTAGTTCCAAGTTTGATTATTTAAAAATACACGTAACTACAGAGTTCATGTTGAAACGTTGATGCTAATTTTCAATTTGAACTGCCGAACGAGTGATAAAAAGAACACTCTTGGATCTACAAATCCTGAGCTTAATTAATTTTAAATACTCAATTTTCCTCTCTTTTATGCTATTATAGCATGTAGGAGTATAATCCTATTGCTAAAAATATGTAAAATTAATGGAAACGTACATTTTAGAGAGATATGCCGCATGCGCATACAAAACATACCTACGTCCTTTCCAAGCTATAGAATTCCTAAAAGCGCAAAAGCAATGAATTCACCGAGTACAACTACAGAATCTAACTTCGACATAGAATTTACAATCGCGTTGAGATATCCTTGTCAATTATTTAACATTGAAAAACATTTCCTCAATTACCGAGTAGTACTCGTATCTGAAACAAAGCATTAGCAGGAATTACCTTATGTAGCAGTTATGAGGATAGTCATTTGTCGATGAAGGTGAAATAGAAGAGGAAAAATACATCAGAGCATCTAGTTGCATTTCTCGACTCGGTCGGTTCGATAGTGGAATCGCTCTAAACCTGATTTGTAACGGCGTTTCATTAATTTGTGGTTACTTGGTCGTTTCTATGAACCACAATCGCGAAATATGTCATCTTGCACTATCATTACGTGTAATGAATGTTTAAGTAGACGCAACGCACAAATGAATTTAACCTAGTCCTAATGGAAGTATGTTAAAGAAAAATTTATAAATAATCTTAAATAGCGTATTCCACTTTACATTAAGATAATAATGATTTAAGATCGAGGAGAATATATGTATTTAAAGGAAATAAAATTAGTACTACGGCCACACCCCAATGCGTGCAAATTACCCCGAAATGGGAATACCCTTATGGGTGAAATACAAATATTGGTAGTTAAGTTGTTTTTATTCCCATCCACATTCATGGAAGAGTCTACATGTACTATTGAACTAAAATATTTTTAATTATCTAAGGCTTCCGGTTATACCAGAAGTAGCTACCAGCTTTGTTATTTTAAATAGAACATTCAATGTATTATTAAATTTTTGAATTCATAGTTCCATTTTAAAGTTTGTTGACAACAAAATAGCAACAAAATGTTGCTATTTGGTTCATATTTTTTGAAAATTTTCGAAATCGAAAAATTGAAATTTTGTAGAACTGTTAACTATACAGAGAAAGATAAGAAATCGAATGAATTTTTCGAATACTTCATACAGCGTGTCCAACACTTACAATTAAACTTGCAAATGGAAATAGTGTCAAAACAATTTTCTGAAAAAGACACATGCGCACATGGATTTTTAATCAAACATAAATGGCAAAGTTACAAAATTTACCTATATTGGTTAGCAAACATTTTGCCTATATAAGACAGACTTTATGTGTGACACTCCACTTAACATGACCACGGAATATTTCAGTGTATAAATGGTATTTGTGAATTGTACTGAATGAACGCACCAGAAAATCTGCCACCGATTCTTGTAGAACTCGAGTGCACGCCTCCTAACCTCGTCGTATACTTTAACGTATGTACATCCAATTTGAAATGATATAATTAATACGCGACTAATTTGAAGTGAAATACTAATTATTACTATTTTTTTAAAGCTGCTTCTAATGAGAATCAAAAGAAACATTAGCTCAGCTTTAATTTTTGAAATGTTTCGAGTTTAAATTATTAACGCGGCAGTATACCAGTAAAGAGGCTTTATCTTGCGTTTTTCTTTCAAAAAGTTGAAAATGTTTTTTTCTTCAAACATAAATTTGCATGTTCACTTATGTCTTCTCTATCCTAAATAGACGCCTTATTAATATTCATGCTGTATCCTAAAATCACGTTGCATTATCCATACGCACGCGATCGTATCGTACGTATATGTAAATACGCGTACATATACGGAGAAAGTATTCATTTTTACATACCTATAAGTGTACAACAACCTTGAATTTTAAAACACTTGAAACATGGATTCTGTTTTTACTTAATAGTTGTTTAATCTATACCAAGAGGAACGATCACTTTCTAATTTTATAGACGTGAGAAAAATGAATTAAAGCTCTTGCAGTCTACAAATAACACGTCTAATACGTGGAAACAATACGAGGAATACCTCTTAAGTTTTTACGAAAACAATGAAAAAATGTTTGATACCAATCGTTTTATTGTTTTGTCATTAAGTTTTATATGCTTTCGCATACGTTCGAACCAAATCTCGAAATATCTTTTCCATTTTAAAGGTGGCATCTTCAAAACATGATTTTTGAAGGCTTCAACATTTTCTTGAGGTGTTAAAAATCGCAGTTCACGCATCTTTTGCTTGATATTCGGGGACAAGAAGAAGCCGCTAGACGATATATCAGGGGAATATAAGCAATGAGATATTGATTGCATGTTTGAGCGCTGCATTGTCATGGTGAAACATCATGCGATGTTGTTGATTGTTTTTCCTGATTTCATCGATGACCTCTGGCAATCAAATTATTGCATATCATTCAGTATTAACTGTTTTCCGATTCTCCAAAGCAACGTTTGTGGCATCTCCAAAACAACAAACAAAGAAACAAGCAGTCATTTTCTTGGAAGTGCTTCGTGAACAAATAGCTTTTGTTGATTTTCGTTTATCTGGAAATACCCAAACAGTTGATTGTTATTTAATTTCCGGCTCATACGAGGATATCCAATTTTCGTCGCCTGTACCCGTAAGTACCGAATTTAAAGATTCTTTGTCGAATTTTTTAAGTTGACTAGTTGACAAGAGCCGTTTTCCCTGCTTCCGTCGAAAACAGATATTTTTCGCATCTGAATGTTCATGCAAAATAGATATGCCTAAGTTGCGTGCCGATCCTCTTCAATCATGTTGTGCACAACGTCGATGCTTTTTTGAACAACAACCGATTTTGATTGACCTTTGCAAAATTCGTGACTGACAGAAACTCGACCACGAAGCAATTCTCCTCTCTGCTGGTGCCTCATTACCAAAAGTCGAATGAAGCGGTTCAGAGCATTGTTATTGTTAGGATTAGTTTGTAAAAAAAAATATTCAACGAAAACATTTACATTTCCACAAACTGCTCGACCTCTATGCTGACATTGCTTCAACAATAACAAATGTCAAATTTTACGAAGACAGTAACGTTAAATCTCAATAACGCTTTATAATAGCCATTTGCAGAAACTTATAAATTAAAAAAACAATATTCTCGTAAGTCATACGAGGGTAATTAACTGACGTATTTTCTATAGAGGTGTATCTACCAAAATCTTCACTTCTAAAAAATACCATCTTGTTTTTCAAGGAGTAGCCTGTAAATTATTACATGCGAAACTATTTTTCTTTTCCGTTATTGAATAATTTGACAAATTTACCGCTACTTGTAGGTCCCTGTAGCTTTTCGAATTAAATTGCTTTATTTTTTGCAATAACCGCTTTGTCTTCTGCGATAGTCCCGAAAAAAAAACGTTCAAAGAATATTGTAGAGCATTTAGCTATTGATTTTGGGAATTATAAATGTATATTAGCCATCGAAAGCGTAGAATGCTTTTTATAATGCAAGCCGGGCAAGATAACTGTACACAATCATTATTATATAACATCCTCGAATATGTGGAAGTCCCATTAATGACTACGCAAAATACCATCACCATATGACATGGCATAATGATTACATCTTTGAAAGGCAATTTCGTATGGCAAAAAATATAATTGAAATTATAGCCATAATAGAAAGTGTAACTTACATTAAAGACGAAGAAGAATTCGCATCACTTCTTCTTCTTTATTCAAGAACATTCGAAATATAGGTATATAAATAATATTTTATTTAAGTATTTTTTAATCCTTGTACAAAGTCAATTACAAAGTTGGTATGCTGCTTCCGTATAAGAACTTCAGAATTTATCATAATATACACGGTACAAAAAAAAAATATCATTAGCATATTGAATATCAACCAGCTATTCATATAAGTAGATACGTTCGCGCTGTAGGATTTATAATTCAAAACCAGTTTTATAAATCCGTGAAAAATAGCAGAATGCCGTTAATCTCTACATCCTGAAATAATTAAATTTTTGAGGATCTCCTGATAGCTCTGTATTATCTCATCGTAAAATTACATCAGTCTCGAATATTAAATTACGCCTTCAGCAGAAATTAATAAATCGTGTTCTCTTTCTACCTATAGAAATTGAATTGGGAAATGCTATACTAAATTCTGAATATTATTCTCTCTTTCACATGTATCTAACTGAAAAGAATGTATCTTTTCATAAAAAAGGCCTATTAAAATTGTCTAGTTGGCAACAATTTTGACCATAGAAAAACGAATACAATAATTAATGATTTAGAAAAAGACGAAGCACCCGAATCTGGCAAAATAATGTCGAATATAGTAAAGCAAAACAGCAATCTGGTACGGTCTGGTTCCGCGGTCGTCAATTACTCTATTTTCTAGCTACAACAACGATGTGGTTCCAGTTTGGAAACCAAGAAAATAGTGTTATTAGTTTTATAAAAAGTTATAGGAATACTTTAGAAAGCAGTAATTATTCAAAACGATGAGGAAGCTGCTATAACCAAAATAAAATAATTTTCATTCATTCATAGATTTGGGAGTATAATGCATCTAGATACTTTTTCGGAAGTTTGAAAGAGTAAATTACAAAATAATATCGTTTACGAGAGGTAAATTGATGAAATAAAAATTAACTTCGAAATTTATCATTTACGTGCCCTCTATGCTAGCGCATCGCCAGCATCAAATCTGCAAAACATAACATTTGAAATTACTTGTTACACGAACCACTTAGCCACTTAATTTCTCTTGAAAGAAATCAGAAACGAAAAGCTTAACTCTGGCGGCCGTTATCGGTTGAACATCATTTGCCAAACAAGAAAATGCGAATAAGATGCAAAGAAAGAAAAAAATAGAAACAACAAAAGTTAATAAACAGAGGTTTTATTATACAGCGTATCCACCTTGTACGTGAGTGAAAGATAGTACTCAAGTATACAGGATGTTCAACTGTCACTGCGCACCATACAAGTTTGTTTTCTTGAAGACTCTGCATTTTGTTACCTTTTCGGATATCCCTCTTCAACTCATGTCAACTTTCTTTAACATATCACTACCTTCTGAAGTAGCAAACAGCCCAGTAGCTACTTGAGACTTGATTTGGCATCTCTAACCGGATTTTTGTCGCTGCTTTCTATGCGGCGGATAATGATATAAGGTGAGAGGCAAATAGCGGGGTGAGGCGAAATACATACGGCCCGTGAGTGTCTATGTACCAGGGAGGAGCACCTACTTACGCCAACTGCGGTAGGGATCATCCGGCCAACTACAGGGGCTACGTTTTCCGCGCCTAAGGATAGTTCTGTTGAAAGGGCTCAAAATCCGCTCCAGAGGTCAACGACTTGTGCGCAGTCAGTGCATCCTACTAACAACAACCTTAGCACTAATGATAATTCTACCATTAAGATGAGACCACTTACGTTTGAAAACATAAACAGGCAATGATACGACCTGAAAGAAACAATCATAGGGGAGTTACGTTAACCCCGAAAATGCCACTATCTAGACATAGCAACGGTCCCTCCCAGGAGAGTCTGCCGGGAGAAGCTGATGTTTTAACTATTGTCAGGTCGCTACAGAAAGTGTCTAAATCTATAAAGAGTACTGAAGTACTGAAAGGAAGTGAAATAATGGCTAACGTTTTCCTTGACTCGGAAAAATGGGACCTTCGCCTTTTGGCTTTTAATGTGTGTGGTATACGAAGCAAAAAATCAGAAATTCAAGAGGCTTTGTAGAGATATCCGGATCAGGATGTCTTGGTTAGAGAAACCTGGCTAAAACCAGGTGACGTTTTCAAATTCCCAATTTTAAAATTTATAGGGAAGATCGCTTGGACGGCGCCCGTAGCAGCGTACCACTGGCAGTGCGATATAGTCTAAAGCACAGTCAAGTTAGACTTCCAGTCCTTTCTTCCTCGAGACTGTCGCCATCGGAAACCTGGGACGCAAGTATACTCCACCGACTCGTACGTTTAGAGATGCGGCAATTTTTTCTAAGGATAACATCCCAATCATCCTTACAGGAGACTTGAATGCAAAGCATATGTCGTGGCTTTGACGCGAACAACACGCTCAGGAATAAGTTATTTAAATTGGTCAATAAGAACAACATTATTGTCCATACTCCTGGAAAACAGACTTGCTTTCGATACGGCTGCACTCCCGATATTTTGGACATCGCGTTGACTAGGAATATGTCCGCGAATGTGACGTTGGAGAGTTTAAGTCACCTTTGCGCAGACCATAATCCTGTCATCATAGCGGTGGAGGGACATACGCCCTCAGGTACCGCGAAGAACGGAAAAAGAACAGACTGGCGGGCGTTCGCCGCAGAGCGTGACGCCTTGCAGGGCGCTGAATGAGCGAAGATATCCAGTGAACGTGACATAGACGTCAAGGTCGAGCTCTTAACAAAAGACAAGGCCACCAAAACAACTAAAAATGACATATCCACAAGAATCCCTGAGCAGATAAGAAACCTTATTTACAAAAAAGGAACGCACAGATACTGCACCCAACCTATAAGTCGGAAGCTAATAGATAAGAATAATTAAGCAGGTCAAAGAATAACTGGAGAGGATCCATGGTGTGCTGCAGAAAACGTGTTTATTGAGTATTTTTTGCTTAAGAATGGGTAAGTCTTGTAAACAAAACTTTTAAAGAAAGTGCCATACTTACCTGGCAAACAAATGTTTGGTAAATCGTTTGTATGATCTGAAACATTCGTAAAGCGCGAAACTTCCATTTAGATTTAATTTATTTAATTTTACCAAACCAGCTGCCGTTAGATGTAATCTAAAAGCATAAATGATCATTTAAGCCATACATTTCCTGTCAAAAGTTCTCATAATAAATCAAATAACTTTCACCTTAAGATGTTTTCGAATAAGTGGATACGCATTACCGACGTTTGTTACATCATAAGGATGATTTTTATTTGTATCATTCTTCAACAATATATTAACTGCTTCGAACTAAACTTCTAACGGTCTTGTACAACCGGCACTCATGTCGTTCCCTGTCAGAGCGATACGAAATGTCACAAGATACGGGATTACAAGCAATTAAAGATACATTTTTATCATGCCCGTCATGGGAATTACATTTATCTCAAACACGAAGGTTTAGGATGAAGTTTTAATGACATTTTCGAGATATTTAAAATGATTGAATGGATTAGGAAACTAAATTTTGAAATTAAAGTTATCTGTTGATCGATGCTCTACGGTCAGTTGTACCTTTAGAGGTGTATATAACGTGGTACGTTTGGCAGTAAGAAAGTGTAATATTACACTTATAGTCTTGAGTTTCACAAATACTTTGTTATTGTTTATTTTTACGTATTTTTTTTAGAATTGAATTTCTCGAAAGTGTAGAAATTCATCATAAAATAAGATTATCGACATTAGTTGCTTTGAAATTATCATAGAATTAACTTTCTAGTACTTGATAATTTCTTGAGGCGGACCGTATACAACATGTCCGTGAACGGAAGATAATTTCTCTCGTGAGCAATTTGGAAAAACAGTTTTCAGAAGGAAATAATTGCAAGTATGCAGGTCTTTCCGTTGCGCACGATACAAGCTTGTTTTTTTAAACGGAACACTTGGTATACTATTACATTTTTGGATGCATCTCTTTATCTCTCTATCTACCCTAATTTTTGTCATCATTTGGGATTTTTGCGAAATGTCGCAGCATCAATAATGTATACGCTAGAATCGTATTTTAAATTTTATTATCCGTTGACAATTTCGTAGAGCTTTCAACCAGACATTGCCATTTCATTTATCAATCAGATTCTATCAATATCGTTGCCAAGTTTGATTCATGACATTTCAACTACTTTAAATGGAACAGCCTGTATATTTTTTAAAAATAAAGCTCTTCTATAAAACCCTTTTTACATTAGCTATACCTAAAATGCCAATAAAGTTGGAAGGGTACCATCAAACAGAAATTGCTGCTTTGCCTACAATCTATTGCTTTTTGTGTTGTAGTTTGCTCTAAAACAGCATTTGTTGTAGTTTATTTGTAAAAAATATTGTTGTTAAATTTATTCTTCAAGCAAATACAATTTTTCATTGTTGGTTACACGCACACTTTATTTACCATTTGTAATGTTACTATTAACACAAAAATTACACGGCTAGGTACGAAACGTTCTAATTCTAAGACTAAGTCTATCGAGATCTAGAAAAATTATACGACGTGACTATTGTCGTTGTAGATATAACTGTAAATATCTTGTTTTACCATTGTTGTATTATGGAAAATACTTAACATATCTTGTTTCTCTTCGTTGATGTACGGCATTTTTCTACCACTAATGAACGATAATTGAAATCTTTGGCACATGGCTACTTTATTTAATCTTAAAGTGTATTCTTCGTGAATTAGAGTATATTATCCAAAATATTCGTCAACATGTTATAAATGGTCGAAATCAGAATAAGATATAAAAAAATTGATGAGGGCTGGAAAGAATCGAAAAGTTATGTAAAATTTTTTTATACTAGTAGATAGAAAATCGAAAGTGGTGTTGAGTGGCCATTTTTCGTTTTTTTTTAATCTCGAACATTATCTGTCACAAGTTCATATTCTCTTCGGGTTCTTAACAAACACAAAATTTAGCAACTTTGCCAAATTTAAACCTATATTCCCTTTATCTCAAAAAATAAGTGAGATCTCCTTGGTGAGGGTCGAAAACAAATAAGTCTGTATATTAGAAACCGTGAACCAGATATGCAAAAGTATCATAATTATAATAAAGGTTACTAACATAATGCACTACTAACATTCGTACTGCAATTGCTATAAATTTATGGTTTGCATCCCAAATTTCAGAGCATTGCCCAAAGATTAGGCCGGTCCGATTTATTAATTAACTGGAAATACACTATGTTGAAGAAGCAATATGTTTCATGTTGCTATTTCTAAAAAAGGATACAATCTTTATATATGGAGTTTAAGACCATTGCACTATGCTATCATATTAGAAATTACTTAGTATAGTAAGTTCAGAATATCTGTACTCAGCAGATCATTTAGTAGAAGTAGATATGCTTAAGGGTGAAAGAGTTTTTCGCATGGAGACGGATCTTTGAAGTCTCAAATAAGGGATAAGAATAGAAAAATTCTAACTAGTGAGATTAAGGATCCGATTGACGAAATTATATTTCATATAGTGGATACTTCAGAATAATCTGAGTAACGCCGGGGTATTCCTCTTAAACCAAGGAAATATTGAGGGAAAAATTTTATATTTACTCTGACAAATATTGAATAATGAATCGGATTACGGAAACTTATTATTTATTATTGACTCTGTAAATAGGGGGATCAGTGAATAAATCCTCATATCATTGCGAATACTGCTCCTACAGAGAGTACATACTGGAAATGAACTATAACATAGTACGTTGTAGAATAATTATTCATAATTTCTTAATATTTTCTTCTGGCGGGGGATAGTTGTAATGTTATTAAAAACGATGAGGTTAGCTGTCATCAGCGCCGTAGTCACTTCTTCTTTGCTAAGTTCACATTGTACACCCATCGGGTATGAGGGTCCATCTGTTGGTAGGAAGCCCGATTCCTAGGGAAAGAATCCTGTTTTGAGCCGAATATATTTGGGGCGTAAAAATAATAAAGTTAATATAGAATATTAATATAAGTCCAGCCAACGACAAGTGTGGGGAAGACGTGTATTAACTACTTATATATATCATTCTCTTATTCGAAAATTAACATTAGAAATTTCTACAGCAAGTTCTAGGGCATACGTTAGTGGTACAAAGGTTATAAATGTCAATTAAATGTCTTTCGGTTCGTATCATCTAAATGCTCAGTACAATTTAACGTTGTAGTGTTGCATGTGTTCAAATATGTCTTCTTAGAACACAGAATCCCAGCAGCAGTTGCGTCCTTGTGTCACACTGTAGCAAAATCTTTCGTTTCGGAATCCAACTCAATAATCGTATATTTTAAATTGTTAAGAATTATCATAGGTATCTATGAAAACAAAACCGTTGACAAGGAAACTAACAATAATTAATTATTATTTGTAACTTTATGTCGATATATCATTCAGACATAATATATTGAGAAGTTGCTCCAATTTTCCTAGTTTCGATCCGCTATTTAAAAGTTATTCAAAAGTGCATTTGAAGAATATTGTGTTTATGTAGAAGAAGGCTACATCATTTAAGGTTAGTGGTTATTGCATTTCTCATTTCCGTTTTGAAACTATCCTCAAACAAAAACTTTCATTTGCCGAAAAAGTGTCTAGGGACATTCCCGGATTCACGACCCCCAATTTTAGTAAATTTCTGACATTTGTAAATATTTCGAAAATTTCTTTAAATTAATCTATCAAAAACATTACAATCGATAAATGAGTTAGCCAGGATTACTCCTTCTACAGTAAATAAAAATACAAATCTCAGGTATCATAAGAAAGATGGGGAGTCTACAAGGCCGATTACTATTATTGCCTAGATTATCCGCAATGTTTCGAAGGTTTCCTTTTTTCTTCTCTCTTGACTAATAATATGAGAGATCATACCAAATCCCGCCAGAAATGACTTTTGGATGACCAAAGAATCAGAATAGGTGCTGATAAAGGATAGGGTCTCCTCCTCCGACCTGGTCAAAGAAGGAAGTATTGATATTACGATCAGTACGAAGAACCACTAGAACAGGGAGGGACAAGAGAAGGAGAACTGCAGTTGGTAAAAGCTTATTAAACTCACTTTTGTGATCTATTTGCACTGCCTATTTTTTGAGACATGCTTAAAGTTAATCCATACAATCCAGAGACGTTCATATTCTTCACAAACTTTTTATTAAAAAGAAATTGAAATATCTCGAAAACAGTGAGAGATGAAACTAGAGAATCTTAAAATATTCGAGTATACTTCATATAGGATTCGAAAATGTATCAAGATACAGGGTATTCAACATATTTTTAGAATGTAGATTACAATCCGAGGCGTTATTCATGAGATGCCTTGTAGTATGCTACTACTTGCATTCTTATAATTGGAATTCCTACATAAAAAGTTGAGGAATATCTACAATAAACATTATTTTGAAAAGTAATGGTCGTTATTAATTATCATATACAGTGGCGGCCATATAAATAGCACGGGTAAACTGATATGGATGAATTCATAAATTTGTAAATGTTAACAAGTGATTTATTTAACTCAGCTTAACAAAAATGTAGTAAATGGCATGCAGTTTATAATAAACACACAATATTTTATAAACTTCAAGATAAACAAATTAAAAAAATAAATATATTATTTTTTAAGTGGGCATAGAAATAGCACACTTAATAACAATAATGAAACACTATATTATTTCTTTTTTTTAATTCTTTTTTACTTTTAAATTGAATATTTTGTTGGAAACCCTTTACAAGCCAATATTGCTGCACATCTTCTCGGCACGCTTTCAACTAATTTTTGACATCTCTCTACAGGAATGTTATGCCAGCCTTCTTCAATAGTATTCCATAATTCGTCTAATGTCGCTGGAGATTTAGACTTTATAACAACCTCAACATCCCCCCATAGATTTTCTACGGGATTTAAATCAGGGCTTTGTGCAAGCCATTCCAACACTCGAATCTGTTTCTCCTCTAGCCACTGTTTTACGGTCCTCGTCGTATGTTTGGGATCATTGTCGTGCATTAAACTCCAGGTTACTGGAAGAAATTCATCAGCATATGGTTCCATCGCGTTTTCTAAAATGTTGCGATGAACATACTGATCCATTTTTCCTGCAATTCTGAACATGAGCCCTACACCACGCCATGACATAGAAGCCCATACCATTACGCTTCCTCCACCGTGTTTCAATGTTTTTATAGTGTACCTAGGGTTGAATCTCTGATTGATGGGGCGTCGCACATACATTTTTCCGTCAGACCCAAGTCAGTTGTATTTGCTCTCATCTGTCCAAAGTGCAGATTTCCAGCAAACTGTAATCTTCTTTGACTGTTTTTATTTGACACGGGTGGCTTTCGTACTGCAATATACCCAAGTAAGTTAAATTCCTTCAGCCGACGTCGTATTGTTTTCTCGATATATTAATATCAAATTAGTAGCTGTGCGAAAAGGATCTTCTTGACTTAATCGACGAATAACGAATAATTGTCTTTGTCGTAAGGTTGTTTTACGAGGCCTAATCTTCCGTTTCTTGTAAAGTTTTCTCTGTCTGAATATGCTTTATCGCATTTTGTATTAATTTACGTAAACAATTTAATGTTCGTGGTATTTCTGAAATTGATATACCCTTCTCTTTCATGGTGCAAATTAACTCTCTTTTCTCTGGTGCGCAATGTTTTCCTCGTCCCATTATACTAACACCTAAATTTTTGTTATTAATAAAACGTTAATTTTAAAAGTGGTAACTACACCACTTTTTTGGTACAAAATAACGCGAACGAACGAAGATTCCGCTACAGAACCGACAACTGTGGTATTCATGTCCATGAAAAGTGAAACTAATATTTTTTTTTCATCGAATGCCGAATTATTGTTCTGGAATCCGTAGCTAGGGGAAGTACACGCAACCTTCTCGAGGACTCTCACGCTAGTTTAATAAAAATTTTAACGGGAACAGCTTGAGCGGTTAAGTCAAATGAAATTTGATGCCTGTGCTATTCATGTGGCCGCCACTGTAAGTGTTAATTGCAAACTGCATACATATATAGAAAAGTTGTGCAACAATACGTAATTCGCAAACATTACCTATTAATATAAAAGAAATAATTAGTATTACCAAAATATAAAGCATTAGAAAATTTATTAAGTGATCTACTAATATCAAGCCCTAGAGGTACATCTATTTATTGTAGAAATTATCACATTACAGATATACATATCATCTATATTAGTCATATGAATTAGGCGCGACGGTTTTCTAGGTATTATTTGTTCTATGTTTTCATCAGAAATATGTAAACGCTTTCTTTTAAAATTGTTTAAAAGTTAATATTTATCCCAGTGCGAACAGGAATGTCGTATTAATACACAAAAGACAAAGATAAAAGCGCGCACAAATTCACATTTATCGTCGATTGTTCTGGATATTAGCGACTGGAAGGTGTGTTATGCATTCAATTGCTTTCCGTACCTCAAACTAGGTATGCCTCTATAACAAGCAATGTGCTGGAATATTTTATATAGCGACTGTTATCGTACAAATTTCTAATATATGCATAACCAGAGAATTCGCAAGGTACTCAAAATACGTGTAGCTATAGGTACAAATGACTCTGGAATTTTCATAGACATTTGTGCGCATCTTGAGGTTTTACTATAAAGCGGTTCAACTTTAAACATTTTAATCAGTCATTTGTTTCATTGTAAAGTCAAGAATATGATGCTGTATTTTTACTCACGCAAACACTGTTTCCCCTATCCGTTTAAAATTACCCCATTACTTTGGGAATAAATGGGGAAAGGACGAAAATGTAATAATGAAAAATAAACAAAGGAACCTAAATTCGATTTTCGAAAAAGTACGGAGCAATTGGGTTTTCAAACATAATGCCTTGGCATATTAATTGGTCTATAATAAAATAAATACTGTTCGCAAACACCCTTATGCTTTGTTGCCAAATATAAATAAGATTGTGGAGTATTTGCAAACATTGCTGGAGCTGCAAAATTTTCAGCGATTTATCTCCTTTAAACGGGCGCGAACTTCATTTGCAATCAGTTAATTGTGCAGTAGACGTAAATTAATCTTCTGGTAATCAAACCACATCGGGAAAAATCGCTATATGGAAGTATTAGAGAACACCCCGTGTTCGCCTTGGCCTATATAGCAACGTTAAAACTGTTAACAATTTCCAGAAGAAATGCATAGTGATGATTTATTTTAAGGATGGTGTTAAAGACCAGATTCTTTTCTAAATTTTCCTATGTAAAATTTGTTCGTTTAATCGCAAATACATCTTTAAACAAAGAAGAAGATTTCTCTACATCACAGCTAGTGAGCGGAGCAGTATTTAAAATTTCTAGACTTCGAAATCGCATCAGAGGTATTGCATTCTTACTACAATCGATACGAAATACTAGACAGAGAAGCGTTTACTGCTAAAAACGCTACGTGGAAGTATTTGGGGGCTGGTTACAAATACAATTACATCGCCTTACCTCAAACTGTTAACAAATCCCAGAAGACATGCATAGTAGCGGTTTATTTTCTAACATATGCGTTCAATACAAGCACAGTGGAAAACGTTAAATGAAGAAGTTAATAATTGTTGTAAAGCAATACATTATGACATTGGTTGTCCAATTTTTGTTGAACTTGTCAGATACTACTGAATGTGGATCATATATGATACCATTACTCTATTTGATCTGTTAGTAAATGGCTACTGCTTTGATCTCAACGAGTCCAGTCTCGGTCTCTTCGAGACTGCGACCGAGACGAAATCAAGTTTAAAATATCAAAACCCAAACCAGTTTGTCGAGACTCTCGGTCTCGGTAAGAGTCTCGACCTCGACAATTGAAAATCAATATTGGTCATGTTCCATTGCTTGAACGTTTAGGCGAATCTTAAATTAATATTTATTTACTACTAATTATATGTGTTCATTAAATTAAATTAGAATTAACCAAGGAAAGCTCCTATTATTACCACTAGAATTTTCACGATTGCATTTAGAAATTCTATTATTTTAAGCAGCGATCTACCTGCAGTTGTATAAGCTTTGTTATGAATATTTATCTGTAGCACTTATACCCAATGAGACCGACCACCAAAGTATCGATTTCTAATATTAATATTTAATTGTTTTATTAATTTTAACATCCATCTAAATTTGTCTTCATCGTATACGTTTTACTGAAATATTAGCAAATTGGGGTACAATGAGGATGATTAAAACAAAAGTTTTGATGTTTTGTGTATTACAAAATGTATTGCGGTGAAAGTATTACCTAGTATGTTAAAATAAATGTAACATGGTAAGATTGGCGTAAGAGAACGAAATTAACTGTTTTAAGATTTTTTTCTTAACTTTCCCATGTAAAATTTGTTCGTTTAGCTGTAAATACATCTCTAAATAAAGAAGACTTTTCCACGTCACAACTAGTGAGCGTAGCTGTATTTAAATAAGATATAATATTTCTAAACTTCAAAATTGCATCAGGAGTATTATATTCTTCATGCAATTGATACAAAATATTTAACGTCATTATCAATTTTAGACAGAAAAACGTTTACTACTAAAAATACTTCCGTCTCGGCACCGTCTCGATTTTTGAGACCGTGACCGAAACGAGGCCGAGACGAGACCAAAATTATATGATTGAAACCGAGACCGAGACTTTGTCATGCGAGACGTTCGTAGCCCGAGATCGACACCATCCCTTGGCCCGCCTTGTTTCGACGAGCTTTAATTAATAATTGCCTACAACAATACCGAATATAACGATAATTCTGCTATTCACATTGTTAAATTGCAATTAGAAACCGTTACCAACAATAACACCCTTTATTTATTTAAAATTCAAACATACGTACTAGTGGCAAATTTATGGACAATATGTATAGCGTGAATACATGTCTTCAGTGTGGCTTTCAAGGTACGTGAGAAGTTCGATAATCACCTGGCCTTGACAAGCGATGGCAGTACTAGAGTTGAAAGTCTATTTTTTGTAGAAATAAACTTTAACAAGAGTCCTGTCAAGTTTTCAAACAGATACGTCAGTTAGTTTCTGAATTACAGCCATTTAAAGTGAACAACTTTTGTGATTATAAACCATAAAATATTGGACAGCTGAATTTAAATGCGGTCGTACGAGCATTTATGATGAAGAACGTCCAGGTTGTTCAAATGAGGTCGCCGCATAAGAAATGAAAAAAATCACGATATGGTAATGAATGATCGGAGATTGCTGAGCTGTGGGCATCTGAACTTTTGTATCAACTTGAAACTAATGTTTGGCGATGTTATAGCGAAATCCGAAACATGGATTTATCACACTACAGAGACCAAAGAAAAGTCCAAACAGTGGATTTCTAGTGGCCAACCAGGGCCAAAGAAGCCCAAAGCCGTTTTATCGGCCAAAAAGGTCTTGGCCATAATACTTTGGGATGTACACGGCATAATCCACGTTGATTACCTTGAAAATGGCAAAACGACTGAGGGTGGGTATTATGCCAATTTATTGGATCGTTTTAACAGTGGCGTGGAAGAAGGACGGGCGCATTTGGCAAAAAAAAAGAATTCTGTTTCATCAACACAATGCATATCGTTACCATGGCAAAAATTGTATGAATTAGGGTACGAATTGTTTCTGCAACCACCATATTCGCTAGATTTAGCCCCCAACGATTATTTCCTATTTCCGAATATGAAAAGATGGTTTGGTTCAAACGACGAACTGATTGCAGAAACAAACACCTATTTTGCAGGGTTGGAGAAATCGTACTTTTCAAAGCGGACCCAAAAGATCGAAGAACGTTGGACTGAGTCGACCTCAAAATAAAATGAATTTCACTCATAAACATGCTTTTTTTTGCCAAAGCCAGGTATTTATTGAACTCCCTCGTAAGAAACCCAAACAACTGACAACAGATCTACCCAAATCGTGAATATTTCTAGATAATCAATCGAAAACTCCGAATATAGCAATACAATATATATTAACAGTGAAAACATTGAAGTGAAGAATGAATAATTTTAACTATTAAGTTACACTATAATATAAATAATGTCAATCACTAAAATGCCGAAGATCTAGTGTCTATAACTATCACTAAAGGAAATATTTGGTACATCAATTAAAATTTATTCACAACTGCGATCACTTGCACAATTTATCCGTAACCATACGTCAAGCATATTTTTTCTTTCTTCATCGTATGCCAAATAGTATTCAAATTAAATCTGTAACTAAACACTTTAGCGCAGTTACATAACGTTTCGCGTTTGAATATTGTAATGCAGACTTCCTCGTACATAAATCTAACGCGAGAAACTCAACGGGTTACAATAACTATCATAGCCTTTACAGAATAGATATAGTGACATATGTTCCTCATATTGTTATTGCCATAAGAACTAATAGAAATAGAAAAAGTACTTAATGGGCATTCCTTTATTGCATTAAAGCTATATCATTGTGAACGTATCGTTAGAGTTGAAATTATACTGCCGTGATACAAAACAGTTTTTGCCGTACGATTGCAATTTGTATAACGCCTACCAGACACGATGTGTGATAAATTAAATTTGAAATTTATGTCCGGCTTTTTTCGTATCGTTTCCTTTTTATTTACTGACTGCGAACGTTAGTATGGTAGCCAATAAAGTTTAGATAATTTAGCGATTGCAAATAGATACATTCCGATTGTTTTTGCTATTCGTATGCCTGTATATCGGTTTACAGGAGCATAATAAATGGAATTGTAGCGCATACAACGTAATTATTGGTGTACGATCAAATCGATGTATTCTAGTTGATATACGTTATTTAAAAGTTAACGCTTATTTAGCTAAAGCACGCGATAATATGTATGTATCCATTGTTCCACATTTCTAAATACCTAGACTTCAATAGGAATGACCTTCTTAGATAAAGTAAATTAGCACATTCTAATATAATTTTCTATTGATTGACAAGCGAGCTGCTTAATTCAATTTCTGATGAATATAACACGATGCTAATGCAATGAGAAAAACGAGCCATGTAGTATTGATTGCAAGCAAAAATTAGTTGATCGAGACTAAGATCAGTGCTACGAACAAGATGGAATCTTACGAAACTTACTTAGAAAAAGTGAATGCCAATTCGAGCTTAAAAAATCTAGCCCAATTCGCTTCCTCAAGACTTGAATCACATCACCGAAATTGTGACCCGTAATAATTATTCTAGGAAGGATATTCAATCTACTATTAACGTAGTGTCGGACATCGGTGAAACAAAGCAATTGGTCAGTACTTGTGTTACTGAGCAGAAGCGGTTGTTGCTTATAACCAGGTCCACGCTGGCTGAGCATGGATTGGAAACTGGCCGCCAAATCCAATTTAACGTTACTCGCATCTTGTTTCGCAACCCTCATTATTATTATGTTGGCATTTTGGAAAATTGGATACGTGGAACTTGTTAAATAGCATTATATGTAAAGAATGCTAAATTTATAAATTTTATCGCTTATGCATTGATGTGGTCTTGATGAGGGCAGCTGGAAGGGAACGGACAATGGTGTTTACAAAAAATACTATTTTAATTTGCAGTACAATAATACAACTTGAGTTTAAAATAAAAATGTTCTTACACAAATTAAATACATTGTGGAATTAAAAAATAACCACATTGTCCTGTTTTTATTTTCAATACAAAAGGAAAAAGAAAAAAGAAGAGTTTAAGCTAAAGGATAGAAAAATGTATTGGTTACTAGGAAGGAACTCCAAGTTATCCATTCACAATAAATTGCTTCTTTATAAGCAAATTCTAAAACCAGTGTGGATATATGGCCTACAACTTTGAGGCTGTGCTAGCGAAAGTAATATCCAAATCATTCAACGATTACAAAACAAAGTACTGAGAGACATGGTTGACGCATCTTGGTACTTCCGCAACTGTGACCTGCATAAGGACCTTGAAATAGAGACAGTTACTCAAACCATTTCCAAAACCGCAAGACGTCACGAACAACGACTTCACCAACACGTGAATGCTGAGGCACTCCAGCTCCTCGACAACACCAACTTGACAAGAAGATTGAACAGGATTAAACCCTTCGAACTAATATAGTGAAATGAGTGAAAAGCAGAGTATTTGTGCGGTAGTTACACGCAAGGTACGCAAGTGTACTTCAATTATTGGAACCTGAGGTGAACTAGTGAGTAAATAGATCCTTAGTTAAGTTTCAACCTGTAGCAATTTAAGTTAGAATCAAATTATTCATTGATCAATGTTATGATCAGATTGTAATCTCAAAAATGTCCAGAAGTAATCGGGATTTTAATAGGAAAAAAAAAATTTTTCAATACAAATTTTGAGTTACTTACAGTAAAAGTGTTGCATGTGGGTATTTTTATATAAAACTCTTCTTTTAAATCCTCTTCTAATTCAACTTCTAATGGTTTTTGTAACTCGCTTGAGTTTATTTTTCTTCCTTATGACTTCATTGCTTTTAGATTACTTTTGATAGTGTTAAACATAACACTTTGTTGCACTTTTGAATTGGGTTCTGAAAACATTGCTTTGTCGTCAAAAGATTCTCTCAATATTTATCTTCTTGCTTATCCCGTTGTTACAAGAATGCCAATGAAACGACTTGATACTTGTTGAGGAACGATGTTACAGATGACATTGTCAATTTTAACTAGTAGATTCCATGCGAATAGTGTTATGTGCGAATTTTGCAAGCTTTTTGCAAAAAAAGCATTATTATGACATTTATTTATTTACATTGGAAAGTGTTCCAGTTTGGCAGGTGTCTATACTTATTGCGAGGCGAATCAATGTTGATGACCTATTCCCTCCAATTTTCCCCAGATTGTCTTTTCATCTTCGTCTTACACATTCATGCAAGATGTATTTTTGTTAAAAGAGATAAAAGAGTCCAGTAAACAGCTTTTATGCGAGAAATTAAATTTATTGGCAGTATTTAGAACTATAATTCTTCAAATCAAAGTTATGTCTTCGTATCGTATTTGGACGAGCATACTGCAGTCATTAAAATTGGGAGCGTCTTCATGGTAACCATTCTATTTTTTATTACCTGACGTATCTGGATATTTCCATGGAAACCATAGAAGCGAAAA
This sequence comes from Oryctes borbonicus, assembly GCA_902654985.2. Taxonomy (NCBI): domain Eukaryota; kingdom Metazoa; phylum Arthropoda; class Insecta; order Coleoptera; family Scarabaeidae; genus Oryctes; species Oryctes borbonicus. The sequence goes on along the minus strand of LR736861.1, from coordinate 1,551,959 downwards.
ACATTTTAATGGATTTTAAAGTCATCAAGAATGCTATTTGGTTGAATTGGAAAATAATCGAAAGGGATAAAAAAAGATTTTCAACAACAAGAATTTTCAACATTATAAAATATTCAATGTTTGAACATACTGTGAGACTTTTTCTGCGAAACATTTAAGAAAAATATAAGTAAATCCATTTGGACTTTGGACCATATAACATCCAAGTAGCCATTCATGGAACAGGGATCACCGCAGGTCGATCGGGTGCAGCTTCAAGCTCAGAGTTTCAAAAATGGACTTTGAATTGAACATTTTTTAGAAGAACGGCAGGGTACAGGTATCGAAAATTCAATATTTTTCTATCTATTTCGGTTTGCAAAACAAATAAATAGATTCCACAATTGAGTCATATTTTTTATTAAAGAACACGAACCCTTCTTTATTTAATTTTAAACCAAGAGTTTTTGTTTACTCAAGTTTAGTTCTGTTACGAGACGAAACAGTGTTAAATAGCAAAGGTATGCTTCTCCTACCTAACCATGTAGGCAAGAAGTGTTTTTGTTAAAGGAAAAGGGACCACTAAACAACTTTTAACTAGAGAAACTAGAATCATCAACGGAAAATCCAATTATGTATATTTTTTCATATCAAAATAATGTTATTGCATCATATATGGACAAGCATACTGTTATTCTCATGCAGTCATTAAATTAGAACCATTTTCATGGTTCCACTCTATTATACTGTACTTGGTACATACCTGGAAATTTGGACATTGTCACGTGGAAGCAAAGTGTATTTTCGATGGATTTTAAAATCATCAAGTATGTTAATTAATATAACTCAAATAGATAAATTGAAGAACAAATGATGTAAACAAGTTTCCGACAGCAAGATTTATTTTCAAATTCATCAATAAAATACAAATGTTTCAAGTTAATATGAAACAGCGTAAATTACAAAAAGAAACTCCACGAAATGAACCGATTTTGGGTTTCTAACATCAAAATTATTATCTACGTAATAAGACCTGAAGAAAGAGATATTTGCATTTGAAATGGGTGCAACTTCGGATTTAGGCTTTCAAGAACCGATATCGATGTTCACCAATTTACTGAATTCAGTGTGCATATACAAAATTTATTATACAATAAACAAACAAGAAATTTCAATTTAAATATCAAAGAAAAACTCAAATAAATTCAGGGAAATTCCAATGCAGCTGCCGATTAGGATTTGCGACAGGTCAATCTTTTAAAATCCAAAATTATGTCAAAAGAAATGTAAGTTTTGCACATTGAAAATTGTTTAATTTTTTACTCGACTTTATTCGTTTTCTCTCAAAAGAAATAAGGATAAAATTATATAAAACGTTAACCCTGAGTAATTAATTTAATTTAAGTTTTACATTACATCATTACAACACATACACATTTTTTTAAACGAAGGATTAATCATATCGCATTACTTAAAAATAATTCTACCAATATTAAATGAAACATAATAATTTCGAATTAAGATAATAATTAATTAATTTGGGTGTAAGTGTACGCACTTTATCTCAATGTCTCACTATAATATATACATATATCCCAATCTTGTGGGATTGTGTCAATGCCAAGGACAACGACAGATGATCAAAATTTTCAGATAATGTAAACCGTAAAAAGCTATCTTTGAAAACTATTTCGGGATATGCATGGATGATGAGTAAGTAGCGAAACAAGGACCTACTTCGCTATTTTAAACAGAGTATCCTAGATTTTATTATATTTTCAGTTTCTGAATTTAGAAAGACACCAGTGTAATAATAAGGGTTTCACACATCAATTTCTAGGGGAGTTTGAAATATTTCTAATTTTGTTTTTAATTTAAAAAAAAAGATCCAGAATGAAAATACATTTAACGTAGATCTTTACGAGGAAACGCTTCCAAAATATACAGAGGGTTCAGTATTGGACATCAAACTTTGCCAAATTTAAACTTGGTTTTTTGGTTTCTGTTCTTAACTGTTGATTCGAAATTTTAAACCTAAATAGCTACTAAGTAGCCACTCAGCTTATGCAATGAATTACATAAAAATGTGTTAATGCATATGATTTATGAGTGAAGTTTGCTATAATGCAAGCACTCCGGAGTGCAACAGCTAATGTATAATAAAAATGTAGAACAACTTTTACAAACAGTTGCGCAAATGTATCGAGATTGGAACAAGGAATTTCGAACGTGATAAGTAAGTTGATAGGTATCAATTATTGCAAAGAAATGTACAATAAAGATTATTACACTTGTTCACAATATACTTTAGTTATGCTACAGGATATTGTGTCGATTTAAAAAATTTTGTTTGCTTTTAAATCTATATTAATACATTTACACGAACTTTCGTTAAAATATTTCCCTTTTCTCCTTTTCCCCAAAAACGCATTAGTGTTATAATTCTGTTTTTCATTTCTAGATTTCTACATTAACGAAATTAATAGGAGAGATTAATTGATTAATAAGAAATGAAAAGTCACAAACGACTTTCTTCCAGGTCTCTTGAAAATAATTAAGTTTTTACTGTCGCCCATCACTGATTATTTACTGTCATTCAAGGCTTACGCGCTTGAAAAGGTAGAGCGAAAAATAGAGATTACTAGAACGATGTTGAAAAAGTTTATTAAGTCCAGTGTAATCGACCGAGAATGTTCTTTGCACTGTTTCCTGCCACAATTACATCACCATTACTAAATTACCTAATGACATGATTTGTCACTCAATCTAACGCTTCATTAAGTTCGGAACGAGTAAATTGAGAGATATAAATACAATAATATCTTCGTATTGCGTAGAAAGTTTTTGTCTCATTAAATCACATAAATGACGTAGAAATACAAGAAATATAGTAAAACTGTACAAAATACCTGGAATAATTATAACAATATTTTGTCAGGGTTACAACCTTGTTCCGACAAAGTACATAATATTTATTAACGATGGCTGGGAGCCCTACTGTTCAATTCTAAAAAAGATTTATATACTACTTTTAAGACTAGGTTGAACTTGTTACTACCCTGAAAAGATGAATTCAACAAATCGTGTTCATTGACTTCGTTTTGTTAAAGCAACAAAAAAAATATTACATTAACTAATGAATTTATTACAATAATGAACTAGATTATCAGATTGAAACCTGTTTATCAATATGATAAATGCCCGTTTATTGACTAACTGTGAAAAGCGAAACTAGCTTTAGAGATTTTTAAATATATTCTTTATATCAATAAATCCGTTTATTGTGTGTTCATAGATATAATGAACACCTATTCATTATAATGATAAACTCGTTCGCTGAACCAATTTTGATAAAAAAATTGTTATATTAACGTACTTTTTTATTGTATTCACTTATCATCTTCGTTAAGTTTAACATTAAGTTGCATCAAATAAAAGTACAGATGATAAGTAATGCAGACCTGAACTCTGACATATTTACTGGTCGCTTAGAAGTCACGAGAAATAGTAAGAGATCAACAGAGGTGCCTATTCATTTGATTTAACTCTTAATGGTTTTTGTAGCAATATTTTCAAAATGCAAAGGTCAAACTAAATAAAAGTGAAATCAAAGTTGGTATATAAATCCACAGGAAAGTACATTGAAAGCGGTAATAACCAGTTTGTACTTCTTTCAACAATAATTTTTTTTTACTGTAAATTACAACTTCTTGTAAAAATACATAAAAATTATTAGCGATGTTGAAATAAAATTACAGTTTGAGGCATATGGTTGTATACAGTAATTATTAGTGTATAATCGAAAAATATGTCGACCCTCAGGGAAACCAGCAGGCAACACGAACCCATTCTCATGACACGAACAAACACGAGCCTGTGCTAATTTCGTGTTAAAGTAAACGGAACACGAATCCGACAATAACACGTATGTTATACATTAGCTTCAGAAATAGTACGATATGCAGCAATAAAGATTTTATTAATTTATTTTTGTTGCCAAAGAATATTGGTTAGGGCTAACAGGACTAGACAACGTAATCATTACGCACAACAATTGCCAATCCTACATTTTCCTTCTTTGTTCTCGCTAACTGTTTAGCGTTATTTTTACCTGTTTTATTAATTGTTATTAATGCTTCACTTTATCTCAACAGCCAATGTATTAAAATTAATAAAACTGGACAGACATTACTAATACTGAACCGAACTAGCACTGACACGGAAGTGATATATTTAAATGGACACCGATACTGTCATGCTTAATAAAATATTAAAATGTAAATGGCGACTGCGATTATCACATTACACAATTTGTGCTATTTCAAGTTTCATACTCTTAAACATATGGAGTTGTCGAAGTAACATATTTAAAAACCGCGCAATTGTTCCTCCTTTGCCGGAATAACATTGAAAGATAAAATATACACACTAGTAAGAGAAAACATTTTTACTGGTTGTCGATGAATTTTAGGAACTAGTCTCGTGAGCATCCAATATAATGGAATATACTATTAAAAAAATCTGTATGTGTTGGAATTTTATGTGAAGGTGAAGAACTATCTGGAGCGAACTATTTTGCTATGATATGTTACGACGTTTTATCAACTAACAATAAATATTGCTAAGGCCTTTTATTCTGTCCGAGAACAACATTCTTATTTTCCTGTAGATCCACTTTATTTGTAGCTTGATCTTTGCTTTCCGACGTGTATGTACTAGAACGATTAAAGGTTATTATTTATCAAACTTTCTTCAAATTAATTATGATAGAAACTATTAAAATTATCGGTTTTTGATAGACAATATATCTGGATGGATTTGGCAAGAACCACGTAAAAAATGCCGTGTTAACTTTAATAACGTAAATTTGACAACAACTGTCACTTGATTTGTCGTGGTTGCCCAGCAAATTGTCCGATAATTTAAATCTTATCTGCTGCCAAAACAGTTCGCTCTGTAGATTTTGTCCTATCTATACTGCCGTACTTAAACTTCAAATATTTCCGATTATATAAAGGCAACATTTATTGTTTTACCCTCACAACTTCCCATAATTTTTGCCAAATTCACCTATTACTATTATTACTCTTATATGTAAAATCGACAACATGAAAAATTGGAAATTAAGCATATTGCCTATCATCAATGGAAAAATTTATTTTCGGTGGAGTCTAATCTATCAATACAACAAACAAAAACGTCAACTGATGCATCCGTTGCAAATTCAGTTATCAATTAAACGTTTTGACTGACAATTAATGCCATCACTGTCTTCATACGCTGAATAAAAAAGCGCACACAAACTGACTTTAGAACCACGCTGTATACATCCATATACTTCAAATTTAAATTTTTAGAAAATAAATGGATCTTACCGAACTGTTGACATCCTATACACAACAATTATAAATTTTGTTCCATGCAGTATGTATTTTAAAATGGATAAAAGCTAAAAATAGTTTTTTTTTAACATCTTATTAACGTCGATAAAGTTTTCTTTTAATTTGTTTTATGCTTTAATAAATTCGAATTGTATCTTTGGTGTGCGGCAATATACATATATCGTAATTTACAATCAACGATCGCTTAGATATAGGCACCTAGTTGGGTTTCATAAAAACGGGAACAAATTGTATTCAAGGTGAATGCTGAAACGTTTATGACCATAAATAAATGCAAAAAAAAGAAGCAAAACAAAGAATTTTTAATTATTCATTGGACTTTTTAAACTTTAATTATACTCATGAGTGGTTTTTGTAAAGTTGTAATTACCTTATAAAAAGCATTAGTGACAGCTAGATAATCTAGATTTAGATTAATTCAACTACATATCTATGTACATATCAAATAGTGTGGATTGAAAAGCATCGAAGTAGTAAATGTAATGCGCACATAACATGAATAGGTTTTTGTCAATCAGACGTCAAAAAGGCAATATATCGCTTTGTACTGTCAAGACGTTCCATAATGGAAGAAAAGCATTTATTCTTCATACTTCTCGCGCTCTTCATGGTCTAAGAAGATATTTTTGTCATTAATTAAGACAGAGGAAATATGTTATTAATTCTGCTTTACTAAAGCTGTTTGTCACATTTGGATACCTCTCGTAATGCAATCAAGAATTGTAATCTTTTAGTGCCGAACTCAAATGGCCTATTTCTAAATTATCCTTTACTATAAGTAAAAATATTTTCAGTTCCTGCTATATATAGTTATGGGCCGTGCCCTCCCTTACGTCTCCTCCCTAGAACATTATGTGGTGTTTAACCGTTTTCTTAGTTTTCTTCCCATCCGTTTCCATGTTTTTTCCGCTATAGTTGCTTCTCTTTTCTTCATCTGTTATTTTCCATAAATTACATTGTTGGCTTTTTCGGACCAAAAGAATCCACGTATAAAGCTAAAACATTTATTTATAAATGTTTGTGATCTCTGATGCAGCTTCTTGTTTCCTCTCCACGTTTCAGATCCACAGAGTAGTACACTTTTAACATTACTCTCAAATAATTTTGTCTTTGTGCTAGTACTTGATCATGTTTTTAATTAGATCTATTCTACTGCTAATTGTCTTTTTCGGTGCATCCTTGCGGGCCTACCACGCTATTGAGGTAAGAATTCTTTGATTTGGTCAATTTCTTTTCCTTCTAGGCGAACTTCCTCTCCTTCTCTGTGGTAAGTACCTTTGTTTTGTTTGCGTTTATTTTCAGTCCGATCAGTTTTGCATAGCTCTTTATTGTATGTTAACAAACGCGAAGTTTAGGTTTTTCAAAATTCAAATGCATTCCAATTTATTTCTGATCTTCTATTTGCTGTTTTATTCATTACCCAGTCAAGGACCACTATAAACAGTGATGATGAAATGACAAATCTTTGCCTAATGCCTTCGTCGATTTTTGTTTATTGAGAGAGATGACCATGTTCTGTTCCAGTTGTGCAGTTCTCATAAAATATTCTGATAATTCTTACGCGTTTCTCTGATATTCCATACATTTTCAAGATTTTCCACACTGTCTGTTTACTGAGTCAAAGGCTGTTTCGAAATCTATGAAATTCACGAATACTTTTCCTTCCTTTTTAACAGTTTGCTTTAGGATAGTTCTTAAAGTACAAATGTGATCAGAAACCCACTTGATTTTCTCCATTAATAGGTTTTCTCAACTGTCCAAGGATTATCTTCGTTAGTATTTTGCTTGCAACATACAAGAGTGTTATAGGTCTCCAATTTCTCCACAGAGACAGAATCCCCTTTTTGCGTCATGTGATTATTACTCCCTCGCCTCGTTCTTGTGGTATTCCTTCTTCAATCCATATTCTTTTAAGGAATATAGAGAATATTTCTACTGCATGGTCGAAGAGCATTTTGGTTGGTTCAGCTGATGTACCGTTTATGGCTGTGGTTTTATTATATTTTAAACTGTTTATTGCTTGACTAATTTCGTCTTTGGTAGATTCTGCTTCCGTAATATTCCTCAAAAAGTTCTGTGAAGTATTCTGCCTATCGCTCTAAGATTTCATGTTGAGCGGAATATGGTTCATATTCGTTCCCCTGAACATTCACTACTGTTTGCTCCTGTCTGCTCTAGCATTTTTCTTTACTTCCTTGTTCTTCTGTATGACTTGTAAATTGTTTTATGTTCTTGATTTAGTGTTGCTAGTAAGTATTTTTCTTTCCTCCATTTTCGTTATCATGTTTGCTATTATCCAGGGTTTACCTGCTCTTTTTTGTAACCAATTGTTTCTATTGTTGTTTCTCTAAGTGACTTTTTATATTTGTTCCAAATATTCTCAACACTGTATGTACGTAGTTTAACTAAATCTCCCATTTTTGTGTCTAAGTTCTTGCAAGTTGTATTTTTTCTTTTTGATACCTGGTCTAATGTTAATCTTTATTGTTACTCTAATAAGGTAGAGCTGCGACGCATAATCACTCTCGCGTCTTGCACTAAGTTTCTCAGTTTCTCATTTTGCTATAAACGGACATCGGAACCTTATCTATTGGTTCCTCAACCTCTCCATCATTAGAAAATGGTACCCCCACTATAAGTCCTGCATTTCACCATAGACTTTTCGTAACCGCAATGTATTGCCTTCTGCGGTTCCATACTCTAAATACACGTTCGTCAATTCATTCCAAATGAAACATTGCGTATGGAAAATTATTGATAATACCAAATAAAACAAAGCAACCTTTTTCTTCATAAATTACCAATTAACACTAAATCACTTACTCGAATACTGTGGAATTGGAACACTGAAACACTTCGCTATTACCCCTTACCACAAACACTTCACTGAAACTGTACGCACGTTTCGATAACTAAGCTATCATCTTCAGCAGTAATACTGCTACAGTATTGCTTTTCATTCATTTGTTTTTAATAAAGTAACCAATGAATAAGTGTTGAATAAGTTGTCTATTTCCAAAGAGTTTCACTTTAAAACAACTTTTATTTCTAATAGATAAATTATATATTTCTCTCCTATCGCTTCTAAGCTAAAAATTTCTACCTTGCTCCTTTCGCCCATTTTTCGAGTTTTTTAAAAGTTGTTTTTCCACACCCTGTATATTGTTTGGAGTTAATAAAAGTTGGTTTATATAAAACATATTAAACGTTAAAGAATTCAGTAGTTCCTCTACGTTTGCAAAAGGTCTGATCCTCCAAAAAATATTAACGATAATAAAACACGACAATTTGTAGTAAATATGCAAAAAATTCAATTTAAGAACAAGCTATATCGCAGTTGATAGATGACGATGAATTTCAGCAATTTATTTCACCGTTACTCAATAAAAACGAAGTATCTATGTGACGAGTGCAAAAATCAATATAATGCATATTATTTTGGCATAAAACGTTTTACGTTACGAAATTTTAACTCTTTCGCTGGCTAGATCTGGCTTTTTCTTTAATGAATAGAGGTCATCGGCAATCTAAGGCAATTAATTGGGTTCGTATAAAAATGTTCACACAACTACGCTATTAACTGTATTGATCGGATGTTTTGTACAATTACAGCGCGGATCGCATTTATGACCGCAGCAAATGTAATTTTCCACTGTATATTAATATTACGGTATTGTTGTAAAACTGTTTAGGAAGGAATATTTGTCGCTCTTCTTTTGGTGTCAGACAGTTATTCGGAAAAAATAGGTTGTATTATACTTGTAAAAGGATCAGAAGATTTTATATGAGTTTTACAGCGGTCATATACGAAATCCCAAATGCTTTGGACATAAAATTACCATCTGGGAAGGCTTCAATAAACGTAAACTGTTATACTCGTTGTGAACGTGACAAATAAAAATGATCAAGATTAAGCAGAAATGCACATAAGGCTCCCTCTAGTAAAGGTTAACGACGTGTTTCATTAATAAGACTTACTTCAAGTAGCCATATTTCGCGTGGCTTCTCTTCATAGTTCTTCTTTTCTTCTCCGAGTGCAAAGGTGTCAAACACATGTGGAATGTAAACATTTACCTATTTGTTACCGCTGTTAAGTAAGACTACGTAACACTTATGCACACATACGGAGATACTGTCAGTTTGTCGTATTTGAAACAAATTCTTAACGCTGCAATAAAATTTCTTGCAAAAGCATGAAAGATTGGAGACAAATACATAATATTTCAATGTACCTTCATCTATCTATTTGATACTGTGTAAAATAAGAGATATTCTGATAACAATTGTCACGCTTAATTTAATTCATGAAACTATAATCCATAGTTACTTTGTGTAACTTACTCACAATACAGGAAGGCCTCACAAAATTCCGTTTAATATTCAATTAACACAGGCGACCGGTTTCGTGCGAGATCCACATCCTCAGGCTAATGACATAAGCAATAGTGTAATATATATAAAACTAATACAAACAAAAATTAATTTGTTTTTGTAAAAATGTACAAATTTTGAAAATTGTAAATAGACATAGTAGAAATGTCTTTCGGGTGATATCGTGTAGTTACTATTTTACTTGACGTTCCGCTGACCATCCTGTTAGCTTCTTCGGAAGATTTCTAAAGACTGCTGTTGTTGTCTTTTGCTCCTCGTTATATATTCTATTTCTGTTCCGCTTTGCTGATCCATAATCGTTCTGCTTTGCTGATCCATAACCGTTCCGTTCCGCTGAATCGCGTCGTTCGTTGTATGACGACTCCGTAGTGCTAACCTCCACGTGTTGCTGATCTTGCATCCATCTTCGCGATTAAAGTTGTTGGTGTTCTTCATTATTTCTATGGATTCGCGTATTATCCTCGGGTAGTAGTGGCTGGTCCTGGCTAATACCTTAACGTCGCTGTAGCTTATGCGGTGGTCTCCTTGTTGGTGCAGGTGTTCTGCTACTGCAGATTTTTCAATATGCCTAAGGCGTGCGTCTCTCTCGTGTTCTTTCACTCTGCACTGAATACTCCGTCCTGTTTGACCGATGTAGCTTTTTCCACTTTGGCATTTCAGTTCGTATATGCCTAAAAGGCAAGGATTATGGCCGTGAAAGCCTACACTCAACTATTGTCAATAGACATAGTTGTAAAAATTAGAAAGTCTTAGTTTTAAGTTAATAGAATGAAATTAATGTTATTTTTCCAATGTTTCAATGTTAGGCTTAGCGAAACATGGAGTCAAATTAATCTAGACTGTTGATCTGGAGAGTATCGCCAAAGATTACCTGATAGACGTCAACCATCTCACAGACTTTTCAATCGTACTTTTCAACGACTCAGAGAAACTGGTTCACTTAAAGTTTTGCATAATGGTCGAGGGAATCACGACAGAGAAAATAATATAAACAACGAAGACACCCTTACCCTGAACACTAGACATCGCAGCGATTTTGGTCTTTCTCAAAACTTTGCATGCCGGACACTACATCGTAAACAGTTACACCCCTATCGCATTCATCACGTCTAATCATTGCAACTGGAGAATTGCAGTTAGCGTGCTTGGTTGCTACAAAAGATTGCGGAAGACGCAATATTTTTAACTAGAAGATTATATTTTCCATTTAATAAAATGTTTCTCAGGAGTATGTATAAGCATTGCTGAAATTAATAGATTTGATAATATTAACGGTTATCTAATCTCCTTCGAATGGATACTAAGCTCATTTGTGATTAGTGAATCGTGCAATAGAGGTGCAGTAACCTTCTCGCGTAATATAGTGCCAAGCACATTGCAAAAAAATTGCTACATGGAAGGACACATTTACCTTGCTTTACCTCAACAAAACAGGGACTAGCATCGCGCCTAGTGCTCATAGTTAGTTTGTGTTTTCTAATCGAACTAAGAACATTATTGGATGAAAAAAATGTTAATATCCAATGGATAAAAATTTTTGGGTAAACCGTAGAAAACTTATCAGCGGAAACTTAAATTATTATCAGGCTTGTCCAGCGTGATTTTATTAAGATGCATATAATTTGGAATGTGAGAAATATCACACCTAGAACCAATACATTGCCAGAAAGTTTAAAACAGAAGTACTACCTTTTGTTTTTGGGCAGCAGTTTGATATTTCTTGAAAGCACAATGAATTTTATATTTAGGCCGGAGTCGGGAAAACTGATTCCGAACGTTTGCAGGGCTATTTTGTGATGTCAATCACAAGGCGGCATTCAGCAGTAGGTCAGTAGCACTAATCTAGTTATTCTTACCCAAACATTGGTATAAATAATCAAATTACATATACAGTAGACTGTAAAAATTAATTACAAGTGTAACATACGTTTATGAAAACAATATGAAATGAGAATAGTCTGCACGCCCTCAAAACAATATAAAAAATAAATTAAGATGGAAGAAAAGTAAATGAATCAATGAAAGATGAGCTTGAGAAGGAGAGCAGTTCAATTAGAGCCGCGTTGACGGGAGAAATGTTGTCGAAAAACGTATCTTAGATTGTGCAAAGGTTGAGTTAGCTATACAGCTAAGTAAACTATTATAGGATTTATCAGTGGTGCGGCAGTTGAAGCTTCTTTGAAACATGGTTAGACGATGCGGAGGTGAATGTAGGACGCCCCTACCACAAGTACTACTATGGTCGTGAATTTAAAATCGAAAAAAGTTTTATTATACGAGCATCCCGCCCCGCGAGACGTAAAGATCCTGCGATAGAATAATAGCGACCGTAATTGTCGATACTTGTATATTGACAGCAAACGAGCGTCAACGAGTTTGTGTGAAATTGCACAGAACTTTCTGATGTTGTAAATCATTCTCAAACGGGAATTTGAATTTTTTGAATCCTTCGCGTGGTGGCAATATTATTCGCGGAGTGATATATGGGAGAACAAAAGTTAAATTGCGATAGGTACAAACGTTTCGCATAACCGCTTTTTTAAATTAAGAGATGAATCTATTCATCAGATCTATTTATTCTATCGATGTTTTTTTTTTTTTTGTTGAACGTAACCATTCTTAACGTATTTATTTGAGCTCTGCGTCTAAATGAATTATCAATATAAGAGGGCCAATGAATAAATGAATATAATTGATTGCAAAACCCGGAGATTGCAATATTCACTACTGAGACGCAAAGGTTGATAAAATTTACATTTCTAAAGCTGTATCATGTTGTGGGAGTCGAGTATAGTAATGTATCCAGTAATGGACAATAACCACCCTCAGGAACGAATTCGGGAGATCACAATCAAGGAGTTAATTATTGGAAAACACATGGTCCGGTAACCTTCCATTATGATTTACAACTTCGTTAAACTGTCGTAAGGTGAATAAGATAGAATACTTGATCACTAATGTTTGAAAATTAAGGCAGTTGGAGTAGCCACAAATCAAAAGTTGTAACAGATTTAATTAAAGAAACGGCGAATTTTAAATCATCCTCGCGATGAGTCGAGGGATAAGAAATGAGCGGCTAATAATGCTTAACCGCGAAATGAAGCTATTTATTGAAGATTAATCTACATGTGCATTAAAATTACAGTTCCGTTATGTTTAATTGGATAACATGCATGAAACGAGTTGTTATTGAAGTAATTTATTGCTGCTCTCCAACAGAATTGAAATCATTAATTACCACGAATATTATTCTTAATTATCTCTGGCAATCAAAAGAGAAGGAACGAAATGTATTGCTGTCGTATTTGTGTAGGTTAATAATTATTGATAACAATTTTGATTGATTGCGACATTATACGTGTGCAGTGAGTATTATTTTTATGCTACATCCAAGACAATGTGAATGAAATTAAATTGTCCAATGGTGTAAATTATAAAATTGTAACAGACGTGCATGTTACCCGAAAAAAAAATCACCTACGTGTTAGAATACTTTTTCTTTATAATAGAACGTTAAGAATTACCAGAGTGAAGCTTATTGTAAATACTCCTATTAAAAGATAAAATTCTGCAGTGGATAAACTGTAAGTAAAATTTTGAAGTAAGAGACTTAAAATTAGTAGCAGCTTTTGAGAGACTCGAGTATTCAAGGCCAAAGCTTCAGATATATACTGCGTAAAGCAGGCAAGATTAGTAATTGCAGAACGCTGCCGCATAAATCCGTTCCAGGAGGCTAAGGGTTATAACTGCTTAAGCAGGATGTGTTAAGAGTTGCAAAGTTAGAAAATTGGCCAGTAGTTGCCAATATCGGACGAATCGTCCTTCCTCAAGTATAAGACTTCAGTATAAGACAGAAAGCTGGCTTTTAAAATTCACCGTAAATGGTTGGGAAGGAGTTTGGTGCAATTTTAAATCACAAAAAGGTGCGGAATGAACCTTCGCTTGAGGTCGCAAAAGGAAATTAGATAATACTAAATCTAACAATCGTATTCCTTGAAGATGTGCAATCGAAGGTGTGTCATGACTATATATTTACTTATACCTAGTCGACCACACGACAACTTCTTTTATATATGTACTTTTAAGCAACCAATGGCTGAAGTTCTAATTAAAGAACTATCCTGCTTAGCACTGATTCGGCATTTAAAAATAATGCCATTAGGACACTTGCAAAAACATCGTTCCTCTTACGCAAATAATTTAAGTAATTGTAAGTTGTTTATGTAAGCATATTGTAAGCAAAAAAAAACTCAACGCGTGTGAGGTTGCAACGAGATATACAAGTTGTATTATTGCAAGACTGCTTCTTCACGAGAAAGAGAAGGAAGTCTAAGTTGATGTGATAATTCAGTGTGTAAACCACGCTAATGGTGAAAGTAACTGGACCGAAGAGTACGCAGCAATAAATAGATCATAGAAATAGTAGCCTAACAATCAGTTTTATGACCTTCCGTTTCCTTCTGCCATTGCCCTTGCGAATCTATATTAAGGAATTATATTGTTTTCCTATACGAGAGAAAAACAATATAGCCAAAGAGCCAAAAAATATTGCTAAGTTTGTTATTACAGTCGCTACATTGTTGGCTAAGTACGTAAAATATCCTTGTAGCGCTACGGCTCTAAAATGAAAAACAAGACAGATACGGTGAAATTTCCATTTACTAAAAGCAAAAGTTCAAGAATGTCTTTCTTTTAAGTAAAAAATATGCATTCCTTTTGATGAAAACCAAGAAATCAACGCTATGTGTGGCAAACTGGTAAATAGTGAGTAATATTATCCCAAACGGTTTTTTTCTTTTTTTCTTAGCGGTATCTTCAAGCATAGCGCTTACTGAGATTTACAACTTCTACTAATATAAACTGAATTGAACTAAGTAGGTGAATAAAATTAACATCTTTACACGGCTTTCAAATCGCAATTGCTACTGCGCTTTTGCATTACTTCCAACCGATTACGGCAACACAAATATGTTAATTCGTGTTCCATGAAAATACGAACAATACGGCTTTACAACTGCACACTTGAACGAGGCTTATAAAACCTATTAATTATGTGACTTTGCATTTTTATCAAGGCAGAATTCGAATTAGAATTGCAGTCAAGAGCATAAAAAAAATAAACCACTTCCCACCAGTTTGTATTATTGGGAACAATAACCATAAAGTTTACGCCGTCGTTAAGGAATAATTACGCCAATGTTACGTTATCATTTATTGTATCGTTAAATATGCATTAGTTGGTAGAAAAAAATTCATCAGTCCTTGCGTACTAGACGATCGGACATATAGGCATGCACGGTACTAGATTAGAGTAATAATATCCCTTGGTTTATACTAGTCGTAAATTTTAAAGAATTATTGTTACCACAAGTTAACCTTCGATATCTTTAGCAAATAGTTATAAAATGTTGGTAATAATTATGGAACGTCTCCCTCCGGAGGTTGTAAATCGAATACACGACAGACGTTCTTCGGTGGTGTAAGATAACCATGCCGCAGGTCAAGTTTTATATTTGTGCCATCATTCATTCAGCACGTTTAAAAATATCTGTTGAATTCCATAATAGTTCGTTATGAAAAGTAATCTTGAAATATTTATTACTGCTACAAATCAAGTTAGGCAATGTATGAAAATAACCACTACGAGTTTTATAGAGTACTTACTACGTTGCAAACTTAACTTTCCAGTTTATGTCATACCTAATAACATAGAAAAATGTTCGAGATGTTTCGACATAGTAATAAAATAAATTTGAATTTAGTTGACCGTTTTACGTTCAATGAAATCTTCACAAACATTTTCGAAAATTACATATGTAAATCCTCCTTGTGTAAATCTTATCCTCCTAGTCTGTGGATTAGAAAATCCCCTTCGATTCCTGCGTTTAGTTCTTTGAAATCTTGACCAACAAAAGCGTCTAAGTTAATGTAATAGTTTCTAAATTGATGAACACTTTTTTAGAACAATATTTTATGTAACTTCCTTGAATTATTTTATTTTATTTTACCTAATCAAACTTTTGGAAAACCGTGTTTCCGATGAATAGCAGTAAATATTTGCTTTATTTATGGATGCACACACTTAAGATTTTTTTTGTAAATATTAATTTTATTCATTGATGCATATGCATTGACTCGTACTTGTAAAGTACGTTATACAAAAAAAATGTTTACGTTAGCAACCGCCAACGTATGTAAAATTTCATTCTGTAGGAGTCCTCTCCTGCCCTGGGCCTGCCTCACTTATATCGTTGACGGCGTGTAGCGCTGGCCTGGGCAAGATTCACCCCCTTATTGCCGACAGCATATAACGCTATCCTCGGCAAGATTCACCTCTATAGGGTTATCCTCAGTGAGCATTCCTCCTTCCGTAAAACTGTGCCCAGTATGCCTATTGTTTCCATATGTTTTAATCCACGGGAGTGTAAATATTTGAATGAAATTCGTGGATTAGCCAATTGAGACATTGATTGAAAATTAATAATCATATGATGTATTGTAAACAATACATAAGTATCGGCAACCTCTGCAGGTTTAACTAATTATATAATAATTAATCCGGGGCGGCTGTTTCGAGGACACGAATGATCCTCATCATCAATCGGTGACCAAAAACATTCGAGAACTTTTGAAAATCCTTGCAAATCAATTCACTTGTTTCAGAGAAAGCAAAATGCGTTGATCCCAATATTTACATGAATTTTAACATCTTGATTCTGTAAAAACTATTACTAAACATAATGTCAATATTTTCACAAAAATTCTTCTAGTTGAATTATAATGGATCCTTTTTTAAATATAGAAATTTGATAATATGTATATAATTTAAATAACCAGATTAAATTACGTAAATTCTTTTACATTGAATATTTAAATACTATGTAATCGAAATAAAAAAAAATAACGCAATGAGCACCGAATAGAGCCACAAATCAGTGAAATCATCAAAACTACTACTAAAGCAATTAACGCTATAGAGATCCTTAAAAAACAAATAAAGAAATAAGCAAAGAGCACTTCTACGCTAGAACATCTAATAACACTGGACAACAGCCAAAATGTATCTAAAATAAAATCGGCTAAATCTTACTATTTCTGGTGTGTTGAAACCGAAAATAAAAATATGTCTTATAGTGAACAGCTCCTTTATGCACACAAATGACAAACGCCACTGTCACGAATATTATGGAATTGAATAGAAAACTTTCGAATATTCTTTAAAAATCTAAAAACCATATTTGGGTATATAAGAAGCTACAAAGCGGAGAGGTCAGAAATTCCCAAGGCTAAGTGAAGCAAAAATTAAGGAAGATATTTTTGTTGGGCCACAGATTCGAAATATTTTGAAAGACGAACATTTTGACAGCATTCTATCAGATATTGAGAAAAATGCTTGAAATGGCTTTCGCCTCGTGTTCACTAATTTCTTGGGAAATAGAAAAGTTTCCAATTACGTTACACTTATTGTTGTGCAATGAGTTGCAATATGTCTCTAGACATCCATTTCCTACACCCACACCCAGACTTTTTTTCTTGGAAACTGTGGAGCTGTAAGTTTTGAGCACGGCGAACGCTTCCATCAGGAGCCTCCAATGGAGGAAAGGTACCAGGGAAACTGGAATGCTTCTGTACTTGCCGACTACTGTTGGACTCTTGTTAGAGATGTTCTAGAAACAATTCACAAAAGATTAGGAAATAGACGGCGTATTTAGTGACTCTAAAAGCGTCAAAGTATCTATTTTCTATTATTTTGTTAAACGTAAAATAAAAAAACTTGTTCTTGAAAACTGCAAGTAAGTTTTTAATTACATTGTCATTTTTGTATTCAGCGACCCAGAATTAACAAAAAAAATCACTTTTCAAATAAGATACAACAAATCAACTAAAATTTGTTGTCCCGTGTAATTAATGATGCGTCCAGTATCTATCGGTTCGTTACTTTCACGCATCGTTACCAGGAAATTACCGTAAGTTTGTTTTCCCCTAAAACTTTCCCAGATCTCGCGGTAACGTACCGGTGAAGGTTACGTAGATTCCGGCGCTAGGCAAACCAACTTTAATATGCCAAACTATGTCGTATTCTGACGATGTGACTTTCCTGGAGTCAGGTGTTGTTTGAACGCCGTACCATTTCTCGTTTCCTGGAATGTCGAAAATGCCTTCTCATCAGTAAATATTACAGAATCTCACTTACGATATAAATTTGCATTAGTAAAGTTCGGCTCACAATATGATATACAAAAAACTCGACGGGCGTCGACAGTGAATGCTAAGTATGCGGAGAAAAATTCGCATAGTCTGAGAATTGCAGATTAAAAGCAGCGCTTCAATAACCTTTGTAGATATCGTTATTATATCATTTTTTTATGGTCTATCCATTAACTCCTATAAATAACAACAAAAAGCAACAATTAAAGCTGACTCAGAGTATAGTGAGAATATGACAGATAATGCAGAAATATATTTTCGATGTTGATAAATTTCTACTTATATTTGAAAGTAGTATTCAATATATTTTAAAGAAACTCTCATAAAAAGAACTTTATTATTAATTCGAAAAGCATAATAAGGCAATCTACTACAAAAAATAAAATTTCTCCATCGTTTAAAAATTCAATTTCACATTCCAAAAGACAAAAAAAAACATGCGCTTGTGTACTTTCTGTTCCTAAGCGGTATTGTGAGAGATTGCAGAATAACTAGCAATTTACGTAACTACTATTCAACACCAATCTCATATACTTAATTTAAAGTTACAATAGTTCGCTTTACATCATCCCTTGGATTAAATATAAAACTCAGTTAATTAAAAATCCGTGATTCCTTGATTTTTTCCGACGGAATTCGTTTTTTGAAATTTCAACTCCGGCAGGGAATCGAACTTGACATCTTCCTTTTGCCGGACAGGCGTGTTAACCAATATACCGCCATGGGGGACCTAAATGTTATTTATATCTGCAAATACTGCAAAGAAGATCGACAAACGTCTAGGTATTAAAAAGGAATTTCTGGCATAAATGCTATGGTGTAATGGTTGGCACGTCAGGTTCGATCCATTACCGGTGTTGATATTAAAAAAAATATCATTACGTCCAAAAAACCATGGAAACAATGGCTTTTCACATTTCACTGACCGAAGGCAATATATACAAGGGCTGTTTTTTTTCAACCTCCGATTGCTTTTAAAAACAAAACGAGTGTAAATAACAAAATGAATTTATTAGCAAAAGTTATGTACAAACATGGTTACTTTTTTACATAATCACTGTGAAGATTAATGCATTTATAATATCTATAGACAAGCCTTCCAATCTCCTCTGCGTAGAATGTTGCCGCCAGTAAACTGAGATGGTTCGTGACATTGTTTTGAAGTTCCTCTGTACTCTGGAAGCTCTGCCCTCCTAGCCACTTTTTCAATTCACGAAGTCTTGTGAGCTTGGCGCATAAAATGTTCGCCGTATACTCCGATGAATTTCAGCTGCAGCATTGCCTTCTACTTGAAGGAATCGAATTATACGCAACTTGCACTTGGCGGGTGGATCAATAGTAGCAGCCATATTTACGTGCCTGCAACTCAGTTGAAAATTGCGTAATGACGTTGCAAGTGGCAGATATTATAGTGGGGGAGATGCTCAGTCGCCCTCTGAACATCCCCGTCTCCCACTGCTCGCGTGACTGTTTACAGGCACAAACGAAGGTTGAAGAAAAAAAATAGCCCTCGTATTAATTCAATTAATTCATTTATAATAATACCGCCTCAATGGTAGTCTTTTTCAGATAAAACACCTGTACATAATTTCATCCGATTAGATTACTGTATATAATTTAAACGTTACGAATCCCACATTATGCGAGAAACTACTAAACATGGCTCGCAACACCTTTAATAAATAATAACGTGGAATTAAATTGACTTCATTGTTAACAAGGTCACATGAACAAAATGTTTTGGTTCGAATGAATTCTCTAACAAATCACAATAATAGACATTAACCTAAATAAAGGCATCCTATTGCCCCGTTTAGAAAGTATTAAATGAAGTTTTTATAGCAAGGGGAGCATAAAAAGTGTTGTAAATATTAATGAAGGAAAATAATAGGCTATAATGTTAAGAGATTTGAATGCGTCAGGTAATTTGTTTGTTTGATTTAAAACGTATTTACATTCCATGCTGTTTAATCATTTTTTTTTTATTTTCAGCCCTTTGTTTAGAATATTTAAATTCAATGAAAATTTGAAAGAATATACACTAGCCGACAAAAACATAGACGCGGTATCGTTTCTATTTACGAAACAAAGTTTATAGACTTTATATAAAATGTAAATGAGGGTTATTAATACTTGTTATGTAAATAGTCCATTTATAGATATTTCTGGGTATTTATTGCTTTATGAGGGGTAATTGAGATTTTCCCAGATCAAAGTAGGAATTTTAAATGCGACAAAAATTTAGACCCTGTGCATTTATTACATTAATATAAGCAAAAATATTTTAATTTGATACTTCTCCTTATACGCAGCGGTTGTGCTGGTAAAGTGTACACATTTCACCGCTAGAAATTATATTTTATAAAGTGTTTGCAATATGGGTAGAAAAAAGCAATTATCCTTGATAGAAAGGTGTAAAGTTCTAGCCTGGCACCAGGATGGTGTTAGTAAGAAGGAAATTGTCCGTCGGTTACGAAGAAGCGATCATTGCGTTAGAAATTTCCTAAAAGATCCGGAAAATTACAGCAAACCAAAAGGCCAGGGCGACCGAAAGCTGTAAGTGAGCGGGATAAACGCATGATATTGCGGTGTGCATCCAATTCTTCTGCGTCGGCGAGAGTTATTGCAGAACAGGCGGGGGTACAAACGCACGTGCGTAATGTTCAAAGGATTTTAAAGGCGTCACCGATAATATCACGGAAGAAAATGTTGAAAAAACCGCCACTTTCGGCGAAACACAAAGAAGCGAGGTTGAGATTTACTGAAGAACACGTATCCTGGAAGAAACAATGGGAAAAAGTTATATTTTCCGATGAGAAACGTTTTAATTTGGACAGGCCGGATGGGTACTCACATTATTATCATGATCTGAGAAAGGAACTAAAAGTGAAAATGACCAGACAATTAGGGGGTGGATCTGTGATGATACGGGCAGCGATTAGATTTCGCGTATAAAGACTTGCGTGACAATCTTCTACGTTTTGGAAACCAATGGGCCGGGCGCAATTTTGTTTTTCAACGAGATAACGCGCCAATTCATAAAGCAAAAACCATTCCTGAATGGTTTAAAGGGAAAAAGATTAAAACTTAAAACAAAAATTAAAACATTATTGAAAACACGTGGGGTGAATCGGCACGTCGCGTTTATGGCGGAGGCCGTCAATATTTCACAGTCCAGGAACTGAACTGTGTTAATTTTATATAAATCTATTAATAACAGAAGTGGAAGAAAGACAGAAGGAAGTGATTAAGAACAATGGAGGATCCACGCATTACTGATCACTCATTTGTTGATTTCTGTTTTACATTTGCAACAGAGCGTCTAAATTTTTGTTACAGAAATTGTTTAAACATTGGAGTAATAATTTATTATTTAGTTCATATATTACTGGAGGAGATATTTTTAAGTTTATTTTACTTTTATGAATAAAAACTTAATTAGATATCTTGCTAGTTCCGCAAAGAAATGTTGTAACCCTTAAAACCTTTGAAACATCTTACCGCGTCTAGGTTTTTGTCGGGGAATGTATGTATGTGTAAAGGCTAAAATATGTATTTTTAGGTGACTTAAATAGTTAGCTAAAAACATTTGTATAAGATTATTCATTTGCTTTTGGTTATATTCGGATAGACGAAACAACAATGGCAGCATGGCTACATATATTTTCACAAGATTCAACCATCTATTCCTATTGCAAATATCTTCTTAATATACACGTCTATTGAAAAGGTTGTATTGGTTACATATTCTACAATCCTATATTCGCATTTTTCACGTTGTATTTACGTGTGAAATAAATGCGAGAGCAAAGAATTCCGTACCATGTTTGAATTGGCCTTTGCGTAGCTAAATAACTTCGTGTAACGAAAGCTGCTTGCATAGTTATGAGTTATGAGAAATATCGATAGTGATCAATTTCAGTTGAGGAACAATAACAAAATAACACACCGTTCTATGTGCACAAACATGCATCATGCGATAAGTATAAGTTTAATAAAATAATTTTAAATTGCAAACAGCAAGCCAACACAAATGTGAGTTAAACATCCAAAGGTCTAATTATGTTTGCTACCTATGACCTTTACGTTAAAAAAAAAAGTAGAATTATAATATGTGAATGGTTGAGCTATAGTACATTCGCTGAAATAAAATTAGTTTAATTTCGCATACTATAATTGAACACCGACTATGTAAAACGATAAATTATGCTAAGATTAATGTAATTAAGTTTCACACCTCTAATTAATAGCTAGCGTATATTCTGTATATTATTCATTTATAAATGTGCAGTTGTGCACATATATGTACGTATTCATGATGTGAGTCATTTAATACTGGGTTTGAAATTCCGAGTTCGTTTATTGCCATTACTAACTCATATAGGCGAAAAAAGGGTAACATGTACACAAGAGCTGAAAGTATCCGAGTGTTGCCTGTATTTATATTTACTTCTCTACTAAATGCTTTAATTTATCTTTCGGAAATACTAATAATAATCTTTAAAACTGTTATGAAGTAATACACTCTTTTTTAATATACGCATGTACGAGGGTAGACTGAAAAAATTTTAACTTACAAAAATAAGTTGTTGCCAAATTCAATTTCATTTCTCAACATAATCCCTTTGTAAGTTGATATACTTTTCCCATCGATCCTTTCATCTTCTTAATACGTCCAAATAGTAGCTGGCATCTTGTTCTGAATGTGATGCCCTTCTCCCCGGTGAAAATCTTTGTCCTCGAATCCCAATTCGTGAATATTTGCTATGGCGACCACTAAGGTGTAGAAGTTTTACAAGAGAAAAACCCTGAGGTGACACTCACCGATTACATTGAAACTTGAGAGATTTATAAAATCCACCGGGTAGTGTAAAACGCCGCATTACGTTTGGGCGGAATCTGATATTTACACTCCTCGACAAAAACTTAGACGCGGTAAGATGTTTTACGGGTTTTAAGAGTTACAACATTTCTTTACGAAACTAGCAAGATATCTAATTAAGTTTTTATTCATAAAAGTAAAATAAACTTAAAAATATCTCCTCCACTAATATATGAACCAAATAATAAATTATTACTATAATGTATAAATAATTTCTGCGACAAAAATTTAGACGCTCTGTTGCAAATGTAAAACAAAAATCAGCAACTGAGTGATCAGTAACGCGTAGATCCTCCATTGTTCTTAATCATTTCTAATAGTCTGTTATTAATAGATTTATATAAATTTAACACATAATTTTGAGGGATATTCTGCCATTCAGTCACTATTGAAGTTCTCAGTTCCTGTACCGTGCAATATTGACGGCCTCCGCCATAAACGCGACGTGCCGATTCACCCCACATGTTTTCAATAATATTTAAGTCTGGTGACCGTGCCGGCCACTGTAAAGTTTTAATCTTTTTCTCTTTAAACCATTCAGTAATGGTTTTTGCTTTATGAATTGGCGCGTTATCTTGCTGAAAAACAAAATTGCGCCCGGCCCATTGGTTTCCAAAACGTAGAAGATTGTCACGCAATAAGTCTTTATACGTCACAGATGTCGTTTTATTTGTGCAAAACGCTTTTTCACTTTTATCGCGGAATCCAATCGCTGCCCATATCATCGCAGACCCACCCCCTAATTGTCTGGTCATTTTCACTTTTGGTTCCTTTCTCAGATCATGATAATAATGCGAGTACCCATCCGGTCCGTCCAAATTAAAACGTTACTCATCGGAAAATATAACTTTTTCCCATTGTTTCTTCCAGGATACGTGTTCTTCAGCAAATCTCAACCACGCTTCTTTGTGTTTCGCCGAAAGTGGCGGTTTTCTCAACATTTTGTTTCGTGATATTACCGGTGACACCTTTAAAATCCTTTGACATTACGCACGTGCGTTTGTACCCCCGCCAGTTCTGCAATAACTCTCGCCTACGCAGAAGAATTGGATGCACACCACAATATCATGCGTTTATCCCGCTCACTTACAGTTTTCGGTCGCCCCTGGCCTTTTGGTTTGCCGTAATTTTCCGGATCTTTTAGGAAATTTCTAATGCAATGATCGCTTCTTCGCAACCGACGAGCAAATTTCCTTCTTACTAACACCATCCTGGTGCCAGGCTAGAACTTTACCCCTTTCTATCAAGGATAATTGCTTTTTTCTACCCATATTGCAAACACTGCAAAATATAATTTCTCGTGGTGAAATGTGTACACTTTACCAGCACAACCACTGCATATAAAGAGAAGTATCAAATTAAAACATTTTTGCTTGTATTAATGTAATAAATGCACAGGGTCTAAATTTTTGTCACATTTAAAATTCCTATTTTGATCTGGGAAAATCTCAATTACCCCCTCATAAAGCAATAAATACCCAGAAATATCTATAAATGGACTATTTACATAACAAGTATTAATAACCCTCATTTACATTTTATATAATGTCTATAAACTTTGTTTCGTAAATAGAAACGTTTAGAAATGTTTTTGTCGGGTAGTGTAGTTAGTGGGAGAAAACTACCCCTGAAATTTCAACGATTTTTGAGATTTTTTCGATTTACACCGTTATTAGGAACGATAAAAAATTATACGCCTTCAATGTGTCTACCCAAGTAGCCCGAATCAGACTCTTTTTAGTAAAACGTGTAGCCTAAGATAACAGCTAGTTTTTTCGATGCTACCCAAACATGCCGCCAGTGACGGCCGTAGTAGAGCAGCAAATTGGAGAAATTAAAAAAAAATTAAATATGACATGTAAAGTCGCTCGGCATAGGAATAACACGGCATCTTGATCCTGAATTTTCGACCTAGAATTACAAACGAAGTGAATATATAGGGTATATATTGTAATGTTACAACGAAACGCCTACGAGGATATAAGTCATTTCTTGTTGGTATTTCATCGAGTCCATCTTGTGGTAGAAAATTCCTATTTAAAAAATCCTTCTTTTAGCCAAATATCTTTGGGACACAGAAATAAGCAAATTGTTATTCTTATTCTTTGACACAAATGTCTTAAATACTGCTTTCTACCGTACCTCCAAATTATACAAGTACTCATATTCGTATTGCAACCCCTTTTTTGAAGGAAAAGGTTAATTATTACACGTACCATGCACTGATATTACCAGCGATACCGTCTGTGCACACTATGTCTATGTAAAAGCATAGACGGAACCTCGTCGTTAAGTACCATGTCAAAGATTTCTTTCCTAGCATGTTATGTGGTAAACAGATGTCCTAGCTTCCCTTTCCAAAAGTACGCGAAGAGGTATAAAATCCAGAAAAATGTCAAGAGTCAGTCCAGATGCGGTATACTTAACACTTCAGATCGTCAGGCTCACTATTCTCGGCAAGGAGGATTAGTTCTCGCTACAATCTGTTGGGCCTCCTTCCACCAGATCGTATGTGACCATAGGACATTTTTCAATTAAAGTTTATTTTTACGCTCATTTTAGAACGCTGCTCAATAATGTATTGCATTTAAGAACTACGCCATACTATAACAGGACAGAATCAAAGTTATTGCAATAGCAGAAAGAAAGCTTTGTACACACTATAAATTCTAAAAAGTGACACTAAAAAGCTAATGTTGTTGTAATCCACATATGTACACGTTTAATTTTTCCAAAAGAGCACAATCTAATCGTAAATAGCTGCTACTTTTGCATTCGTTACACAATGACAAATATTCGGAAAAAACACCAAAGAGCATATGGCAATCACAAAGCATACACACATGCATGCAATAGAAACTAGATTTTATGTTATAATTTTATTACTTTGCATAACGCACACGTGCAACTGCAGCGATTGAGATGTATTATGAAATTATCAATTCGTTTCTGTAACGTTGAAGGCGTGCATTAGAAAATGCAGTTACTTAAGTCATGTAATACCGACTAATAAATATCCTTCGCATTGCGCATACGCTTTCATGTCCGAAGAATATCGAACTAATTAAGTAAATTAAATAAAATGAGGTAGAACTAACGAACTAAATGGCATCATTTATTTATGCGTAAGTGAAGTGTTCCACTTAAACTGCACTCTTTATTGCAATTGTCGTTCTCTTGCACAAATACCGAGAGAAGCATAGAATCGTAACCAATATAACGTAGTGCGCCTCATAAATGCATAAATGTTAGCAATTCTAATCACTAATATCCTATGGTTTAAGCGGCTTTTTGCGAACTACGAGAAATTAATTGTAATCAGGCTACGGTTTCCAATGCAATTTTCTTCGCACAAAGTGTCTGCAGAGCTATTTTCGCAATCGCTTTAATTTGGTACTTGAATTAGAATAGAATTTATTGTCATGTTAACGACGCAAATTGTATTGAATTTTCAAAATTTATGAAAGTGAAGATCATGTATGTACACGTTATGTATTTTCTTTTTCGCATACAATAATATTTTCTCAATCTAAACACCGCTGTTTAACAAATCGTCGAGGTCGCTAAGGAATGTGCACATTTCACGGTTGCAGATATACAGCGATGATGCTTCACGACAACGTTAGATGGTAAGATTAGATGTAGTAGTAAGGTTAGATGGTATTAATATTACAGACTAGAAAAAAAATGTGAGAGGTAGACATAGGCTTTGTTAGGCTGAAATAGTTCCAAGGCTGCCCACGTCGGGCTGAAATATTCCAAATACATACCGAACCATGTCAGCTCATCGAGTCTGTTCGGCACGCTAAGCCTGCTCGGTTCGACAAAGTCCGTTCGCTGTTAATTTTGAACATTCTTTTTTGAAACCCAAATTCATTTTTTTCTAATCTTTTGTTTTCAGAAAACATAGCAAGTATAAGATAGAAATATATGTGGACGAGAATACCTAGTGAAACAGGCCCTAATCACATAATTTGTCGAAATATTTGCAAACGACCTATATAATTGCGACCAGGGCATCACGATATTTGAGAGCTGGAGGGGTTGACTAACAGCTTAATTCTCCAGAAAATTAATAAAACAAATAATAAAGTTAGACTGACACCGAACTACCGTGTACAGACGCACCTTTCGGCGTATTATGGCTCATCAGTGCAGATTTGTTAGCTCTTACAAATCGTGATGCCAATGATCCCTAGTCGGAATTGTTGAGGTTGTTTACAAATACTTCGACAAATTATTTGATCAGGGTATCTTTAATTAGATACTGTCATCCACATACGTTATCTCCATGTACATGACAATTCGTTGATTGTCTACCACCTTCCACAAATGAACACTGATGAGCCATAATACGGCGAAACGCCTAACTTCATCATTACTTTTATAAATGCCTCAGTATTTACTTTTAAATTGAATATCGAAGAATATATAAAAAAGAACGAAGATAAGCATAAGTACAACTTACAATTGGTTAGACAAATACCTAACGTTTCAGGCAGGAGTCCGTTTCCCATTTTCTCTGTTTTAGTGCTTTGGTCTCGTCGAGACGAAACCAGACTAAGAGTGGTCTCGATGTCGATCATCTAGAAAATTGGGACAAAACCGGGGCCAGTCTCGCCGATTCTCAACAATGTTTAGCAGCTGTCCCCAATTAATTAATTAAACATGTGTGGCACGGAGTATGCCGATAATTTTGTACTGTCAATTCCGCTCTTTTACTCCTACTACATTTATATATACATACTAATTACTCATTTACATAAAAATATATTGTTTTTTAAATATGTAGAACATCAGAATTTTTGTTTCAAATAAAATCATGAATATAATATGTATGTATATAAAAAAGAAAAAAAAAAAAAACAGATATACGTGTAGAATAAGAGACGCCAAGAACAACTATTTAAACAGCTTCAATCTAAAGTAGAATTATTTAAATCCAGTATGTTGAGCACTCATCAACGCTATAAAATGACTATTCATAAATATCAGAATTTAATGGTTGTTTAAATAAGCTAAAGCTGCTAACCATTTTTATATGTCCCGACAGCGCATTGTTCTATGAACCAGTGCACTTATGTGATGATGCGAACGACTAGTTATGTTGCTGTAACAACGCAATTACAACCCAATACAATGTGCGCACCCGCAATCGAAACAATGGGTTTTATTTTTGCGCCTAAACAATCACGCTACTAAAATTCCCGTGACTTAAAGACAATAATCTGCGGTAGCCCTAAGACAGACTTTATAAAAGCTGACATAAGCTTTTGTAGGAATTATTCTGTACAATTCCTTACTACATAATCTTATCCGGAACACGCACTATATGATTCCCAATTCGTTGGATTTGGTTCACTCCGGACTTGGAAATTTTCTAGTGTTGTCTACCCACGAAAAGTATAAATTGAGTTTTAGTTCGCTCCGTTAATCTATTCTCTTGCGATTTTAGATGAATACCTTATATTACCTTATAATATTTCACTGTTATTTTTGGAATGTTGACAGGCAGTTCGGTAATTGTAGGAAAGGAGGCGGATAATAAATCCAAAGTTGGTTGCGATGTCATTAATAAAAGTTTAAATCGTCTACGACCAAAAACTAAGTGAAATAACACCTAATGGGTTTAATTTACATCTCGTCAATGTTCTTAATCAAAGGTTGCACTGCAGTACTTCAAAAACATGTCCTTATCTGAAAAGAACAGAGGAGAAGCCATAAAAATTATTCAATTGAAAATGAAGCAGAAATATTTCAATTAATTCTGAAGCTACTCGAAAGTGAGGATATCTATGGCATGACATGCCTGTATTTAAATATGCTGCGCCGTTTATTTGAACCGTTATCCTGGCTTCTAAACAGATGTAACGAAGAGAATCTATTTCCCGATTAATTAAAATTGGCGAAAGTTATACCTCTTTGCAAAAAAGGATCCTGGGCGATACTGGCCTGATCAAGGAATTTGATTGTGCTTCCTTCTAATTTCTAACTTCAGCACTATGGTATAGGGAGTGGTACGCAATAATTGTTCTTCATTTGGCATAACTACATTTTTTCGGGCTTTTAATAAACACAAAACTTAGCAGCTTTGCCAAATTTAAACCTACCCTCTTCCTCCAATGATGAACCAGATTTCGATGATAGACGGCAGAAACAAGTCAATATATAGATAGATACTAGGACGTATTGAGTGTAAAAGTTTATTTCGTTAAGGAATGGTAAATATGCAGCACAAACTTTATACCCACATGTAAGTACTTACGTGTAGGTTAGTACTAATTTACATATTTCCAATCAATTATTTTACATAATCCGATGAAATTGAAAAATTTAATCTTTTTTTTTTCATTATTCAAAAAGTATCCGGTAGATGTTTCACAACTGATTAATTCGAATAACCGGTAATACATCCATAAAGGACGCCAATTAGCGTCGGCCTCCGACTCCTTACAGTTACCCGCGAGATCATTAGTTTGTTTATATTTTCATTTTCGTTTAATTAAATTTTAGGTATGTAACACTAACTACTTTGAGTGATAGAATATTTTAATTATTCTTTCGCGTCAACGAAAAACGCAGGCTGTCGAGATTTTCAATAGTATCTGTTACATGTTCTGCTATACGCCTTTCGATTAAATCTGCGCGTAATTTAAACGACAATAAAATTGGATCTCACGCTCAAATGTAAACTCACGGGCGAAACAAGATGAAAGAGACTACCCTCTTTTATCGAGAGAGACATAAATTACGGATACGCCAATATATAAATCAAAACACATACGTCAATTAGACGCAAAAAATAAATATTTATAGCTTTTCAAGAGAAAACAATATCTGGATTACCTTCAAAGTGGTAAGACGAAGAAAAACGAGTAACAAGGGGGAAGTCATTTCTGCTTTTGTGCTGCCAATATCCAATATTACTAAAGAATAGATTTATTTAGCATCGCACACTAAGTTCTTTCAGCGGTAAGAAATATAATAACAACATACTGAAAATTGTTTAAAAATTTCGTAATTTCACTAAATTTATGAAAATTCTTCCTGCATGAATTTCTTAAGGCAATGCATAACAGAAAATAATATTCCCGAGTATTGGTAAATGTTCAATAAAATATATGGAATTGAATTACAGCTTGTATAAAGAAAAACACTATTCACTTCGAGTAGACGTGAAATCGTATACGTAAATTAAATGTTGCAGTTTATTTTTAATGAATATCTTTTACGATACAAAAGCTTATAATATTTCGTCATAGCGCTGTGGGCATTTTAGAAAGAAAGTTATCAGTAGACCGCAACAAGTCGATTGCCTAGCAGTAGCGTTACTGCGCTGCGTTAACCGAAATAAACCCGCGCGTTATTTAGAACAAAAGACAAACAGAGAATTTATGAAAACGCAAACATAGTATACTAAACAACTTACCGAATATGCTTAGATGGCTGAAAAGAAATTGTTAAAAAGATGGCGTAATTTAATAATATAGTATTAAATTTTCCTCTGACTGAAACACTTTTTTCGTCATCTAAAACACAACTCTTTATACGTGGTCAACAATTTCACACGAATCCCGTAAAAACAACGAAGTGTTTTGCAATTTTTTTATTGCGCCGGCCACTGAAACGTAATTGTCGTTAGTAGTTTTTAAATCTGCTGCAACTTGAAGATTTTGGAATTGCATTTGACTTAGCTTTATTGCAGCTGCTTTTTTAGCGTCCAGTTGTAAAACCACCAACTTGATCTTTTCAAAATGTTTAAAATAATAGAATGCTACTTCTAACCATGTACTCCATCGTGTAGGAATTGGCTGGGGCAGTTCGGGCATGTGAACGAAATAGCCGAATACGTTTCGATGATTTAAGAAAAACCGCTTTCGTCTATGCTATTAGTTGATCCACGTCGGGATAACATTTTTGTATAGTGTCTGCTACAAGGTGTAAAGCATGAAGCAGACATGTTATGTGCAGCAAATTCGGTTGAACAGCCTTGAATAATTGACCTGTGCGAAGCATAACCGCAGCAGCATTGGTAACTGTAATTAACACTTGCTTTGGTTAAATTTCAAAGTTGTCTAGTGTTCGAACTAATACATTATGAACAGCTTCGGCAGTACATCTTTGCTGTATTTTACAGGCTAGCAAATAAGGGTGTGACGGTCCTTTTAAGGTCATTGTCCGTGCTACAATCGATACTACGGAATTCTTTTAATATCTGTTAGTAAGCCACAATATTTCATTTTTTACTGCAGTTTTCACATAATTCTCAATCTTCTCGCGCACTGACGGCAAATACCTGCGTAGCGTCTGCGGACTTGGTAGTTTCCACGTTGGATTGTATTTCGTCCAAAACTAACGAAACATTGTCTGCTGTTTACATAGTTCCTACATATAAAAACTCCAAGAAATACTCAATCGAGTGAATTACCATCCTAGCGTGTAAGGCGTTTAAGACATCGGCTGTTAAAGAAACAGTGACATTTCGCAAAAATCTTAAAGTATGCATCTAAAATCGTAATAATATACTTAATGTTCCATTACAGAAAACAAACTTGTATCAGGTGCAGCGAAAACTGAACACGCTTCAGTATAACTGTTGATTGTGCAACATTTGCCACCCATATTTTTTTTATTTGAAAACCTTTCGTTTAAATTGCTCAGCAAGGAAATTATCATCTATCCACGCACTAGGGGGACCGCTTGCATAAAAAGCGAAACCGCAAGGCCAGATTTGGTTTGGGTACATAGTGCTGAACCATTCTTCCAACCGACTTTAAGAATCAAAGGAAACAAACGTACGCATCAAAACTAAATGCCTGTAATTAACTTAAACTAGATTTTGTGTTGCTCACTAAATGGAACTACCTGCCAAAATTACAAAGCCAAAGTAAGTGTAGTTAGAAACATTACGCACTACACTACCCGACAAAAACATAGACGCGGTATCGTTTTTACTTACGAAACAATGTTTATAGACATTATATAAAATGTAAATGAGGGTTATTAATACTTGTTATGTAAATAGTCCATTGATAGATATTTCTGCGTATTTATTGCTTTATGAGGGGTAATTTAGATTTTCTCAGATCAAAATAGGAATTTTAAATGCGACAAAAATTTAGACCCTGTGCATTTATTACATTAATAGAAGCAAAAATGTTTTAATTTGATACTTCTCTCTATATGCAGCGGTTGTGCTGGTAAAGTGTACACATTTCACCGCGAGAAATTATACTTTATAAAGTGTTTGCAATATGGGTAGAAAAAAGCAATTATCCTTGATAGAAAGGGGTAAAGTGCTAGCCTGGCACCAGGATGATGTTAGTAAGAAGGAAATTGCTCGTCGGTTACGAAGAAGCGATCATTGCGTTAGAAATTTCCTAAAAGATCCGGAAAATTATGGCAAACCAAAAGGCCAGGGGCGACCGAAAACTGTAAGTGAGCGGGACAAACGCATGATATTGCGGTGTGCATCCAATTCTTCTGCGTCTGGGAGAGTTATTGCAGAACAGGCGGGGGTACAAACGCACGTGCGTAATGTTCAAAGGATTTTAAAGGCGTCACCGGTAATATCACGGAAGAAAATGTTAAGAAAACCGCCACTTTCGGCGAAACACAAAGAAGCGAGGTTGAAATTTGCTGAAGAACACATATCCTGGAAGAAACAATGGGAAAAAGTTATATTTTCCGATGAGGAACGTTTTAATTTGGACGGACCGGATGGGTACTCGCATTATTATCATGATCTGAAAAAGGAACCAAAAGTGAAAATGACCAGACAATTAGGGGGTGGATCTGTGATGATATGGGCAGCGATTAGATTCCGCGATAAAAGTGGGATAGTGTTTTGCACAAACAAAATGACATCTGTGACGTATAAAGACTTATTGCGTGACAAATCTTCTACGTTTTGGAAACCAATGGGCCGGGCGCAATTTTGTTTTTCAGCAAGATAACGCGCCAATTCATAAAGCAAATACTATTACTGAATGGTTTAAAGAGAAAAAGATTAAAACTTTACAGTGGCCGGCACAGTCACCAGACGTAAACTTTATTGAAAAGATGTGGGCTGAATTGGCACGTCGCGTTTATGGCGGAGGCCGTCAATATTTCACGGTACAGGAACTGGAAACTTCAATAGTGACTGAATGGCAGAATATCCCTCAAAATTATGTGTTAAATTTATATAAACGTATTAGTAACAGACTATTGGAAGTGATTAAGAACAATGGAGGATCTGCGCATTACTGAAATCGTCTAAATTTTTGTCGCAGAAATTGTTTAAACATTGGAGTAATAATTTATTATTTAGTTCATATATTACTGGAGGAGATATTTTTATTTTACTTTTATGAATAAAAACTTAATTAGATATCTTGCTAGTTTCGTAAAGAAATGTTGTATCCCTTAAAACATCTTACCGCGTCTAAGTTTTTGTCGGGGAGTGTATGCTGCTGCTTATCAGAGATGAGCTGACGCTTGTACTTTTCAAATGTAGAAGGCAATAAAGCTTTGAATTCGCCTAGGATAACGTTGTATGTCTCAATAGAGCAGCCCCAAATCACCATACTACCTCCACCGTATTTAACAGTACGAGCGTATGTACCCTCCTATGTGTATAATGTGCTCCAGAATGTTCGTACATCTGTAACGTGTAAGCGAAAGTATTGTATTTTAAATTTATTCTTTCCTGTAAGGAACATTATAACATGCTTTTTTTGCATTTATTAAATGGATCTCTATATTTAATTTATTCGTCTAGATTGCTTTCGCTCGGTCCAATTTATATAATTTCTAACCCTTTACAATGCAATTCGCTCAAGTAATTGATCTTTTCGAACGTTTTCGTCCTGACCTAGGTAGATTGCAATAGAAACCAGATACCTTGTAGCATCTAATTAATTATATTTTCATGCAACAGAATTATATGGCCACGTACCATTTTTGATATTATACATATGGAATAACCACGTATGTATCTAACTCGATCATGATTTCTTAGAAATTGGCCTCAAAGACTGCTATAAAACAATTTCGCAGTATTGTCTTGCCAGGAAAAATATTCGTTGTACGAAACAGATGTGCTTATCTCTTATGACCGTAACTGCATGTGTTGAACGAAAAGGAGCAGTCGAACAGAACGGACGGTTGTAATT
Source organism: Oryctes borbonicus (assembly GCA_902654985.2). Classification (NCBI taxonomy): domain Eukaryota; kingdom Metazoa; phylum Arthropoda; class Insecta; order Coleoptera; family Scarabaeidae; genus Oryctes; species Oryctes borbonicus. The sequence continues at coordinate 1,517,940 of LR736861.1, read as the reverse complement.
AGCCCGCGCGACCTTATGAAGGTCGGCGTCGTTCCGAAATGATATTCTGTTGTAAAGATATGAAGGAGCCCTGCTACTAATAATGACATGGCACATACGTGATGCCCTCAATAAAGAACGATTTTTCATATTTAGTACTTACATGAAATACGATCGTGTTTCTTTAAACCACACGCAAGTCGCAAACAAGTTCTGTACCATTTGCATGTTGACCAACAGCATCCACGCATGGACCAGAGGTGGGTGAACAGAATAAGAATGGAGACAGCGCACAACGAGAGTTTGAGTTCAGTTAGTAATATCATCAAATTACTGTACACACGTGATGCCTTCTATAGCGAAATGTGTTGTCCAAAATTAAACCAAGAATCCCCGCCTGTACCATAATTAGTAGAACAGTTATATAATTCTAGGCACTAATTCCATACTTGCTTATTGGGTAGGGCGCACTACTTTATCTTCCATTTTAGAGAAAAAAGTTCTGAATAAAAAAAAAACTTCGGTGGCGCATAATTTAAAAATATATTCTCCAACGTGTTTAGAAAGTAGGTGAATGTGAACTTACTTTATTAACTTAAATTCAACATCCTGTATATAATTCCATCTTCTCATTCTACACTGCAGTCTAGAGAAGCTACCATATTCCTAATATTAACGTTACTAGAGAACTTTCTTTAAATACTTCTCATTTAACTTTTGAAAAAACTTTTTCAAATAATCTAATAGTCCTGGATTCTATTTTCATTTTGTGCTTACTTTTCAATTTAAAAATCGTACCAAGGAATGTAGAACGAGTGTCTTATGAATTTCTAATTAAATCAATCGCAGCTGTGTACTGTTAAATTAAGATATAAATATGTATATAAAACAAAGTATGGTTGTACATCATGATATGCTATGAACCTTGAGGATGTTTTCACTTAACACAATAATTAAATTGTTTCGTTTTCCAACTGGTACTTCACGTTTTTGTCGTTCAGTAAAGAATTTCTGTTAATCCAAGCAAGAAGTTAATTCAATTAGTAGTTGCATGTATCGTCTTCATATGAAGAAAATGAATTATTAATAAAGTGTGTGGAGGTGAAAAAAACCGTTAAAAATTGGTTTCGTTAGTGTTGGGCATTCTTAAAATGAAGGTTAGCTAGATACATTAAATTTTTTCTTGGCAAGTAGATAAATATTTTCATTCTGAACCATTGTTATTTTAAATGGAGATGATTATTTCTTCGGTGTGGGTTTCTTCTTTCAATTATAAGGGTGCTTTCACTAAACATCCCCCCAGCATAGTCTTATCGTTTTCCAGCTACTTCTATTTTGTCTAAAAAGGTGCACAAAACGTAAGGTTAAATAAAATCATTATACAGGATGATTAAAATCTCAAGTTGATTTGGCCTACTGATTCATTGTCGACACTCACGATGGAAATCTCGCTTCTCATTGGAGATAGGGAGTAGGTTTAAATTTGGCAACGTTGCTTACTGTTATTGTTACTTTCATTCATTGTTACAAATGTGGTGCAAAATTTACATCCCGTTAATTTTCATTCAAACTTATTAATACTAAATATAACGGCGCTTGGTACACGATCCATTCTCGACCAAGCTGCTGTACGACATATTTTTATTACTATTGAACGACAATTGAAATGTTTAATAGTTTCAAATTTCATGGCATGTATTTCTCGTCAATTAAAGCATCATATGTACACGGCTTAAATCAGAAAGGAACCTCTTTCCGACAGGATCGAAATCCAATATCGAGTCGATAATAAATAAAAAAGCTGATGATATGCAGAAAAAACTTGAACCTCGCAAATATTTCAGAATTTCAGAGAATGAGTTTTTCTCTGCAAAGCCAAATAAAGGAGCTGCTGGTAAAAAAAGAAAATAAGCAATTTTCGTTTTAGAAAGGTTCACAAACATTACTTGGCACAGGTCCATTATTTTAACTCCAACAATAAGCGAGATCTCACGATGAAAGTCGAAAATGAATCAGCTTGTATTCTAGGCGGGAAGCATTTTTTTTGCTCAAATAGTCTCGTTTTACATCACATAGAAATTCAAGTCTACATCGAGCAACTACAGGTATGTACCTCCACAGCTGTCTCTATTGGTCTTCTTACAATTATTGATTAATTATCTTATTCAATTTTGTATTTTTGGCAAATTAGTATAGCGTAGGTAATGGAGATGCAGCAAGTGTATCTTTAAGACGATATAAAAGCCAGAAATCGGCACGACTATCTTCAACACATAGATGAAGCGCTCGCAGGATATTGAAAGTAGATGCATGTGCATTTTAAACTTCGCCGAAATACGTAGTTTTGGGAAATATGATGCTTTATAAGTTTTACCTCTCGTGCTTCCATTTCCCACAATGCTCTGTTGATTTTTACCAAACGATCGTCGGCTAATTAGTAGGAAGCAAATGAGAGTATCTGTTATTAATCACCCAACAGATCCTGCTGTATCGAACACAAAAAGCAACCAACAAATAATTCGACAGACTACTTATGTAAGAGATTGGCGTTTGGTCGTATTCAATAATCTGCGCTGCCCACTCTTCATTATTTGGCTAATAAATGCGAATCAATTTTTGTAGAAAGTCATTAATTCGAAGAAAATCAATAAAAATAGGTGCAGACATACCTGTAGTTGTTTGACGTAGAATTCGATTCTGCACCCTTCCGCAGAGCATTGCCGACATAACAAGTTTCTCCCACTCCTGGTATAGCTGTCACACTTCTTTATTCGATACGATATTCTGTACACGTTTTTAGAGATATGAAAAATAACCAGAGGCTTCTGGTGTAACCGGAAGGGTGATGTTGATGAAAACGGTAAACAACACTAACGTATCAGTATACTCCGCACTCCACAAACTAAATTAATTAATCTGGAACAGCTGTTTCTTTATTATTGTGGCATTACAGTTGATAATGTGTGACTTTGCAGTGGATAAAGTGGAATTTCCACTCCTGTTGTATAAATAGCTTTCTAGACTCTTCATCACCATCAAAGTACAATGTATTAGCACAATTATTTTTCTTTTATTCCTTCTGACATGGTCTTAAGAAAATTTGCACTTGTACTTGATTTTTCACTTCTGTCTCCAAGGAAACGGAAGTTTCCTTGTTTTAGATACTTCAATGCAAGAAATTGTAAATTCTATCTTGCTTGTATTATTTCATTAGTATAAAAAAAAACTGCAATGCCATGCTATACCTCAATGAAGTTAATAAATTGTTCTACTTAAAATTAAAGCAATTCTGTAAATTACCTAATCCACTTTTTGTTAAAGAAAACGTGCATAAAGGATGCGATGGTCGCTTACGTTCAAGTAATGACTGCTATTATATGCGCTAACGTATTACCTCTATTCATGAAAATATAGAATAAATGTATTCATTAGAGCAACGGTACCTATATTTTATTGTACAACATTATGGCGAAGAAAAAAACATTACATATGATAACAATTCAGGAGTAGAAAATTATTCGATGGCAAAGGAAAGGATAAGTAGCAGCCTATATGTGTATATAAAATATCATTGCTTTAGTAATAATAATTATCCTTTTTGGTGTTCTACGCAGGCTAGTAGTGGCAATGAAGTACAGAATACGATGGGCAATAGAAAGATATAAAAATTAAACTATAAGAGCCAATAAAACAAAGAACAAATAAACAGTAATGGAAAATTGATGCAATTGATAAGCTACATTATAAATTTTAACCTGTTCAGGATTAGTTGCAATCTATTACGATATGCAAATCTGTTCTATACCAATAATTCAAAGCAACAAAATAAACGCAATTGTTACACCTAAAAAATCACTCGAACATTTGTAATATAATAAGCGAAAAACAAGAAAACATTCATAGCTCGATTGTCAGGTATTAATAACACCTTCTTTTGGTGAACATTCATAGTGTCTTAATGTTTAATTTTCGCAAATTTAGTCAATCTTTCGGTATCACTATCGGCGATATTAATTGCATAAAATTAAATATTTATGATTAGACTGTCCAAATTAAACCCCGGTACGTTATAAAAATCAGAACCCAGTCTCCCTAATTGAGACACAAACGGTATTAATCCCCCAATAATAACTTCAGATATAAAATTACAAAGCTTACATAAGGCGGAGCAAAAGGGCGACTGTTATTTTTATTGTATCGTGAAAAATATTCCGAAAGCGACAAGATAAAATAAGGGGTTGACTACCATCTCCTTCCGCTAGCCTCTACGAATAACATCGACCAAATTGGTCCACAAGAAAAGGTTTCGGAGTTCAGATGCAGCGCGGCTCTACCCATCCAATGTGTACACACGAATGCAAAAATAACTCGACAAAGAAGTGAAGATTTTGAGCCTTCTTTGTTACAAGTCTCTGCAATTCTCAAGTGTTGAAATCCGGGTAAAAATGCTTGCAAATTCAAGCTAATGCCAAACATATAGATTCCCAAACCCAAAATAATTTAGCTCAATAAACGATGCGGTACTAGCAAAACGGAGCTGTACACCAAAAATCAAAATATTGCCGGCACAAGCACACTAGACTAGGCCGTAACCGTGTTCTCTTCAACCACTTACCAGACGATGAAAAATATTTCCCAGTCCATCACGATCACGTGGACACACAAAATTTCAGTGAAGAAAAATAATGTGAAAAATAGAAGATCACTACTCAACTAAAAACGTATTACTCCGAGAAATCCATGGGGGTCCATAAATGTTATAACACCGTATAAAAGAAAAAGAAGACGTAACAGCCAAGTACAATTTAGACTAATTAAGAGATGGGAGCATTATTAGGAAAAGTGCATGGATTTGCAAGGAGACCAAATTGAGAAATAAAACTGAATCTGACAATGGGAAAAGCTTATTTTTGTTAGGTTGGAAACTTTTCAAACTACTCTTGTATGTAAATATGTATGTACTCTATATTATCCTTATTGATGTACCCTGTAAACTAAAGTTTTTATCATACCTCCTTCTGATAAAGAATATACAGTCGGTATGCGAATTAGAGAACGTAATAGATTATGAACAATATTGTTTTGAAAAAACTGCCTTGCTTAATCTGCGTAAAAAAAAAATATTTTAAAAATTGGTTGATACAATTTCGATGGGTTCATCCAGTAGAGCGTAGAGCCGAAATGAGCACCAAGATATTTAACGTGCACCATATATATTTGTATACACGACCATTTACTAAGAGATTTTGCAGAATTTTAAATTTATATAACAGAACCCTGGGGAATTGCTATTTCTAAAAAAATGCATTTTATCCATGCATTATATTTCACAATTTTACAATTAATTAGTTGTGCAAGCAATTGAAAGCTTTACTAAAGTTACCAAACATACCAAACGTTGTGAAAATACTTCACCAGAAAATTTTAAATTACGTCGTTGATTCTCATATTCGTTACGAATTTAAACTGTTCAACAGATAAGTTATTTGCAAATTATCTGCTGGTTGTTTTAATACTCCCCTAATAAACCGCTGTTTAATTGAAGTAGTACAGCGATAAAAAATTAGTTAACATTTATTTTTCTTTATTATTTAACTGAATGATAATAATTAATAAACTGTTAATTTCAATATTTTGTGGAGCTCTTCTGCAAGCTCATTCAGCATTATTGGGAGGACGAGGACGAGAACGAGATCGCAATTGTCGATCAAATGTGCTCAATACAATTGCAGTCTGGAGAACCAGAGGACCATATCATTCTTTCAGTATTATTGGTAACAATGATGTCGTTCACGATCCGGTAGAATACAGAAGTCCCTATACTTATCTGCAACTGCCAGCTCGGCGCAACCGTTTAAAGATATGCCCCGCCAAACCGTAACGCCTTCACCTTCAAATGGTGCACACGGAGCCAAACTTCCTTCAAGATACCTTTTCCCGAGCCTCCTCCACACTAAAACTCTGCTATCAGAATGATGTGGATTGAATTTGGACTCGTCAGAGGAAAGGCATCCTTCCACGGTAAAAGGTTTGTAACCCACTGCTTTCGGTAGTTGTCTGGTGAATAATGGTCATATCGCCTTTCTTCTAGCTCTCAAACTAAATTCGCGAAGCTTTCTTCTAACTGTCTGATTAGTTCACTTCTCCAACCGCTCCTCTAGCTATACGAAAATTGTTACTCAACATCCTAGGTGAGTGATACCCACTTCGCCTGACCCGGAGTCTTAAATGCTGATCTTGTGCAGGAATTGCGCTCCTCCGAAGGCCTGCCCCATGACTAACTCTTACATTACCACTTCTACGAAATCGTATTACCACTCTGATAATGACACTGAAGTAAATTATAGATTCTATCCACTTCTCTGTTAGAATACCCATTTTGTATTAATGTTAAAACATCGTTCATATTTCCACTAATTGTAAGACACGGCATTTTTAGGACTTAAGCAAAATAAACATAGTGTTAACATAACAATACACCGACAGACGTGAGATAATGTAATAAGTTAAAATTTGATATGTTGTACTTTGTTAATAATTAAAAAAAAAGAAATGGTTTTTATTAATTTTTTGCAACATGTTGGTAGTGGACCACTTCAATTAACCAGCAGTTTAGTTTCGGAAAAAATATTGCAAAATGCGATAATATTAAACAAATTTCTGAACGTACACAATTTTTAAAAAAATCGCATTTTAGGAAAGGATCATCAAATTAAATTCCTCATAAATTCTTGAGAAAAAAAATAATTTTACTGTTCGAAAACATTAAAATTAGCTGACCCACTAAAATACATATGCGTTATTAACAATATGAAATAATTCTCTCGACTAGATAGTAGAAGTACGTGAGCTACTTTACTTTAACGTCGTAAAAATCTGAACAATTTCCGGCTTGGCAAAATTATTACCTACTCGAACAAATTTTCAATAGGCGCGTATTCTAACCTAGAAGCTTCCCGTTATCGCGAAGAAGAAGTTAGGCCAGCGAACTGCATCTGTAATTTAAGATTGTCGTGATTTTACAAACTATCGAAGCAGATCTAAGTCTATCATGCCAGAACGTATTAAAATTTATGAAATTCCTGCATACTTTTACGTTGGACGAGTTTTATGAGCGATATGTGCAGGTGACTGTATATGTTCGTGTGTAAGATGGTGAAATTAGTCTTAACGTTGCATTTAATATTTTTTATATGAAATTAATGTTACCGGAACAGAGAAGTTTAGTATTTAATTGAAATGTGAAAATTTGCCTTCATATTTCTGCAGTATTTGTGGCATGTTTCCAGCAATATACGAAATGCCTTCGTATGTATGGCAGATTAGATTACATTAGTACACGAGGTGGTTCTTGACCTATCCCATTGCAACCTTTTCAGTTGCTATAACTACCCTGTACGCTACTCCTACAGAGTGCTTTGGGCTTTTGTGAGCAATTAACTAGCGCTAATTCGTCTACCTTGACATTGCCTCCATGTTCATCCTGTCCTGATACCTTAGGGGTTACCTTACCTACCTTAGTTCGCTTTTCCAGCCCATTGCGCGTCTGTATGGAGAAAACAATTGATAAAATTAGCGCTTTATGAAAATCGTATGTAAGTAACAAATCTTCACGCAGTCCTTTTTTAATCTTTCTCGAGCCATTCCCTACTTCCCGCTTCATCGTAAATAGAAATCATATCAATTTTTTTGATCTATTTCTTGTAAGATCAGTGATCAACTACGGTTCAATTTTGTATAGAAGTGTAAGTAAATCTTTGATTAAAAGAGTAGATCTCCTATTCAAAAGCAGCTGTGGCTAGTTTAAATAACATTAATAAGGATGAATTCGTTCATTACGAGTGTAATAAATTGTAAGGTTGGTAACCAAACTTGCATTAGAAAAAAAGATCTCTCTAATTTATATTGGATCAAGGTGCATTGCGGGTTAACGGGAAACGATTCCGCCGATCTTCTAACCGGAAAAGCTACCACACTCTCTTTTTCCACGTTTGGTTTCGTTCCTGCAGCCAATGTGATCAGCAAATTTCGATCTGATATGTACAACCAGTGGTGAGTAAAACGTTTGACGAAATATACACCGAGAGACCAACCAACCACTTTCTTTTACTGCCATCTATTCCAGAAAAGTATTGTTACATAGATAAAGACATGTCAAAACCCATTAGTTAGATTAATGTTCAATCACGGCACACCACTGCGATAGAACTTGGGAAAGCTTTAACTTACTTGGAAATAGAACTGTCTTTGCATGTTAATTACGTGTTTTAATCAATTTCTTAAAGAAGGGCGAGACATTCATTTAAAATTCGATTTAGCTTTGTACTTCTCGTTTCCTACTCCTTTGTTGGTCTATGTTATCTCTAGTTTACATGTGATGGCTCTGTTACCTTAGGTTTTGTGTGTTTTCTGTCATTGTAATTTATTGGTCCAGTTTGCTTTCCTGGCTAATGGTACTTTGCAGAACCACAAATAAACAACAATAATAACAACTTAATCCACTCTTGATATTTGAAGCATTGACGATGATACCAGTCGCACTAAATAAATTTCGTTCTGCTGTTGTTTTCCATACATGCTCCACATTTACCTTAGGTTTGCGTCAATATCTCATTTAATGTTAACTTTAGGTCATATGAATGTTAGTACTTTTTTTACTTTGAACTCAATGCTTTTTAAGAGTTTATAAAAAAATGTATCATGCTCCGTTTAAAGAACTTAATTTGATCTTCAAGCGATCACTCACAATTATCGCAACGCCATCATTGTGTGGGTCCCTTATTGTGTTTAATATTTTCACTTGAAACTTTTTTCCATAAAGCTAACTGCGTCCAAATTATTCAGGGCGTCCGAAACAAATGAACTACCCGGTATAGACACACGTAGATACTAATGAAAGACCTTCTTCGTTAGCCACAGATGAAAAAAGTTGCCCGACTGTGAGTTCATCTGAGTATCAACAAATTAATACTGTCGCCGGTGACTGCTGTGTCTGCTAGAAATTTCTAGCTGTTTCTCTTAACACTCTTAAGCAAATAAGGAACTACAGGTTATAGTAAAATATTTGGAAAATATGTACTTACTCTTAGGAACATGAATAAATTTATAAGTAATTGAATCATACATTATGTACTACATATTCAAAAAATTTGATAATAGAACCTGGATAAATTTTAATTATGCCTCAAGGTTTTCAATCTTATAATGACAGAAAAAAAAATGTATTTGGTCTGTAAATAAAGGTAGCATCTGAGTGAGATAATGAATGGAGCTAATAAGTGTCGTCACTTATTGCCTTTAACCACTTACTAGTCCCGGAATCTCCGCAGTTACATAATCTTCACAATGGAATTATATGCTATAAAAAAATTTGCTTTCCAATTCCTGGTTCTGCAATATAGTTACATATTTTAAAATAACCCACGAACAATATTCTTAGTACTTAAATAACGTTGTTTATTTCCACATAATATAGTGTAATGGCAAACTTATATGTAAATGTTCGTACGGTACAACTGCATTATAGTTTAGCAAAAGATATCGAATAACCTCCGCTCCGATTAGTCCACAGCGCAAAGAAATTTCCACTGACAATAATATAATCGAATCGATTAGTGCCTCGGGTATTGCTAATCTATACGAGAGTGTTTGAATTCTAGTTTTCGTGTCAAGGCAACGCAAAGAGCAAGTGATATTTCTCCGTATATAAATTCCTTACTGTCTCATACTAGAACATGGGGCTACTGCTACGTACGTAGAACCACCAAGTGATTAAAATTTCACCGGCAATAACTAATCTGTATCTTATCTATTCTACGTAATTTTTCATTCATTTCTCCTAGGAGTTGTTAGCTACGGGTTCGGATTACGTACCGTTAGGTACCACTTCCTTATGACTGGAAATTCTGACTAATACTTTTACATATTTTATTGCCAAGGTTGCTTAAGATGTAAGAATGACGGAAAGTAGTAACGAATCTATAATTTGTTTTGTTTTTTTTTGTATTATTTATAGAAAAGATGCCTTTTATTTTTATGATTCATCGATAAAAATATAGGACTTAATGGTTACGCAACGGCAAAACAAATTGAACACAATACAAATATACTCTAACAAGATTTACTGGAAAGGTTACAGATATTATTTTTATATCTTAGCAACACTGTAAGAAATAAGGCCGAGTCAAAAAAAAAATTGAGTAGGCGTAAAAATCTAAGAGTGACAGATTTTCTAGGAAGAATTCGATTTTTTTTGTTTTATACCTTAATAATTTCCTTCTTTGCCAATCTCTGAGTTTAGTTTACCGTAAAGCTTCGTTCACATAAGGTAGTGCAAAATTAACGTAATAATTAGTACAATATTTCGCACTAATTTTACAACTGAGACCAACGATTTTCTGGGTCCTAATATAACCTAAAATTATCTGTTGATGTTAATAATTTCTTTTGTGACGCGCGGAAATACCAAGAAGAATATATTTTGCACTAAAATCAGACATTTTTTTTTAAATACATATTTTTGATTTCGGAAATATCAAAATTTTATTAGCGATTTTTTTTTATTAAAGAGTCTAACTTCATCCGCTGAATTCAAAAGGTCCTAAAATGGTTTTAACCAAAATTTTATTCAAATATGTTTATCAATAAAAAAAAACAACTAAAATCCTTATTAAATACCATAAAGCAGCCATGTTTTAAAAATCTAATTACTATTAAAAACGCGATTATAGGAACACATCTACTAAATTCGAAATATTAAAAAAGTAAAAAAATAAAGAAGTAGTATCTATTAGCAATTTTTTTTTTTTAATAATGTTGTTTTACCTTCACTTAGTACAGTATTTTAAAAAATAATTATTAATACTAATTATTACTTTATTCGAAAGCTACACGTAATTTAAGTTAATATATAATAATATTGGGCCACTGAAAGCCCAAACTGGGTGATTAACTACGAAAGACAGTACCCAGAAAAAGTGAACGTTTGGTGCGGGATATTGAACGAGAGAATAATTGGTCCCATCTTTTCAGACGGAAATACCAAGGTGGAAATTCTTTTATAAATTTTTAGGAAATTATTTATAGGATGCAATAGATGAACTTCCCAATTTCAATTAGACGGCGGTTCCGTTCATAAGAATTGTGAATCGATAGCTAAATAAACATCTTTCATATGGCTGGAGACGTCGAAGTAGCGAATTAATTGGATGGCCACCCAGATCGCCTGATCTGACGAGGCTAGAATTTTTTTTGTATAGGGTCTGCTAGTTCAAAAAGTTTGTAAAGCACACGCAAGGAATTGAGGAGCACAACTTCGTGTAAGAAAACGACAAGCTTGTGCAGAAGTTACACCTCAGCAATTGAGAAATGCTTTAATACCATTCGATATGATAAATGCATTAAAATGAACGGAGGATTAGTGGAAGCTACAAAAATTTAAATATTCTCGTTTATTTAAGCGTCGGCAAAATTTCAGTAAACTGTGCTTTAATTTTAATTACGTTTGATTTAATTTACATTTGTGTAGTAAATAATGCTGTTTTGTGGTATTTAATAAAAAGTATAGTTAATTTTAATATAATATAATATATAATAAGTTTTGAACTAATTTGGGCAATAGATGCTACAAAAAGGGGATATAAGAAAGCGAAATAAGCGTTGAAGTGTAAAAAAATTATTCTCTCATAACTTTTTTATTAATGAACATATTTAAGTGAATGTTTGGCTAAAACCATTTCAGAAATCTTTGAACTCAGAGTGTCGTAGTCAAACCTTTAACAAAAAAAATCGCTAATAAAATTTTGTTATTTTCAGGTCACATTGTAGGTAATTTCATTTAACAATAATAATAATGATATAAAATTTATTGATCACAATAAATACAAAACAACAAAAGAATAAAGAATATTACATAAATCATGATCAAAAGGCTGAGATGCCAATTATTGCCCGTAACTGATTTTCAATCTTCAGTAACAGTAATCAAACAATACCTGCGAGACTGGTGGCGTAATGCCTAGCACGCTGTGCTAGCAGTTTCGGGGTACCTGGTTCGAAGCCCGGGCTCGAAAACTACGGAAAACTTTTACTCTCAGAGTAAGGTTTGCGTAGTTTTCCTTGCTCCAAATTTGGCGAATGCTGTGAGTAAACATCTTAAGACGTTCTACAAGCGCTGATGTAATCATAACTCGTAGCCGGTCGATGCCCCCTGTAATTGGCGAAAGCTGTTGGGGGATGTAAGGCATGGATTATTATTATTATTATTACCTACAGATATTTCACACGACAAAGATAAGATCTTTAGCGTTCAAATGATCAACAACCAGGCAAGACTCTACTGCCGAGAGAAATCTAACGCCCAACTATTTGAGGTTACCGAGTACCAGCGACCATTCAGTGTGGACATTTACTACCAAACTTAACGATTTCTTGCCGAATAATATTTAATTTGGGAAATTATTGTAAAGATAAAATATGAATTATTCCGAACCTGTTTGTAGCAAAATGTTACATTAAAAACGAATACTTACGACGTCAAAAAAAAATGGAGGGGAGACGAGTAATATTGCGGGTCCCCTGGAATTATCGTTGGATGGAGATAATTTTACGAAATTAAACGCCCGGTACAGGGAGGAGGAATCCGAGACTGCATAAGCCGCTGAAGGATTGGAAATGGGTCAGAACAAGAATCGTTCGGACGTAGCATTTTAAATTGCATTTGGGTGAACGTCACTCCACATGGCGCTAATTACACTAACCTTCAACGTTGTAGTTTATGATATAACAGTATAGTTATTGAAGACACATGTTCGCGAAATCGTATAAATTAAAAATGGATAAACTGAAACAGAACACAATAAAATGTTGAAAATATCACAAATTAATAAAAATCAAGCATTTGATGCGATCAATATGTTTATATTATTTTATTAAACAGCTCCGTGGCACCAATCGCAGTTGGAGAACAATTAACTGCTTCGCCATTTACGGCAAGGATTTCTAAGGTTATGACAAGCTTTAAAAAGCTTATACATCCCATTGTGCTGCCGTTGGCATACTTGTCCATTGCATTAAGATATATTAGCATAATGCTACATTCAAATTTCAGAAAAGAACATTTAAATAACCAGATGGAAATCCGTTTCTGGAGTTAGTAGGTAATGATGCTTTAGCTATAAAAGTTTCTAAATGGCTTCTGCAGTATACGGATATTAATGCATAAAACCGTTATTGGAATGTTTATATGATAAACATTTTCATAAATATATATGACCACAAGTGTGAATTTTTCTATTACAATAATTTTCCCAATAATCAAACATAATATATATAATTTAGCATACAAAAAAAAAATCCATAGAAAGTACTATTGTCACATAACCTTTATTGCGATAGAACCTTCATTTTTACAATCAGTCTTTATGCAGCAGCATTCTTCAAATGTAGGTTGAATCTAATTTTATTGTAAGCGGTAATTGTGCATAAGTTTCACGATGTAACGGAACTCGTTATTACGCTAGTTTAGTTCATTCACAGTTGAAACAAGCATCTAAGATACGTAAATTGTCGACAATTTTTTGTATATACAGGTCGGTAAGATTCCTTGTTACTTTTCAATGTATTATAAAGATTGCTTTAGAGAGATACAAAAATATGAAATGAGGTAGTCTAAATAACCGTTTCATAAGTTATTAAAGCTTGAATTAGTAAAATATGAATTTAACATGTTATTATTGCCTCATTTTTATTGGACAACTCGTCAACGTAAAAATAGAGAAAACTTCGAAATGTTATGCTTTCGGAAATTATTTGGGTGAAATCGAAGGTCGTGAAATCCGGGAGTATCCTTAAAACGCTTTTTCGGCAATTTATGAGCTGATAAATGAAATTTTAAACGGATATTAAAAATTGCAACAATAACTAACCGTGTATAGAGAAATTTCACTTCATAAACGCTATGTTTATGTATTTCTTTTTGGAACTCAGCCACATTTGACAGGGATACTCAAATTCAATTATATGAAATCAGCATCATTTCATACAGTTGTTTCAACGCGTTGGCGAGGCACTGTTGCTAACTCGGACTAATTATTTAGCAAAATAACAAGGTTTTTGTTAAGGACTAAAGTGCATATATTTTTAAATGAAGCGCTGGTACATTTTTGGTAGTTCAGTAAGAAAAATTAATGTATTACTGACACAAGATGATTTGCTTAGTCACAACCTAATCTAAAATTATCTGTTGTTTATATGCTTATTAGCAGTTACTGAGTAATCATGACGTACTAACAAAAATGTGATGGAAGTGGAAAGTGATGCAGCGCTGTGGTGGTGTTAAAGTTTGACGTATACATGGTTTGGCATTACACTAATTTTTAATTCTGCACTACACCGCTATATGAACGGTCGCTTCGTTATTTATGCTAAGTGACTATTGACTTCAGTCTTGCATCAAGGGCAACCTAGATACTTCGGGTTCTTGTTAATTGTAACAATCTAAAGCTGCCTAGATCGTTGAGTTTCCTTATGTTGGCAAAAACTTTGTTTTTTGTGGATTAACGGAGAATCATTCTCTAAAGCGCCATTCCTCCGCTCTTTGCAGCGCATTACGCATGCTTGCTACTATTCCAGGGAGTTTTGCTTTAGACAAAACAACAATATCATCAACGAATCTCTACGTCCATGTTCCTGCGTCATTCAAAGACCTAATTAGATTATCCACGACTAAACCCAACAATGGTGGCGGTAGTACTTCTCTTTGAGGGCACCCTCTAGTAGTCCTTACTTTTTAACATGGAGTCAACCCATCTCCTCGTTGCATAGTTTGTATTCCGGTCTCTTAAAGACCGGCTAATTGAGGGCGTCGATGTATTGTCGAAGGAAACCCTCCACGTCTAGGCCAACTTTCTTTTTGTGTAAGCGCTTTTCGAATCCTCTTATCAAACTGTGCAATGCAGTCTGTCCAGATTTCCCCATTTGATATGTCCATTGAAAAGGTGTACTATTTTTTCCATAGTTTTCAACATAAAAGATGTGAGACCAAGTGCCCTAAATGATTTTGTATGGGTATATGTAGATGTCCTTTCCGGGTTTTTGGGATATAACCCATGATATGAGTAGCTCTAAATATCTCCAAAATGAATCCCATAATGTCTCCAATTCTCTCTTGCAGCAGTCTACAAAACTCTCCATTTGATCCTGGGGATTTATATGGTTCAAACAATTCAAAAAATGTCGTTTGATAGTCTCCAATCAACTCTAGATGCCCTCCTCGAGGCGACTATCTGGTCACATTTACTTACAAGGGAAAGTGTGTATTGAGAAAATATTCTAGAGCCTCCTCTGTGAATGTAAACTTCCCATCCGGCAATTTAATAGATCTCATAATGTTAGAAGAATCCATCTTGAGAAAACTCTACAAAATTTAAATGAAATGAAAATTTAGGTGAAGTTGCATTCTGAAAATTGTAAAATTTGAAGAACGGACGTTGCAAAACCTAATATTCCTCATTAACATTATTTGAAGCAAAATTAGATCAATGAAAATCACCTACAATAGGAATTAGATACAAGTTGCCCAAATGTTGTAGTACTATTAAAGATTATTTAAAGTATAACTAAGGGGTGTACTTATTTGCAATTAACAGATCGAGAAAAATGCTAAAATGATTAAACTTTAACGCATAGTACGTTACCTTGAAGTAATACTTATTAAATTGTTTTCTCAGGAATTTTTATGTTAAAAATTCTTTTATTTCTCGTTAAGGATTCTAGGCACGTACCTTTTATATGTCCATTATCGAAATATTGCGACCAGAACCACATGTGGAATTTTTAATGTTTTATTACCGTAACATAACCCGCAATTCCTTTTAAGATTCATGCATAATTAACCGGTTAGTGAACATCAAAGTAAATACGCAGATCTATTAGAAATATGTAATACACGTATGCGAAGGAGAATTTGCATTTCTGCATTTTCAGGCGACCTGTCCAACAGATATCGGGATTAGTCGAGTGAAAAATGACGAACGCGACTAAAATTTGCATATACGTACATGAACGCTACTTAAGCGCATTACGTAACATTGCAATGAAATAACGCCGCAGAAGAAAAATTGTGGAAACAAATACATCAACACTTACATGTCGAATGTGCTTTTCAAGATAATTACAAGTAATTCTCATTTTGCGTTCAAGTATCTGCTTCCCATTTGACGATTGTTCGCTATAAGACGTTTATAATGTAATAACTGTTTCTGGTTCTGTTATTCTAGCTGGATCTTTGTGTTTACACACGCTTTATACTTACATAAGCAGATGTATGCCAAGCTAGAAGAGCCTCTACTAACCCAGAAAATATTCGCATTTACATCTATTTGGTACACCGTTTTAATAGGTTTGTAAGAAATATACCGGTCGGACGGAAACGACCTAAACGCTTAGCACTGCCAAGCTGCCACATGTAGCATTTTTTATCTAAACGTGAGAGCGGAAAGGTTATTTGAACTGATGTTTTTATTAATCGTTAAAACCCATTGTTAATAATTCTTATTTATTTATTTCAAATGAATAGAGTTACTTGTTCATTGAACCTGGGAATCGTGCATACTTACAAGGAAAGATTTCCAGGTGTCAAATTCAGAATCGGATGAATCTTTGCAGAGGTCTGAGAAGGGGTGAAGCACCCTTCACAAAACTGATAAATTTTAATTTTTTTCGATATAATTAGTGGACCTTCAGTTAGTACAACCTCGTGTGTTGATGCAATATCCGTGACAGTTTGCCACGGTCGGTAGAGTGTCAGTAAGGTATACAAAACCAATGGTACTTTTCTAACGTCGGGTATCGATTGGCTCTAGCAAGATCAGTTAAGCGTTGGTTGACAATTAACTGAGTGACATAAGTAAGTTGAGGTTGAACTAATTCAATCGGTGCAACGTCGGTTGAAAGTCCAAGGTAGTACCAATAGGTTATTCCAATCGATATTGTAATAGAGGTGCCTTTTGAGTGAACTTTGTGCTTTGTTCGGTGTTACTTACACACGATTTTAGGTAGATTTAAACTGCGAACAACTTTCGTTCAAAACTTTTTCCATGTTACTACCAATATGGCCATCACTTATGTATTGCGTTTAAGCAGCACTCACCGTATGAGAATCATATCGAAAGAAATGAAAGTTAATTAAATTTCTGAGGAGTGTTTGACCCCTTCAAGGTAAATTTCCGCCGATAAAAAAAATTCCTTGCATATCTAAGCATACTATATATCTCTACCAAGTTTCATCCTATCCTGTATTTGATACATTGAGATCTTTCCTTGTTAGTTAAAAAAATGTGAATATACTCAACCTTAAATGTTCAATTGTGATACGGATCGAACGAAGACGCACAGAAAGAAGAAAAATGTTTTCAAAGAAACGAATTGACAGAGGTACAAAAATGTTGCTCTACAAGAACCTCAACGGGAGAGTTAGGAACAAAAACCTGGAATTATTATTGTCTATAGTATGTTATTGTTTTTTGTCAAACAAATAGTACCTTTCTACGTATTTCGTAGACTTTTCTGGTTAATAGGTATATTAGCTAGAACAGTGGCAAAACTTCTTTCAATGTCACTTATTTTTTGAAAAATGTCAGCTCTTTTATTTAGAGAAATTTTTGGGATCATTTGGACCATGCCTCAAAAATACTTTAAAATTCTAGGCGTTGTGCACCATTGAAATTATTCTCAATAATTTCGATGGTGCAATTGTAATTATCTACGGCCGTATTCAGTTGGCATTTTTTAAAATTTCATGAAAAATTTGAACTGATAGTTCCGCTGGTTCCGTAAGAACATATTCGCCAGTTTCTTAGCGCAACACGGACGAATATGGTCTTCATTACCAGAACTACCAACATAAATTATGCGCGAAGAAAAGTGCTAGTAGTATAAGGTGGAATCTTAACCGAAGGTGACGAAAAATAAGTTCAAAGAACTATACGAGTTCGTTTGGAGGGGTATTAACGTTTATCTGACCATCTTTCCAGCTACCTCAATTGGTGAACATTGATCACTAGAAACGACAGCAAAACTTATGTAGTTCGTTGGTGCTATCATTATATATATTTTTGTTCTTCTCTGTGCGATGAATCAACTGCAAAGAAAATTCCCATCTGAATACTCCACGTACCATATCGAGCCGTCTATTTCCACATCGCATATAGAGAAGGTCGTACAGTTACTGTTATTTTACAAGATGTATATTTCAAGCAAAATATGGCGGAAAGTAAAATAACCGTGGCGATTTAGTTATTTTAAAAGTACGAGCACAAATAGGAAAATATACGCCAGAAAAATAAATAATAAGACGTAGAAAAGCAGGAACAACAATTGAAATTGTTTTTTTCAGAAATTGCTGGCTAATCCCAGCCTCTGCAATATTTCAAATTCAAGTGAAACGTGTTTCGGCAACAGGAAGATCCTAGTACAACTAATTTCAACCCTCATCAATTGTTTCGTGAAGAAAATGATTGTGATGTATAAAATCCTTTATATGATCCTTTAGAGAAGTTAGAGTTGAAGCATGTTACAACAATACGAAAAATCGGTTCGAGGTTAGCCGAATTGAGTTTCTTAAAAATGATGGATGAATTTTCACAGTGCAATAGACGCGTTATACAGTTATACATTCTGCTCCTGTCTTAGTTACACTTGTAGCATTGTACTTTTACAGAAAACATCGCCCTATAAAGAATGTTTTACTTATTTAAAAAAAATCGTTTGGAATAGTAAGAATGTTGATTCGTCCTAGATATTAGCTTAAAGTACTGCGAAGTATTCACTAACAAGGAAAAGTCTCCGACTGCTGAATTCAGATTTAAATGAAACTCGATGAAAATATACAGCACACTAAAGTATGGGAAACACTTCTTCTTGATTTTCGGTTTTCTCAATGTAACTCTCAACCGAACGAAAGAAAGGTTAATGCAAATATTAAAGTTGTTTTTGAATACCTAGATTGTTACGTTTACGTGTTTGCTAACTTTTTTGTAACAATAAATAATTTAAGTTAAAGCTACTTGTGAACCGGTGCCATTAATTTGAATTGTGAAAACGTTTGCGCTACACCTTAACTCTTGCGTTAGTTTCGCACTGCTCTATATGAACACCACTACATCCTTTGATATAAACCTGAAACAGATCTGCAGTTTCTAGTGAGGCCTCGCGTATTTTAGAAAATTAGGAAGATATTTGAGGTCCCGTTAACATAGCATTAAAATCTATCTCATAAATGTCAATTCGAAGTAATTAACAATTATTAATGAAACGTAATATATTCCGTTACTTCATTATACACATCTTTAGTAGCTCAATAAATTTGAACAACAGTTCCAATAATGAAGCGGAGACGTAATTACGAATTTAATCTTGCAACCTATGACCTCAAGTTTCAACGATTAAGTAATTAGATAGTAGTACTCCTTTGTGATGGAAACAAAAATATGAGCCATGTGCATTAAATTTGCTAATAATCCAAGTCGCTTCGAAATTAAGTTCTAAATCGTGTGTTTATCTAATTGTGTGTTTATAGCAACAATGCATATACGGGAAAAAGCAGTTGGTACCACAACCTCCAGATTACATAAATACAACATATCAATAATGATTTTCTTTTATAGCTAACTGTTAATTTCAAACATAAATCATGTAAAGAAGGGACGCCGTATGAATAAATTGAATTGTAGCATTATGAAAGGTTATTTGTTAATACTATTCAAGTTCCATTAGAAGGATATATAATTTAATGTTTTAAGAAGGGAAAATGACACAAATTTTCTAAATTTCTAAATTATATAGATGAAATGTCTCTAAATTACTCTTTCGACAATCTAGAATTGATTTGAATAGATAGATGAACTTTTGAATGAGTTTTAGAAATTCAAACTTTTATAGCCAGATTCCAACGCACAATGCTATATTTAGGTGGTTTCTTTTTGAAACTCAACCACTTCTGAATAACAAGTACGACACATTTGGAATTCTAATTAGGATAAATTTAGCGTCATCAATTAGCAAATTTTGATGATGTCACTATTTAAAAATATATTGGTGTCGAAACGTATACCGAAATTATTCGTTTTTAATATAGCAGGATGCAAACGATGTAGGGGCGCAACTGTAACCTAGATTATATGCTTTCCCAATACGTTTTACACCACATCCAACAATACAACGTGAAACTTTGCTGAGAATTTTGATGACTATCACAGCGGTTGTTGATTAGATAGATTTTCACTTTTTTAAAAATGCGAAATAGAATACAAAAGAAGCTAATGTGCCTCTTCGCTACTACCGCCGTTGGTCACACCTATATTGTCCTTGATTGTAGGCTTTCACGACCGTAATCCATAGTAGAAATGTCTTTCGGGTGATGTCGTGTAGTTAATATTTTACTTGACGTTTCGCTGACCATCCTGTCAGCTTCTTCAGAAGATTTCTAAAGACTGTTGTTGTTGTCTTTTGCTGCTCGTTATATATCCTATTTCTGTTCCGCTTTGCTGATCCATAACCGTTCTGCTTTGCTGATCCATAACCGTTAGAGTTGTGTAGATATCTGGTTCAATTCATGGTATATGTAGCGAACTCTTTCTCTGGTCAGTGCGTTCTCGATGCGGTGAATAATCTTCCTGGCCGCTGTGCTTTTAATGTGGTGTTGGATTTTAACGAAGGTGGGTGTTACGTTCTGGTCTCGGCAGCGTCGCAGAAATGCCAGTAAGGCAAGCAGTTGGCACTTCTTCTTACGTAGTTTATCCAGCTTCCTGGTTTTCAAGTAGATTTCCTCCCTGTAGAGGCGTCCAATAGTTGAGTGTAGGCTTTCACGACCGTAATCCATAGTAGAAATGTCTTTCGGCTGATGTCGTGTAGTTAATATTTTACTTGACGTTTCGCTGACCATCCTGTCAGCTTCTTCAGAAGATTTCTAAAGACTGTTGTTGTTGACAACAACAACAGTCTTTAGAAATCTACTTGAAAACGAGGAAGCTGGATAAACTACGTAAGAAGAAGTGCCAACTGCTTGCCTCACTGGCATTTCTGCGACGCTGCCGAGACCAGAACATAACACCAACCTTCGTTAAAATCCAACACCACACTAAAAGCACAGCGGCCAGGAAGATTATTCACCGCACCGAGAACGCACTGACCAGAGAGAGAGTTCGCTACACATACCATGAATTGAACCAGATATCTACACAACTCTAACGGTTATGGATCAGCAAAGCGGAACAGAAATAGGATATAACGAGCAGCAAAAGACAACAACAACAGTCTTTAGAAATCTTCTGAAGAAGTTGACAGGATGGTCAGCGAAACGTCAAATAAAATATTAACTACACGACATCACCCGAAAGACATTTCTATTATACTGTCCTTCTACTACCCACGCTCCAAGGATATTAGGCCAGAAAAGGGAATTGTTCTAGGAATCGAGCTCCCAACCACCAGAGGAGCCTTTACTACGGATAGATGGACAAACTGGTCACCATGTACCCTGTATACCCTGTATATTTCTTATAAGTATATTGCTATTCGATTGCGATTAACCTAATCACTAATCGTGCAAATTGAGAAATACAACGTGTTACACATTCGCAAATTTGCATTTCATATGCAATAAGTTAAAAGCTATCACCAATATCTCCTGCCTTATTAGAGATGGATATACATACATATATTACAAAACAATAGATAAAGCCTGATAAACTATGAAGTAATAAAAACTAACATGTAACGACAATTATTACGTTTAAGAAATACTGATATATTTTAAAGTACATACAGAATATTTTACCGCGCCCAGTCACTATGCATAAAAATTTCCATTACATAACTTTTACGCAAGGTTAATGGGATAATATTGCGAATTTTGTTACAGATAGATACATACGCAGCCACACAATATGCTTACTTGTAACAAATGAGAAGCTGTAAGTGCTTACATCAAGAGATCTATATGAAATAAAATATCATTGGATAAATAATGTGGATACTATTCTCTACTATGTTAGTAATAGTTATAATTACTATAAAAGAGCTCAACTATCATTTCTAGATGGCTTCATCTTACTACTGAAAATTTCCGAGATTTTTTTTGTAAAAAGTAAGAAACTTACCTTACACCTTAATTGAGGATCAGGATGGTGGAGAACCGTTGTCATGTCTTTTACCGGGAATTCCTTCACCACAAATCATTGTTTTTGCACAAACTCGATGTCGGTAGTTCAAGTCTTTACAAACATCGTGGATTGATTGCTTTCTATTTTCGTGAATCACTTCAATCGCTTTCGTGATTTTTTCCGCTGTTGTGAATATTGATATGTTTGTCACCCTCCAGAGATTCCCGACCTTCCTGGAAACTCTTGAACAACTTAAATGTTGTCGCTTAACTCGAGGCATTCTCACCAAGAGCCTCTTTCAACATGGAGTGGGCTTCAGCTGCAGTTTTCTTGTGTTTGGAAGAAAATTTCGCGCGTTTGCCATTCGGAAATTCACAAAAGCATAAACAGCAATAACTTTCAAAGAAATTCGTTTATGAAGACGAAACTTGACAGAGCAGCAGCTAAGAGATGCACGAAGAGAGACCTAATAGTACTTTTGGTTTGGGCGGGGTATTCAGATTCTCGGATATTTTGGGAAACATCTCATATGTATATCAAAAATCTACTAACTCTGATTGAATATTTAACTATTTAAAAGTATTAGATACAAGTTACGAAAAGTAAGAACATTTAACATTTTTAATGTAAATCTGAATGTTAAAAAAAAAAGTTTTATGAAGAAAATACCCTACCTCAAATGTTTTATATTAAAAATAAAAATACTGTAATTTCAGAAGGGATATTGATAATCAGCGATTATTAATAAATTCTGTTTTCTATAAAGAAGACCATCTGTAGATACATACATAAATTGTAGTATTTTTAAGTCAGGAGGGTAAGGCCTATTTTCTTCTTTAAAACAAAACAACTTTTAACGTGATTGTACTGCTACCCCACATACACTATTTAAATTTCTATATTAAACATCGAAACCGCACATCGATACCATATCTTTGTCCAAAATTAGATACATGGGCTGTAGAAACCAAATACTTTTGGTACGCAAATTAGAATCATATTTTATACATTGGCTGTGAATACGAAAATAACGAATTCATCCGGCAATTAAATACAAGTAAATATCAAATAACAGCAGCATTAAGTTGTATATTGATATTATTACAGTAGGCATTATTAATTTGAAAACAAGAGATTACAAAGGAGATTTCAGGAACAACAAGTGTTTCGAAGCTGTTTTGAAAAAAAGTGACAGAGGAGGACTTTCGGAATAGATTTCCATCAATATTTTAACTTGAAGAACTGCCGTGAGTAGTAAGAACTGATTATTCTGGCCAATAAATTTAAATTTAGCTGTCGGTTAGGTTTTGAGTTAGGTGATTGTAAAATATCAATTATTTTTCTATTTAATAAAACTGTATATTCCTTTCTGGTATTGAGAAATTGTTGGATTTGACTTAAATCTATTAAATAAACTTTTTAGTCAGATCCCAATCTACTTAATTTGTCATTTACATTAACGTTATTAATAATTTTTAAGAATCTCATTACAGGATATTCTAGTTGTTATTTTAAAATACGCAGTTTTAATTAATTCTTTGACATTTTTAGCATATAATGGGAATTGTAATACTTCAATTTAAACTGAATTCAAGTAGTTTTACTCTGATTACCTCTCCTTAATATAAAACACATTGCACACAGTGAATTTATTAAAACTTAAATATATCAGATGTCGGAATATAATTAACTACTCCTTGTTGAAAGTGTACTTCCAACTGGTTATTGTTATTTAGATTAGGTATGTAATAGATAAATATAATATCTTCTTTTTCGTTTTAACTCATTAAATGTGAATTGTATTTGAACATTTTTATCAGGAGAAAAGATGTACTTACTGCTCCAACTTATGCACAATAAATCTCAGCTTTAGGATTATTCGTTTTAATTGAATATTGAGCATTCATTCGAGCATCTCTCAATTCATTATTTCCAATTATAGGTTAGAACAAGATGCTCCGATAATTAAGTGTTGTACGAACCCGTGCATAAAAATAGCAGTGACCACAAATATTAATTAATAACCAAGTTATGTTAATCTGGAATTTTGATCAGGTTCTGACTTTAGTATACGTAGATATCAAAAGATTATCAATAAATAACAAAACTAATTTTTCCGTTAAATTAAAATTTTACTTTACTAAGTAAATTCTTCTGCAACAATAATAAATCAATATTTCCAATATTTGAACGTTGATTTCATGACGCTTATTTTCAATAATCACATCGATTCGGTTTGCTGTTAACTAGCCATTGGCATCTTTGATGGGTTGATATCCGGCGATTGAGGTGGCCAAGACGTTACATTAATATTACTTTCGTTCAAGAACCTTTCTGGTCCCATGTTTTGAGCCGTTATTGAGAGTCCCCTTATTGTGAAACTACTAATACTAGCTTAGAAATGGATTCCTTCTGGGAAACTTTACAATTTGTCTGTGTGTCTTTTCGATAGTTTTTCCTTTACCATTTTACTTTTCTTCTAACGTATTTTGCCAAATAACCTTATTTGCAATTTTTTTTAAGTGAGTAGCCAGGCACATTCTGTCTACATTTGTAGTATTGACATGAACGTATTTTTTAAATTAATATTCTTTCTTGTACTATGCACAGCTTTGTACGACTTATGACAATAACATTATTGCCTTAAAGGCGGACTTAAAAGAATTAGGACAAGCCTCTTTCTTCAATAGATACAACTGCTATTTTATTGCACAGACATATAATACGCTAATTCTAAACATCGATAATTCCTTACACAGATAAAAATACGGTGTCAGATCTAACATCGTTTTAACACTCTCTCGCGTTCACTTGCACAAACAGTTCGAAGGAAAAAATCGAAGGACGAAATAAACGAAAGAAGACAATATAAACCAAAATCAAAACTTCTAAAGTAGGGCAATAATGAAATAAATAAATAAAGCAATCTTAAAATCGCACAGTAACAAAATATACCAAAAGGACACCTACAAAATGAAATTCTAACGAAATATCTAGATATTTTAAGCTGAACGTCGCTACAATACTCTACTCGGTTACTAACTACGTACTGGCCAGTACTGCCGTCGCTTTCTGCCTATCTCCTACGTGGTGAGTTACACACATGCTAGACTTATGGTTAGCCTGCTACGGGATGTAACGCCAATGACAAACTGCACGCAACGTGGCCACTCTACTCATAATGCGGGAAAATTCTGTCAGTTTTTTTTTAACAATCGGTACACCGATCGGCACGAAAGAGTTAAGGACAAGCCAAAATTAAACTTTTCATCGTTTGGGATAATGAAAAAAAGCAACTACTTGCTAGTTAGTTACTTTTCGTCACAACGGTGTTACTTCAGCATAAAATAGCTGACGAATGCGGGGCATATTGACATTATTAGGGAGAAACTTTACACCGTTCCCTTTTACTACGAAAAATTTTTATCTGTATAGATGATTCAAAGCAGTTTTTCATAACAGCTCAACAACGACACTGTTACGTGTCTCTTTATTTCATTAAAAAAATTATGTTATTATGTTATAACTACTTTCTAATTATAAAATAAACAAAATTACACAGCCGAATATTTTTTTTACTTGGCTCTGCGATTCTTTTGCACAGGTTTGTATATAAAGAGTTTAATTAGCACAACTTTCATCAAACGCTATAAAATCGGTTAATTTGATAGTTATCAATTATGTAAATCTCCTCGGTTAACAAGTCGCGAATTTATTTAAGTACCTAGTAACACATTTCAAGCCATAAAAGATCCGTTTTCTAAAAATAACATATTGGTGATTAAAAAATATTTTGCAAGATCATCTTATTTTCCTCGACAAAAATGTACATGGAGAAACGTACATACCTAAAAAGACAATACAATATACGCAATAGAAACAATGCTAAATCCTATAATTTTCGTTAGAACAACTATATATTAAGTTTTAAGATTAAATAAACTTGTAATTCTTAGAATAAATTGATCTTATTTTAAAAATATAAGGGTTTGGTGTCTCAACAATTTTTTCTGTGAATCTATTGCTTCATCTGTTTAGAGCTCTTAATAATTTTACTATATGCACCTTGTACCTACCTTAAGAAACACTAGACGCAGCTATTCTATTAATACAACAGACAACTGATCACTTCTCAAGTATTTCAATTGTGCCAATTTACAACACCGTATACTTTAATTTAAGCTTAATTGATACACAGGAATCCGTATGAAAGATGCGCTTTGTAAGAGAATCTTCCCGTATTAATGAGCCATTGCAGTTATCTTGCTGGAATTACCACGCCAAATGAACCTATGCATTAATCATATTTAAATGCAGGGGTTACAGCAGTCTCCCAATTTGGAAAATGCAGTTTCAAGACGAGTCATTTGCTTGCCGTCATAATTTTAGCGTCGTTAAGGTTGGAGTATTATTATTATTCATGTTGATGGTTCTATTATGAATTATTAGTCCGGAACTGTGTGACTTACATATGCTCTTTGTTTCATAGAAGATTTTAATTGGATATCCATAACGGTAAAACTAGTAACTGAACTTACTTCAATCCGTCTAGAATCAAACGAATTGAAACGTACAATACAAGTTTGTAACGTGAATGGCTTCTGGAAATGCTCTAGCCTTATAATAATATTTTTGTATGAAATTTTAATTTTTTAATGGCGTTTTAATTCTTTCCTATATTCATGTGTATAGTACTATAATGTAAACAAAAACAAAAATATATATTTATATAAAAACTAATTTGTTACGATCCTCGATATAATTTAAATTACGTTTCTTTTTCAGATTTGGGAAAGATTTTTGCTATGTACATACAATAATATCGTAGCTGTATGCATAATCACAAGGTAAGTGTTATTTGTTACTATTAAAAATAAAGAATAATATGGTTCCAATCACAGCTCACGCAACTAGTTAAAGTTTAATGTACGTTAGGTATTTCACAGCCTTATAACGAGGTGAAATGTAGCTCAAACTATTGCCTCCTGTATAATGTTTCCGAAAAAATTATTTAATTCTAAGCGGTCAATAGTGTGCGCAATTTCTATTTTTCAAGTTAAACACTTTCGTAAAAGTTCATATCCCAATATTTCAAATATGGCTAGAAATAAGAATAACAAACCTTAGAATTGAATTAGGGATATAAAAATGTACTCACATACAAAGTTGACACCGATTTCCGGCATAACCGGAAGTCCCAGATTATTAAAAATATTTTAATTGTACGTATAGGCTATACTACCCAGCTTTTGGAATTTTCCAATATATACTACTACCTATATAGGATGTCCGGTTTTCGGTGTTCATGATACAAGTTTGATTTTTTAAATAAAATATGCTGTATATCATTGCGTTTTTGGTTCCTTATCTGTAGGGGTAGCCAGACTTTTTGATTATTTTTTAATCAGCTCTGCGCAAAAGCTTGTAACCGAACGCTTTCGGTCCAGAACTAATTTTAGTTTATATTTATTTATTTCTACCCAATAGAATTAATTTCATTTATATATTTTACGGAACGTATTTATTTTACCCCAGTAGGTTAGTACCGCGTGTTTTTCTAGATAGTTTCCCGCCACATCCTTATATGGTATGAAATGTTTGTTTCGGATAGATTATTGATTTTTTCGCTTGTCTGATTTGCTGAGTTGTCGTGATTGATGCGAGATGACGAGAGCGACAATATTTGTGGGAAAAGGCGTAAAATTATATCATCACCCAGCGTCGATATTAAAGAAAAAGTCTTCCTCTGGTAACCAAGGCGAGCGGACGCGTAACCAGCGTCCCAAGAAATGATTGGCGGTTAGCTGTAACAAACTCTAACTGCCGAAAAGGAGGTAAATGGTAACTATTCCCTTTATCCTTCAAAGCGAATATATGTCCGAGTTATCCTGACTAAGGAAGCGTCGAAAATAAGTGTTAAAATAAGTTACAGAGTATTGCACCCTAGTTACGACGCATATAAATCGCTAGGTGCTCCACGAGAAGAAAGGCGTTAACCACTGCCTAATAGTGGTTACAGCGCGTTACAAATGTGCTATAAAAAGTGTTGTAAAGAAACTAGTCACCATCGCCGAAAGCCGTAAGCCTGGGTCATGATTGTCCACCCAAGAAGACGACTACCACCATTGGTCTAAGAATCGCGCCCAATCAGGTTTAATATCATATTGTTTTTTTATTTATCGTTTTCTGTTTGTATTCATATATCTTTTGCCCTAATTTGTTTAAGTCACACTTTCTCGGTTACTGTAAATTCTAACTATCCGATATAATTTAATATTCAATAATTATTATTTTTGGGCGCGCCCCATTTTGCACATTTCGCAAAATCTGAAATTATGTCAATTATCTCAAGAATCAACATATGTAGGTGTAAAGAATATTCATGAAAGTTCTCATGAGTAGAAGAGATGCATCCCAAGTCGTAATAATATGCAAAGCAAGATAACCAGACTCGTACGTGTATGCTTGAGCACAATTTTATATTGCATAAAACTTGCCTCCGGGTAACTTTTGTTTGAAGACTTTTTCTGTAAATTGTTCAGAGAAGGAGTTATCTTTTACTGGTTGGACATTATTCCAAACAAATGTCTCCGTTTATGTGTGGGTTATCTTCGAAGCACTCCAGTCAATGTGATATTAGCAGAAATATGTATGTTTACCATTGAGAAGGAAAACCCAAACATCTAGCGAATGTTCGTTCAGAAAAGGTTACGTTTTGGATAAAATTCATAACTTATTTCTTCGGGATTTATCATCTAAATATTGGACAAATAAAAAGTCTCCTGTATTAATTTCTCTCGCAAGAGTTCCAAAACCAGCGTCGTGAATCTGGTACAGGAAACTTTTTAAACAAATCGAGTCATGGATTTATCAATTGAACTAAAAAAAAGACCATATCGAAAGAATCTCTAAACTTCGCACTCATGCTGTGCAGTAATTTGTAAGTAACTTATGTGAATGTGGACAGCTTGGAACCCCCGCGCCCCTTCCCGCACCTCGCCTCTAGTTACGTGAGATACTCAATAACAATAAACAATTTTTTTTTTTCAAAAAGTATCCAAGAAGTTATTAAATCTATTTAATCATTTGTCATTATCCGAACTGCAAAAACGTAAAATTTTTTGTATATAAAAAGATGGTTATATTCTTGTTCCGATATAAGATTGCGGTATGAAGAATCTTTATAACGAGCTAATAATGTAATCGTCTGTTTTTTTTTCCTCTATGAGTTTTTTTATTAAACCGACGTTCATTTATTTTTGCGGTTTTAATGCTTTCGCGAATCTCCGAGAGACTAAAGCGCATGCCTTCTTCCTTGCTCAACAAAGGAATGAATGCGATAGCGTGTTGATGTACATACCTAGAACGTAGTTCCATGTACTAAATAATAATACTAATATATAAATCTAGTACCCTCCCTCACCAACTGCAAACAATTTTCGAAAGAACTAAGGGGAATCACACAATGTTCTCGAATAAGCATCCTCTTACCATCCGCTTACCATAACGCCTTTCAAAATTTTGCAACTTCCTAATGTACGGTGAGATAATATGTTGGAGTTACATACTTCTCCTAAACTTTCTCTTATATTGCTTCTAACAGAACAATGTAAAGCTTAAATTAAAATACATATATTTGATTATTAAGCTTAAGTGCTAGTTATCATGAGCAAGCAGTTTCCATGTCAAAGCGCTGCTTATTTGCTCAATTAGGTTTGTTTATTGCGCTACCATTGTTGCTGAGAACAAAGCAACAAACTCTTTCATAAATTTGTATAAAATACGAAAAAAGGATGTGAAAGAGTAATAACGTCGGCGCGCTTTAAATCTGCGGAAGTAAACGCAATCTCTAATACAAGAAATTTTCTCATTATTATCTCCACTGATTGTGAGTAAGTAATAGGTACTGCCTTTTCAGGCATTAAAAACTGTTTACCTACACAGATATATTTGTCGCTATAATATATTTATCCGCAGTGCTCGCTGTTAAATACGTATTGTTGGCGTATACGAAAATACACAAGAAATTTTCCAGCAATATCACCTTGCTAATTTATATAATTGTTGCAAAGAAGTTCCCTTAAAATGCACTATGAAATTAAATTTCACATTACATAAATCTATAATTATTTTTTCACTTCCTTGTCGGACTATATAATGATTAGCTCTAATTAAGGAAGAAGCAAGAGAAAAGCATAGAGAAACAGCAAACACAGAATACCTAATTGCTCTGCAATTACTAGTACATCTCTAGTTCAATAACTATTTTGCTTTACTCATTCAATTAATGTTTATATAATATATTATAATAAAGTTCTATTTGATTACAATTTTTTCCGTTATACCATTAAATACTGTTTTTTCCTCTATTCCCTCTATTCCTATTTCCTCTATTCGGAATCAGAATCATCGCTAAAGTTATTAAAGTAATTGATGATCCATACATAGTGTTAACCGTATATTTTCAAATGTGATAATGAAGTTACTCATTTAAAAGCTAAACGTACTTAGATATTTTTAATAAAAAATTCCATAACATATTATTATTACTTTTTTGGGACCACTAAAATTCCGCCAGATTCAGAAATAAAAAAAAAGTTACAAAATACTAGAAATTAGTTTCTAAAACTACTAAGTGAATCAATATTAAACAAATGTAATAGCTCTTTTCTAGTACCACAGACGGTTGACGCAACGTTGGCCCCCCGATCACGGATCGCTTTACGTGAAAGTGTGAACATTTTACACTTTTTGCCGAACGTTCTCGCCTACTTACCTGATCTGTGGGCGAACTATCTATCTACTTTTGTCGTGCACCGACCTTTAACGCATATTCCCTGAAAATTGGCTCATTCTTGTCGGCCCACCATGACGTCCTATGTTTTCAACGCTTCCCAATTGAATTTCAACCGACGCTGCACAGAATGAATTAGTTCAACATCGACTTCCTTATTTCACACAAGCGCTTACTGCATACCCATCTCCCGATTGTCAACCGACGCTTTGGGTAGACGTCTACCCATAAAGTCCTGCAACACTACCAGGGGGCCATGGCGGGGGCATCTGCACATAGGGGAAGAGGCTGCTTAGCTTGCACCGTCCGTGTCCCAGCTGGTTTGGATTTATCCTCATGCCAGGAGTTGCTTACCTGGATCCTAAGGGTTGGAGCTACGAACATCCCATCGGTGCGAATTATATAGGGCTATTGGCCCAGCTATCCCCGTTGTTTAGGCTTATATCACGGGCGGGCAGATTTAATCTCACAGTTGGTTCCGTTTCCTTCGCTGGTCGATAATTGCCAGTGCTCGGGGGCCTACGTCCCGAGAAGCCGGTATTTGTCACATTTGTGTGGACGAACCGGTAGTTGTCGCCACGCACGACCTAAACCCTGACGAGGAAGATGTGAAGTAGGTTCCGAAAGATCGGTACCAACCGTTGCTCATCAAAGCTTGGGAAGGGAATTTCTTTAACATGGGAAGGAGCTCAACCGGTCCTGAGAAATCGAGTTAATGCAAGCAGTTCCTCGCTATTGGTCAGCAGTCATCCTCTAAGGAGGTTGGCGACATTTGTGTCGACCAATACTTAACTGAGTTTTCTTGCCTAGAGCCAGTCTGTACCCAACGTTAGAAAAGTACCATTGGTTCTATATCCCTTACTGACACTCCGTGGCTAACCCTCACGGATATTGCGCCGACCATACAACTGAAGACCAACCGTGGTTACAATTAGTTGAAATTCAACTCTGTAGGAGTAACAAATAACACAAAATTGGAACATTTTCTAAATTTGAAAAAGATTTTTCATTATCGAATGGGCATATCCACGCATGAAATTAGCAACGGAATATATAATTTTCACAAGATTAAATGTTTTAATTTCAACATGTTTTAGAATTCAGTAAAATCATTAAATAAATTAGGAAGTAGTTTTCTCATCAAGATTTTTATAGCTAAATCATTTACTTCCTCTACACAATTTATTCTGTTTGGTTGCGGTAATGACGAAAGAGTAATGCTTCTATGAAACATTCGGTACATAAAGTTCAGTGATCTGATCTATGAGAATATCTATTGTTTTCGTAAGCCTCGTTAATAATCTCCATTTCATCCTAAAACAGTTTGATGATCGTACACACGATTAAACATTTTCAAACAGTGTTTGCCTTTACAATTAATCGAAATGATTCTGCAAAACTTTGACCTTCCTAATAAGTACATGTTGTCGGCTTTCCAAAAAGATTGTTTGAACTCGGAGAGCATGGGGCACTGTTTAAATCCCGGTGCCAAAAAAATAGTAATCCCTAGACGCGTTTTTAGTCATGCTCAAATATTGAAATTAAAGTTTATATTTAACTAATTGTAAACACATTATTTAAGGTATATAACTTTTATTCTCCTCAGAATCCTTTATGTGTATTGAATTCATTGCATACGTCGATTATTCAATCCCGATTCGCCGTGTATAATAAAACTCCTAACCAGTTAATTTCAATAATGAGCAAAGGCCGATAGCACGATGCAAGATATTTCTCCGATTCCGTGGCTCATAATTCAAGAAAATAAAACCCCAAATGCTGCGATCTTAATTGAACTTAAATGACCTTACCTTACCATAATCTTGAAACGGGTGTGTAGGAGATTTTTCTACGTTTGTTTTATACACAGTGAGCAGACCATACCGGCCATTATATTGATAGAATCATGGTCTACTAATTACTTTACTCAAGCGAAATTTATAGCATTACACTTCACTTGCATGCTTTTAAGTACACTTACAAAGGTATGCACATACATATGAAATATTATCGGAAGCTCGTGATATATTGCTCAGTCATCGATATAATTATTATAATTTTTGTTCTTATTTTCTTGTGTTGGTAATTGAATACTTTCATTTGTACTCGTTTTTTTTTCTTCTTTCAACAACAACTCCACGGTATTCATAAATTATACCAGCGGATGAACAAATCAACATTTTATGTGTGTCTGCGTTGTAAGGATTACTGAATTATAATAACAATATTGATTTACTATATTGGTTCAGAATTGAATATGGATATTGTCTATATTTAAGTATAATGAACGCTGTGGCTCCTGGTTAAGGTGCTCGCGATTAATTCTATCACCTGCTTAATGTTATTGTTATCAGATATTATTATGGAAATATTTTCGTGCAGGTTTTGTTGTTATTACATTTTATCTTTATGACCTTCACTTTTAAATTAAATTGATAATGAGATGATTTAATTGATTCAGCTACAGTCCAGAAATTAGTAAAGACTTCTTATTACTATTGAATATACGCTTACAGTCAAGATACGTTACATTAACCCTTATGGTGAAACCCCCCAACACATTAACTTTTTTCCGTCTTCAGTTAATTACCATTATTATTATAGTTGGGCCACGGCATAGATGTCTTTAGACACCGCAACCTATGTAGTTGCAAGTAGTTTTTTATAGTAAACCTAAATACCACTCCGGGATGCTCTTTCTTCAGTTCAGTAGATATGAGAAATGGCCTACTGAAGTGTTGATGTCGAACATGGTCAATGGTAACTCATTTACAAAGAATGTACTCTGTTGTCTGCAGATCTTCTTAGCATAGGCGACAGATTTGATTTTCAGGTCTCCCTAGTTTATATAAATAAAAAGTTTATATAAAACAATCCTTGCTCTCTTTGGCAAGCCTGATACTAGTGCCTTCGCCTGATTTTGTGCTGGCATGCTTTGCCAGCGCAAGGCCTCTTAAAATTAATCTCCCATTTTTTGATTTCTTGTATAGAGGATTCTTCTAGACCATAATAGTGATTTCAACAATGTTCTTTGACCAGCTTGTCTACGTCTTCATTTCCCTTGTGTCTTGAAACTGATCGGTTGCCTTAAATAATGTACACATTCCTGTATCAGATTAGATTTGTATGTATACGCTTTAACACTCGAGATTCTTTGAGGAGCATAAATTTGAAGCAGCTTGACATATATCAGCGTAGAGCCTATCGGTATTTTAGATATTTTTTCTATTCTCCAACCATTCTTGTAGCTTACCAAGACTCCTCTTCTCCCCACTCACTACATCTTATAAGGCTAACTAACATTATGTATCAGCAGAATCTTCAAGAATTTTAAGATGCTCTCTAACATACTCAGCCTTTAATCCGTACATTTTCAAAAAGTAAAGACACTTGATATAGCCCGCTTTTGGACGTACGTAGATGTGAAGGAGTGTAATTTCCAGCAGGATTTCCAGTGGTGTTGTGGGACAGGAACGCATGACACTAACTGTAATGTTAAGATATGCGAGCCTCTAAATTTTTTGAAGCTGCCTTCTCTGTCGTTTGTGGCCACCAAACCAGAGAAGCATAAGTGTGCAATAATCTAATAATTTCTATGTATGAACAGCAGATAATTTCTGATGTCGTAATGGTATTTTTTTTCTGTAAGTCGTTAATGTAGAAGTCTCATGTTTAGTTTCTTATTAAATTTTAGCATTTAACTTCATTGCTTAAGGAAAAAAATATACAAATAACACAAGGTGATTGTAGAATTGATTTATATATCCCTTTTTGGATTATTTTAATTCGGTGAAATGTTATTATAAGGGATTTAGTAAAGCTTCTGATTTTCGCAAGGTTATTATTTTTTCCGATTTATGAAGTTTTAATATTTACAATTAGTTATAAAATATACAAATATTTCTTGCCATCCTGTTACAAATTTTATTTAAGCAATAATTGCTTTTGGTGTAGTTATAATGCTTTGTAAATTATTATTTATTTACAAATCAAAATTTGGAATGAAAAAATATTTTTTCGAGTTCAGTAGATTTGCTTCTTTTAGTTACTTCATTCTTATTTGTAGTTATATGTCATGGGTGCTGAAACAACGCTTCAGCTTCTACTCCAAGTTTCTCTTGCGCTTCAACATAAATATTGAAATAAATATCAAGTTGCAATTGGCAGTTTTGTGCCATATGTAGCTTAAATTGGACATGCACTATAACAATGTTGTGCCGTGCCTTCAATTAGAATCAAATTGTTCAACGAGTCCAATAATAAACCAATTAAAACAAAAACGAAATAGTAAACATAGGTTTAATAAAAAAAAGGCGACAGCATACAATAATCTAGCAGTTTTAATAGTGGCTTCTGTGTAAAAAGATGCCAATGCATAATTGCGATGCAAATCTCTAACCCATCTTTAATATTTTCCGAAGATATTTTTCTTTTAGTTTCTTTAATTTTCGTTTTGCGGACATTGTATTTTACGCTGCATTCTAACCAACATGCCTCTCAGTAGCCAAAAATCAACATTAACAGCCCTCCAATTTATCACAAGCAAATTGGAAGAGTCTCTTTCAGCAAAAGAAAAGAGTTCTTTGTGCATTCTTGATTATTAAGGGTGCTTTGATAACACCTCCATCGGAAGCATAGAGAGAGCGACTTCTGTCAAAGATTTTCACCCGCCGTTTACAAAATGGATTAAAGCCATGCTTCAAAGTCAACGAATGAGCGCTACGCTGGAATGCAAAACAATTAGAGAAGAGGTCTTGTCGCATCTACTCTGGTGCTTTGTTGTAGATGATATTCTAAAGAACTTAACCAGGATATGAGGTGCCATAACTTATGCAGCTCTTGACTATACGTATACAATCATAGCCACTACATAAACTCATAAAAGAGCACAATCATCCTTCTTACAAGGAGAAGAAAAATTTGCCTTAAATCACCTTTTATACACGAACAAATTTTCATAAATCACAAAAAAATAACTTAGGAAAGTCAGGCGCTTTATTAAAACCTTGATAATTCAACTGAATTAAAATAACACAAAAACGGAAAGCACATTAATCCCACGATCACCTCCGTTTCCGCTTTTATAAATTATTTTATGGTATTCCGTGTATTTTCAATTCTTTGTTAATGTTAATAACCGTTATGAAATACTGTTACTTACCTACCAAAAATGGAATCATAACATAATACCTGCTATTAACGTAGACAATCACGAATATTTAAGCACGTGAATTTGTTTTGTGAACGTGTGAATATTAAAAATGTTTTTAGTAACCTTGATATTGCGTTCATATTACATATGTGTACGTAAATATAGCGAACAGGCTATAAGGAGATATTGTGTTGTATGATGAGTGAAACCTACCCACTTAATGCTATCAATTCATTTAATAAAGTAATAAACATTTTCTTTATTAAATGAGGAAAAAACTAAATCACTTGAATAAAAAGAGGAAAAGAAGAAAGACAGATAAAACAATTATTACAGTGCCGTCAATGGGAATGAAATCGATCGCGTTGGCTTTTTTACATTTTTTAATGCATATGGCAACAACGTATGAACAATTAGCTGTTTCCTATTTACAATTGTAATCGACTAATGAACAACTGTAATACCGCAGGTACGAGTTAAAAGTGTTCTGCAGTATGCGAAATCAAAAATTTGCCCATCTAAATCTCTGATCCTAACCATTCTAGGTGCTGATAAGGGCTGTGTACAAAAAAATTGAAAATTTACTCTTTCTGTGGGTTTAGTTACAATTTTTTTGTAAAAATAAAACGCCAAGCGACGGGGTCGGGCCGGGGGAAGTCGAACAGAAAAGAAAAATCAATGACCGGTTATCTTTATTGATGGAAGGCTTTTCGGTCTTGGGAACGGGTACCTGGAATCCATTAAAGAAAAACAAACAAACTAACATTAAAGAAATGTCAAAATATCTGGAATAACCCTGCAGAGAAGGCAGAATGGACTCGGATGTTGATCCCGAACATCATACCATGGGTTGAGTACAGATTTAGGAATGCAGATTACCATCTGACGCAGTTCCTCTCTGGACACGGGTTCTTCGGAACCTACACCATGGGAATTGGAAAGGCAGAGAATAACCAATGCTGATACTGTGATACTGTGGAGAAACAGACACACTAGGTCACGCAGTCTTGAAATGTAGAAGATGGCTGAATGTAAGAAACAGATTATCGACAGAGTTAGGTCAGCAAATAACCGTCTCAAAGATTGTGAACCTGACGATACAAGGACAAACGAACTGGACGCGGATTCATAAGTTTATAAAAGACGTGCTAGGAACTAAAGGAAGAGACGAGAGACTGAGAGGCAGATGAGAAGCGCAAGTAAAGACCTTGGGGTGATAGAGGTAGCCCGAACTCCTAATCCTCAAATGAGGGAGGGGAAATGTAAATAGAGAAGAAGAGAAGCCTACCGTTTTTGAGTTATGTCCCTTTGGACGTTTCCAAAGCGAAATATAGGCGGTTCAAACGAGTCACTTGTCCGGTCAAGACGTGAGTTATGAAAAAATGACTGTCTCGCTCAAAGAATAAACATTCCTTTTTTTCCTCCTAAGCGTTTAACTTCATTGCTTAAGGAAAAAAATATACAAATAATACAAGGTGATTATGGAATTGATTTATATATCCCTTTTTGGATTATTTTAACTCAGTGAAATGTTATTATGAGGGATTTAATAAAGCTTCTGATTTTCACAAGTTTATTATTTTCTCAGATTTATGAAGTTTTAATATTTACAATTAGTTATAAAATATACAAATATTTCTTGCTATGCTGTTACAAATTTTATTTAAGCAATAATTGCTTTTGGTGTAGTTATACTGCTTTGTAAATTATTATTTATTTACAAATCAAAATTTGGAATGAAAAAATATTTTTTCGAATTGAGTAGATTTGGTAATATCTAATTTATTTCAAGATTTTGCTGTAATTGTTGAATACGTACATATATGTTTTCTTTAGTTCTGATTGATTTTAAAGTGAACATCGTGTATTATTATATGAATAAACTTCACCCCGGACTCCGGGTGAATTTGATCACTCTTTAACCAAGGATAAAAAAAAAATGCTGCTCCTGTAGCTCTGATGAAATTGCATTAAAATATTAACAATTTGTTTCTCAGTTATCTGAAGAAATCGTAATTTTTAATCGACCTTACTCCGATTGACTGCATCTATAACTATCAGTTCAAAAAGTAAATCCACTTTTATAATTATGTTGATAACTTTTTTAAATTTTTTAAACAAATAATACTATCCAAAGAGTTAAAATTCTGACAACATATGTTTCTCTCTAATTGTAAGAGTTGTACAGAACAATGACTGCTGATATTCTTTCTCTTTCGAATATCCTCAGAGCACATTTACTATATTTTTAAATTAGTTTTCATTCGTTTGTTGTACTTGTCTATGTGTTACGTAACAAGTTTTAATTTACTAAACCATAAGAAGAGGTTAGTAATAAAATTCAATGTTCTATTTCGCATATCGTTAGATTCGTGCTATCGATGTATGAATATGGTTACTTGCAAATCTGTTATCCCTATATGATTATGCATACAAGCTGCGAGATCTAAACCTATGTATATGTCTCTCTAAATGACAAAACTAAATTGTATAGTTTGCTTAGTATTCATACAAACAATACGAAACAATTTACATATATAACATCATGTTTAGACCTACACATGCTGTATACGTACATACATGCCTCGCTTATAATACATTTTCATGTAATGAATTTCACAACAAATCTATATTTATGAGTACTTGAAGTTGTCTAAACGTTAGGGAGACATAGGTTTATTGGCTATCTACCGTTATTTCGCTTTATTTTGTTATTTTGTAAATGTTAGTTATTACCATAAATTAACATATCGATCAGAGAAAATGCACGTTATTAAACACTTAACCACTTATTAAACACAAAAGCGGCAGAATTTAATGATTACTTGCCTACATGGAAACCTTCTGTAAACTAATGAAGAGAATCATATACTAGTTTATTAAACTTTTTCGTACGTCTAGATATTGCATAAGATTCCAATTTGTTGTGATGATCTATCACATCCGGTCAGATAGTTTCCAGAAAAAAAAGTGCGATTAAAATATAAATAATTAGAAACTAGAATTTATTAAGCCAAGCTAGAAATACATAATATCCAATATGAGCAATATTGTTATTTCTATGCGGATAAACGTTATTGTTTTTTTTTACAAGAGGGGGTAGTATTCTATTTGTAAAATTCAGTTTTATTTCTCAACGTAGTCTCATCTTAATCCGTCCAAATAGTAGTTGAGATTTGTTCTGCAAAATTAATTTATGATCGTGACGGCCCCATCATTCTCTGTTTTTCGACCGGAACTTTGGGTCTGGAAGAAAGGAACCAGATCCGATGAATTGGGTAAGTGGTGTATCAATTTAAATCCCACCGAAACCTAAGAAAATATGTGTTTCGGTAGAATGAAACATTCTTTTTCTTCAAATGGGGCCGTTTTTCTGCAATTTATGCCTTCAGCTAACAAGTAATGATCTCTTTTATTGTTTTTCCTTCTCAATAATCGCCGTCACTTTCTCGGACGGTGGAACAGTCTTCGCCTATTTCGGAGCCGATATACCCGCTGCATTCCACTGTCTCGATTGTGCCTTGGCATTGATGTACCTAAGTCTGACCCACAGCTATTATTCGACGTCAAAACTCCGACTTATTTTCCTTAGATTAATTCGGAAGTACTTTGGAAATGTTCAATCGAATGCGTTTTTGGTCCTTAGTGAGCAATCACGTCACTTAACGCGCGATTATCTTCTTAATTTCCAAATCTTTAGTCAATATATGACAAACACATTATTTGGAGATACCCACAGCCTTTTTTATTTCTCTAAAATTAATTCGACGGACGCCTGGCGCCACTTTTCCTAGTGGTTGCAGTTATTGGCAGTCCCGAACGTTCACTGTCAACCAATATGGTTCAACAAGGTTTAAATTCAGTTGCCCACAATTTTACCGACGCAAATTATGATGCAAAGTCCACGTAAACAGCATCTATCTCGGCTTTAATTTGCATGGACGTATTGCCTTTTAAATACAAGAATTTAGTGACGACTTGGTATTCGATTTTAATATATTTTCGAGGATTTTTCAGAAATTGCTACATATAAAGTATATAATTTCGCTTACTACTAAGTGACTGCCAGCATGGATTTAGACAGTGTCGTTCGACAGAATCGCCAACAGTTAGTCTAACTGACTTCAATTAGATCATGGTTTTAAAGTAGCTGCAGTTTTTTTTCGGTCTTTCTTCTGCATTCGATACGATTAACAGGAAGAAGATTCTGTGTAAGCTTGAGACGCTGAGAGTGCGCAGCAAACCATTTGAACTCTTCATGTCTTTTTTAAGAGAACATAAACTTTATGTTAGTATTAAAGATATAGTGCCAAACACCTATGTCTTGATTTGATTTGGGAGTAGCTGGACCCTCACTCATACACTGGCAGCAATTCAAAATGCACCACCAAAAAGTATTTGCAAAGTAATGTTTATTAGTACCAAAATATATACTTGTAAACAGCCGTTCCTGTAAAAACATGCGAAACATCTGGTTCTTGTAAATGCCGGAAAACAAACTAGACCAACACAATATGTTGCAAAATTTAACGAAATACTCAAGCAATTTAGGGGCGGTGCATTTTTAATTGTAGCCAGTGTTTGGATTTGTTTTATGAACGGTATAAAGCGACATATATCATATGGACGTCTGGTGAACTTTGCAGATGTTGTAGACTACCATCGCTGTATCAGCAA
This sequence comes from Oryctes borbonicus, assembly GCA_902654985.2. Taxonomy (NCBI): domain Eukaryota; kingdom Metazoa; phylum Arthropoda; class Insecta; order Coleoptera; family Scarabaeidae; genus Oryctes; species Oryctes borbonicus. The sequence goes on along the minus strand of LR736861.1, from coordinate 1,477,178 downwards.
AGAGTGAAGTTGAATGAATGAATTTAAAACCTGATGTCACCAAAATAGGCTCCTATTAAATAATGAAGAGACTGTTATCATAAAATTCTATACATCATCCGTAGCAGCTTCTGACGACAAAAACGCTGTAAAGTTCCTAGGGCTCCATATGGACAATCTCCTTTCATATGGGAGAACCAAATAGATGGTGTCTTAGTTCTGCATATTTTGCAATATCCAAACTCAAAAATAACTTTACAAATTTTCCTTCGAATTTCCTCACATGAAATACAACATTATGAAAAGGAATCGAGGGCTGTACAGCAATCTATTTGCTGCACGAAAGAGGATTATTAGACTAATCCTCAACTTGGTCTATAGAGCTAATTGTCGCGAATCATTCAGACAACATAGTCTTCTGACATCTGTGTGTATATAAATACACAATCAACGAATTACGAAAAGTAAGTTAAATACCTTGCTGTACGGATATTTCATAATTTATCCCATAATTTGAAAACCATTACAAATGTTAAAAAATTAAAAAATAATTACTTAAATATTAATTGTTTCTACACTTTCTTGGAATTTTTTAATTATTAATATGTAGTTGTTTGTATTAATGTTATTGCATTAATTTGCTCATAGATTTATTTGTATTCTACTCATGCAATTTACACATCTTTTCCATTATGTATAGGTAAAAATTTCTCTACTATTTTTTTTTTTACTTAAAATCTTAAAAATCTTAAAAGTACGTAATTTTACAGAATTTTTCAGCCTTTATGAAATATAAAATCTTTGCGTATACTTAATGTGGAAATTAATCATACTCAGAGTCTTCGTCACCCATGTAATCCCATCAAATACCCAAGAAGCTAATTAATCCAGATCTACGAAGACATTAGCTGCTTTGAATTTCTACAGAAATGATTTACTAAGCTAAACACACTTTACTCAAACGAACTGAAAGGGTACACAGCCCGACTTTCGTAACTCATGGTCTGTGGGTGTAAAACTACATTATACCTACTACCACGTCTAACCTTGCGTGCTATGCAGTTGCTATACATGCGCATGTCATTAATAAAAACTTTATGAAGTACGATATCTTGAACCGCAGCAAAAACTCGAGTTGACTAAAGCAGCCTACGCAGGATGTCTTCGTGGCTTTGTATACTTCGGAATTTCTTCAGTTAATCATTACGAATGAGTAATAAATGCCATTAATTTTCGAGAAAAGGAGATTTTTTAAAAACTTCTATTCGTATATACAGCACGTTAGTGCTACGAGAATTCTAGGAAAGTGAAAGTTAAGCTTTGAGTTTTCAGATTTCGGAGTCGTAAGATTTATATCGGATCTTAGGTGCAGAACATAGTCAATCTTATAGTAACGTAATCATTGTTGTAATTGTCTTAGAAATATTTAAAGGTTATTTATTTACAGGATGTAAATGAAAAGACGTCTCAGAATAAAGGGATTTTTAAAAACAATTTACTTCCGCTTATAGATTATTATTGATATGCATAAATAACAAGGTAACCTACACTAATTTTTATTATGTCACATATTAGTGGGAAAGAGGTTTGGTAAAAGTATCAATCTATACTTGATCCATACGATCGCAATTAGGGCAATCGCCGAATCTCGGTTCCTGCACTCATGATTAACAACCTTATTTACATATGTACGTTACGGAGTAATATTACATTGTAACATCGTCTGAGACTGCCTCACCGAATTCTTGTCTTAAGGATCAATAATGATCTTAATGGTCTTAAGGATACTACCGATCCAACCAACTTTCAGAAGCTTCAGCATATATCTTAGCAGCAGGATTTTTAACTTGTTTAAGGGATACAATAATTAGAAAATTCCAACATATCCACTTAAAATTCAAAGTAATTTTGTCAAATTAACTGCAAGGACTGTCCTGGTTGCTACACTAGTCAAACGTTACGAAAATTAGTGTTTCCCACATTGTACTGTTTATTCTTAATTATTACGTTTTTTATAATTCGTCACATTTTCAATACAATTAAAAAACATTTTCATAAAGTAAAGTTTAATTCATGTTTTAATTCGTAATTGTTTTTTTAGTTTCACCCTGATGAAGAGTGGAATCTCACTTGAAAAATGCTGGTGTTTGAGATAAGTTATTAGTCTTCAGTATCATTTCCACTAAGCCAGCAAACGTTATTTATAAGACACTTTGTATGTTTTAAATTCATGAACTTTGACTAAACGTGTGTATTTTATACAATTCAAAACTAAAACTAAGAAAGCTTTTATTAGTCGAAGTCTTAAGTCTCGCTTCTACTTGACCAGCAACGCCGATGTGGATTTTAAAAAGATTTTTACAAATTTCGGAAAATCAGTAAAGCGAAGTCGCTTTTCTGAAAGCGTCACCTACCCTTCAATCTAATCTACAGTTTACTAAGGCACCTATATTACACATTCCTTACAACATTGGCAATGTAATTTATATCCATTTAAAGTTTCTTAGTTAAATTACTGTGAATAAATCTTGTACGGGAACAACATCTCTGACATTTACAAGTAACAATTGCCTAAGCTTCGCTACATCGCGCCGGTCGCACAGTAGGATATTTCGACCTGAAAAGTTGATTATTGGGATGGGTTCTAGAATAATTGTATTATGTTGTAATTATATAACAGGTTACATAAATTATAAATTATATACATTATAAAGCTTGTCAAAACTTTAGGAGCCTTTAGTAAATAGTGTAAACATACGAACAATTATTCGAGGTGATACCGAACATACTAAAAAAAATCAACCCTGATATGAGTCTAACATACACCTTCTAACTCTGCCACGGACAGAAAGCAAGCTCTTACTATTAGGCCAGCGAGCCATCTGTTCAAAGTATAAATAAAGCCGTATTTTGGATTAATGGCGTCACTCGGCTTGCTTGCGAGCATCCTCTCCCCTTCTCCTTCCTTCCTCCCCAGCAACTATGCGAGCTAATTCTAGTGAACTGATTGTTCATTAATCTAGAAGTTGTTAACTCCTTCTATCTACCCTCCGCCTGCAGGGCACTTTGTCCGTCACCATAGACCTAGTGGCTCTGGTGTACAGTAGTAACGTTACGTCATCTCTAGACATAAGTCCAACATCTTTCTTTATATCTCTTTATATCTGCCCAAGACCGTTGTCAATTATTCATTGATCCGGCCAGATTACTAAGTACTTTATTTCTTTTACTAATGGAATTCTGGTGCTTATAAGCCTGAGAAATGTGTTTGTAAAAGCGAAAACATATGTTTTTTTAGCCATTGACTGTCAGTCACTCCTTTTTACACCAATTATAAATATAACTTTAATAAAATTATAATACGGTTGCATATACAATCGAAAGTATCAACTCGATCCCCTTTCGGCAATTTAATAATAGAAAAAAATTACGGAAAACTAACTTTATAATTTGCCGATTAGCTTGCCCCATGTCTATAAATCCCGCGTTCTTCAATATAATGTAAAGAACATTGGTTTTGAAATATTTTTAACCACTAAATTCACAATTTGTAGAACTTTTGAATGCAACTCCTTTTTAAATACATTTATCTTTTCCCATTGCTAAAACTAAAGCATCCAATTGTCTTAATGATTTTTCGCCCATCTGTTAATGATACAAGCTATCAACATCCACTATGCACAAGCACGCGTAATACGGCTCATCAGTTTAGCTCTCCACTTTCCGTGCGTTTCACGAAATTAGCAGAGACTAGACAGACTCGTGTTTTGTCGACTCCCTGGCAACACAAACTCATTCTCATGAAACGAATAAACACGAGTCTCTGTGGTCTCTGCTAATTTCGTGAAGCGCACGGAAGGTAGCAAACTTTACGTTCGTGGAAGATGGTAGCTACAACCTTCCACAAAGGTTCCCTGATGAGCCGTATTATGGCGAAATACGTCTCGGCACATAGTGGATGTTCGTAGCTTGTATCAGTATTAGTAGAAATTATTGTTAAGACCAAACAGAATTATTATTACAAGGGACTCGGCTATCAACACTACACTACCCGACAAAAATATAGACGCGGTATCGTTTCTATTTACGAAACAAAGTTTATAGACATTATATAAAATGTAAATGAGGGTTATTAATACTTGTTATGTAAATAGTCCATTTATAGATATTTCTGGGTATTTATTGCTTTATGAGGGGTAATTGAGATTTTCCCAGATCAAAATAGGAATTTTAAATGCGACAAAAATTTAGACCCTGTGCATTTATTACATTAATATAAGCAAACATGTTTTAATTTGATACTTCCCGTTATGTGCAGCGGTTGTGCTGGTAAAGTGTACACATTTCACCACGAGAAATTATATTTTATAAAGTATTTGCAATATGGGTAGAAAAAAGCAATTATCCTTGGAAGAAAGGGGTAAAGTTCTAGCCTGGCACCTGGATGGTGTTAGTAAGAAGGAAATTACTCGTTCCGTTAGAAATTTCCTAAACGATCCGGAAAATTACGGCAAACCAAAAGGCCAGGGGCGACCGAAAGCTATACGTGAGCGGGATAAACGCATGATATTGAGGTGTGCATCCAATTCTTCTGCGTCGGCGAGAGTTATTGCAGAACAGGCGGGGGTACAAACGCACGTGCGTAATGTTTAAAGGATTTTAAAGGCGTCACCGGTAATATCACGGAAGAAAATGTTGAGAAAACCGCCACTTTCGGCGAAACACAAAGAAGCGAGGTTGAGATTTGCTGAAGAACACGTATCTTGGAAGAAACAATGGGAAAAAGTTATATTTTCCGATGAGAAACGTTTTAATTTGGACGGACCGGATGGGTACTCGCATTATTATCGTGATCTGAGAAAGGAACCAAAAGTGAAAATGACCAGACAATTAGGGGGTGGATCTGTGATGATATGGGCAGCGAATGGATTCCGCGATAAAAGTGAGATAGTGTTTTGCACAAACAAAATGACATCGGTGACGTATAAAGACTTATTGCGTGACAATCTTCTACGTTTTGGAAACCAATGGGCCGGGCGCAATTTTGTTTTTCAGCAAGATAACGCGCCAATTCATAAAGCAAAAACCATTACTGAATGGTTTAAAGAGAAAAAGATTAAAACTTTACAGTGGCCGGCACGGTCACCAGACTTAAACATTATTGAAAACATGTGGGGTGAATTGGCACGTCGCGTTTATGGCGGAGGCCGTCAATATTTCACGGTACAGGAACTGAAAACTTCAATAGTGACTGAATGGCAGAATATCCCTCAAAATTATGTGTTAAATTTATATAAATCTATTAATAACAGACTATTGGAAGTGATTAAGAACAATGAAGGATCTACGCATTACTGCAACAGAGCGTCTAAATTTTTGTCGCAGAAATTGTTTAAACATTGGAGTAATAATTTATTATTTAGTTCATATATTACTGGAGGAGATATTTTTAAGTTTATTTTACTTTTATGAATAAAAACTTAATTAGATATCTTGCTAGTTTCGCAAAGAAATGTTGTAACCCTTAAAACCCGTAAAACATCTTACCGCGTCTAAGTTTTTATCGGGGAGTGGAGGAACTACGCGTCAATCGTAGCTTTTGTCATTTTAGTATTTGTTTATTAAATATTTACAGAAAGAAATAAATTAATTACTTCTAACTTTTTAATTCAATATATAAACTTTACAGCCTAATATGTTCGCCCCAATGTTAACGATTTCTTTCATTAGGCACTCGAGAAAAGCCGAATTACTTATTATAAGTGTAGGCGGAAAAGATGCCGCAATTAATGTGATAACTACGGTTTTTTTCACACAAAATACACACACGTTAAGGGGTATAATCTAAACTGCGACGTACATATCACAATTAGTATGATGCTGATGGATGAGGTAATAAACGAGCGATGTTGGCATATAGATGATGAGACATCTAAAGAAGCGAAATAATTAAGAACACCATCAGGTAAAAATCATTCATATACCGTTCAGTTCGTATGCCCTCAGTAAACCGCGCGCTCTTTCATCACGAAGGTTGGTTGTAAGTTTCAATAACGAAAAGTTATACATGACTGCAAGCTTAATTACTTGTATCGGAGCAGAACTGCTATTAGGTTTAATATTTTCATTTCAACAGGATAGTCTTTATATTGATTATATACTTAGAGTTGTAGCCCTCTAATTAGAGACGCGGTAATAATAGTATTTATACGTCAGTCCTGAAAACAATACTAAAATATCTGTACCAATACTTTATGTAATTATACTTACACCTTTTTTTTTTCAAACATATCCGTACATAGAGTTGGTTTGTTCGATTTTGGAAGTCACGAGACCCATTTTCATGCATCAAATTGGTATCCCGCAGACAATTGAGCTGTTAGAAAATTGTACTTTTCCGTTTTAAATGTCAATTTAGTCAATATGGTTGGCATGAATTGATGTAAAATTCCTTTTTGTAACGAAAAAAGAATATACAATTAATTCGATATTCTCAACTATATACAGCGTATTCACCTAGTAGATAATTGGAAGATGATTCCAATGTACACTGCCGTTCAGTGAAGGCGGTCATACAATAAAAATCTATTATACCACACTGTATACAATTATTAATACATGAAATTAGAAAAATATTAAGCATACACTCTTTTCTAAGGGATTAAAGCCATAAATTATTATGTAAAGTAGAAATATTGCGACAACCACAATAAAGTCCCTTTTATTATCATTCCAAGAATTTCTCGGAAGTACAGATCTTTTGAAACGGGTCGTTTGGGAATTATTAACGAACAATACATTTAGGATATATGCCGCAGCACCACTCTTGTTTATTTATCACAGGCGTAAAGATATAAATTTGCTTCATTTTACTGTTAAATGTGTGTTGGTGTCGTTTTTGCGTGAAAGTTTTAAGAAAATTTACTTCAAAATGGCACGTGGCAAGCCTACCAGTATAGAAAAACGTTCACGCATTATTCCGCTGTTTGAAGAAGGATATTCGGGGCGACAAATTGCTGAAAAAATAAATATGAGAAGTTCAACAGTAAATGACATCATAAAGCGATATTGGACAACTGGAACTATAGAAAATCGTGTTCGTCCTGGAGCATCTAGGAAAACAACAAAAGCTGAAGATTTGAGAATTGTATTATTAAGCAAACGCAATAGAAAATTAACAGCGCCACAAATAGCAGCCGAAGTCAATCGCGGCCCTGAAGAACAAGTTTCGGCGAGTACGGTAAAACGTCGACTTCAACGAGCGGACCTTCATGGACCCATTGCCATTCGAAAACCGTTATTACGTCGGGGCAACAGAGCAAAAGGGCTACAGTGGGCCCGTTCTCATCTAGATTGGTCGTTAGATGATTGGAAACACGTGCTTTGGAGTGACGAGTCAAAGTTTGAGGTTTTTGGGGAAAATCGGCGAGTTTATGTCCGACGATCTAAAACCGAAAAGTGATCCCGAACTGCATTGTGCCTACAGTGAAGCAAGGGCGTAGTTCTGTGTTAGTGTGGGGATGTTTCTCCTTCGCTGGGACGGGAGATTTATGCAGAGTGCAGGGTGTAATGAGGAAGAAAAATTATTTTGCAATACTCCAGAATCATGCAGTGCCATCAGTATTGCGTATAATAGGTCGTAACTTTACAGTTATGCATGACAACGACCCAAAACACACTGCGTTAGTGTGTAAGAACTATCGAAAGGAGCAAGAAGAACAGCACACCCTGAAAGTAATGACATGGCCCCCACAAAGCCCAGATTTGAACCCTATAGAGTTGTTGTGGGATGAATTGGACAGGAGGATCCGAAAAATATGCCCAACTTCACAAGAACATTTACGGAATATTCTGCAACATGAATGGATTAATATTTCACAATCCATTTTAGCAAAACTTATCGAAAGAATGCCTAGAATAGTTCGAGCGGTGATTAACAGCAAAGGAGGTTTTTTCGATGAAAAAAAAAATATAATGGTCAGTATGTTATATTAGGCCAGAATAACCTTTTATTTGTTTTTTTTTTTACCTGTACATACAATAAAATTGCATTTTGTTTTTAGTTTCGTTTGTTTCTGTAACCTTTTCATGTTTTTTAATAACCGACCGAACTTCTCTGAACGGCAGTGTACAACGCAAAATTATGCCTATATAGAGGCTGTGCACTTTGAGCTACGCGAGATACTAGTTAGTTTTTTTTATAGGCTTAATAGTCCTTTCAATAGTCTTTTGCGATAATTGAGAATTTTGATAAATGCGGTTATTTCTTTAACGCACGTTACTTTAAACGTTTGCCATGATAGAATAGTACCTCAAATTTTATTTAATTATTTTTGGAATTTACAGCACCGCATTGAAGAAAAATAATTGCATTTGACAAGATGGCAAATCGCAGGAATTTCTATTTTTTTCAAAGAGATCAAATTTTATCAAAATTGTTTATAATTGCCCCCCTCCCTCCACCCCCTTATGAGAGGAGCTTACGAAAGCTGCCACTGTATACTGGTATTACCCAGAACAATCAAACTTTCATGAGATTTTTGCAGCATGAAAATATTCAGTAACTTAACAGAAACTTTCCCTGAGGTAAGTAGTGTAGCTGTTTTAATAAGAACAAAGAATTGTAGAGAGAGAGTAAATAAAAATAATAAAAGAAAAATACACAACATGTTAACTAGATATACAATAACAAGCGTCAGAGGTAATAACCTCACTGTCAACATAAAACCGGATGTTTATATTTAATGACAAAACCCTACAATGCACATCAATGTTTATATTCGACAGTATACATATTAAGGTTAACTAGATTTTGCTGAATCATTAAATCATGCGTAAATATCTAATAATTCCCAATGTTTGTTTCTCAAGTAGTTTTAACAAATATAGATATATGTACGTACATACATTCCTATTATTAATAGTAAGCAACTAAATATAATCGCTTTGTGTTAAGGTAGTTACCAGTTAACATTCATCTTGTAACATAAATTCTTCGCTAATTACTTTTCGAGATCGCCGCTTCATATCTCAGCACGTCAAATTACTGATTTGGAGAGTTAACAAGTACATGGCGAAAGTCACAATATATAATAGGTTTCACATAAGGCATTATCATATTTATTATAGATACTACACCAATAATTATGATTTTAGAATCTAATACTTATTTTGTTTTATTATCTTCTTTCTCTCCTTTTTAATTGGTTTTTGATCAAATATTTAAAATTGTTTGTTTTTTGGGAGGTTTTGACGGTTGTCTTGTTTAAATAAGAATGCTTTTACGTTTCGGAATTTGTTTATTCCTTTCTCAAAAAATGTTTTTCTTTCATTACTTTAAAGCAATTTTAAAATTTAATCTCGCATCAATTAAGGAATACAACATATTTGTTCCATAAAATTCAAATTTATAACATGAAAAAATAAGGCAAACAATCTGAGATGTAAGCAGAGAAAGAGAGAAAAAGGAATAAACAAATTCCAAAACGATACTTATATTAACAAGACAACCGGCAAAACAGAAAAAAGTATTTTAAAGATTTTGTTTTGTATAAAAATGAAGTAGAAGTAAATTTTTACCTTAAAAGATATAATAAACGTGCAGTATAATCTGTAGCCATTCCCTTGGTTTCTCTTTTGGTGGAAACTTTCATATTTATTTGATGACAAAACCGCAACATGTTTCTTTCTTTCTTTTCAATTATTTTCTCGCTCCAACGAAAGCGATGTATTTTAGGGACACATCTATCTTTCGTATCTCTAAATATGCCTTCCGTAATGATAGCAAGAACTGTGGCGTAGTATGGTAAACAACTCATAAGTATCGGCAACCACTGCATCACACATGTTTGATTAATTATAAAATAATTAATCCGGTACGGCCGTTTCGAAGTCACGAATGGTCCTCGTCAACCGGTAACCGAATGATGTGAGAAACTTCTAAAACTAAACATGCATGTACTATCCCTACTTCCTAGAAAAAAAAAAATTGTTTACAAGTGCTTATTTCTACCCCCTGCACGCCTTAAAACCACGACATGCGAAAAACACGGACAGATAAACGGGAAGGTCCCTTTTATAACCTAAAATATATACCATATGCCAGCCTTACTGCAAAAGGTGAAGAAGGACAGAATTCGACAACGGTCCGCTCTCTCTGTTCATCAGATTTTTATTACTTTTTATGTAAACCGTTTCGTATTCTTAATCAATTTCAAGTTTTCTAATTTAATTCTATGCCCGGTTTCATTTATAGGTTGTGCTACACTAGACGCGTCCAATCTTCCCTAGCGATAACTCCTTATATGTTCTTTAAATCTGGTCCCTATCGCTCTTCTCGTTTGACCAATACAGGCTTCATTACGGTCACTACATGCAATTTTATAAATTCCCGACCTTTCTTCCATCTTCGGTTAATGCTAAAGATAAGCATCAAAGTAGATAGATTTTTCCTTGATTTGACTCGTTCTTGTAATACTCCCGTCCGACAAACAGGAGTCGTAGGTTCAGGTCTTACCAATATTTTGAGATATGCGAGAATATTGAGACCATATGTGCAACTTTACAATTCCAGAAACTTGGAACATCCTATATATAATTTATATACTACAGTCTGTTTATTTATTAAGCACATCTATATATACGCACGCAAATTAAGCGAGTAACATTAATTTTCCGAACAAATCTGATAATTGCTACTTCTAGAAACATTAAAAACTATTACTCGATCTTTTAAAAATTTCTGACGTCCGTTCCTCTAATTACGTTTCTTAACTGCGTTGCCGGTTAATAAGTGTGAAATCCGACACGCGCAATATATAATTTCTGCAGACGAGTTTGCATTAGATCTAATAAGCTTGCATGTGAGTTGGCAATAGGATTTTCTTGAATAATTACTTGCATGGTACGTAAGAGATTATAAAGAAATCATGCAACTCCTAGTATCGTCCTCATTAGTAAGGTCCTAAGGTATCCCCTTTAGTAACTTCTGAATGGCAGCAGTTAGCCTTATTAACAAAAAATACGTCGTTTTTTTTACAAACTAACTATTGGTGCTGTCTACAAAAATTGCCAAAACTATTTTTTTAAATATTTGTATAATATTGCAAAAACATTAAACTGTTGTAAACATACTTACAGGAAATTATCTGTTGATCCAGCAAACGAAAAAGAAGAAATGTATACGTCCATTCATTATGTATACACCATTAACGAGCCCTAAATCTAATTAAAAATAATAACCAGTTACAAATATATATGGGAAATTAATGATGTAGTAACGGTGTAATGGTGTAATGCTTTCAGGTAGGATGAGAAAAACGTTACCTTGACGATTTTCATTGTTATAATTGTAGAGCGAAATTTCCCGCGGAGCCATTGTTATTTAATATTGTTTACAAATAAACAAATCTGTTATTCACTTCTTTCGCGAGGTTATGCAATTAGCCAAGTGTCATGTCATAATTATGCGTTGCGAAACGCAATTTATTAGACAATTTAATTGTTATCAAAAAAAATCATATGAAAAACTTGGCTATTACTTGTTCTGTTGCCGGTTGGTATGCTTTAATTAGTAACTTAAATTGTATCATTAAAATACACTACATACAATGATTTTTATGCTGTAGTTTACACAAAAAAGCGATATATGATGAAACAATAATATTTTTTTTTATAATCCAATAAGCTATAATAATCGACGTCAATACAACGATTTTGCGAAAATTATATGACCTGTACAATGCAGGATTTTAACAGCTTGAACTTTGCCGAATTCAGCAACCTCCGGTAAAGATTTTTAACGAGCTAAACATCGTATTGACACGGGGCCTAATACGATTTTATTTCTTTATATGATAAGAAGACGTACTCAGATTTTGGTCCGTAATTAAAAATTAACCGTCCCGACCAGATATGAACCCTCATCATTCGAATCGAAAGGCAGGTATGCTAATCCTTCGACCACTGAGACGGTCTTGTTGCATTTAATTTTTATACCGGCATGATATTCCATTTCTGTTTTCAATAAAAATGTGTCGCATTGTTCTGGCATGTAAAAAGTATGAAATTTTAATATAATAAAAGTTCAGATTAGTGGGATCCTCCTCCTAAGCAGGATAGACGAAAAGTAGGATAAACAGGCTGAACGGGTGAAGGTCAACCACGCGGTAGAGCGACCGACGCCGACGGCGAGCGTAATCCTTCCGAAGACGAACATTGAATTTTGTGTGAGGGAAATCACAAATCCAAAATATTTCAAGCTATCGCGACCGCGGAAACCCGACGTCGACTGGGATAATATTCAGTACTCTTCTTCAAGTAAAAGAAGGTGTGACGCGTGACTTACGTAAGGTGAGAATTAAAAGGCGTATTTGATTTCCTACCAAACTCTTAGGTTTTGGGTTACGTTTGCCGTTGTTATTAATCAATTTGAGCACACATAATAATAAAGCGATCAGTGGTGTCTCAAATAGTGCGTATAATGTAATTTACTCTCCGAATAAAGATAAAATTAATTAAACCTCTGTTCTACAGATGTTTACAAAAATGCTCTCTTTATCCGTCATGACAACGTTAATCAGTAACTGAATCTTAGTAAAATCCAGTGCGTTCTAAATAAGTCGTCAAAGTAAATAAATTTCGATGGATTATCTTGTATATGAATAATATCCAAGACAAAAGTATTGTATTGGATATTATTATTGTATGTGCAGTAATATCCAAAACAATGTCCAAAAACATTGAGCAGACAAAAAGATCAATCAGCTTTTTCGTCTTTTTTGTGGTGACGGCCCACCAGGGTGTATAATCTTCTTAAAGCTTATCATAACCTCAGGAGCCTTTGTATATAAAGTGTTCCATGGCTTTGCTAGAATCACCCTCTCGGCGTAGAAGGCGAAATACAGTTAATTGCCCCCTAACTGTGAATGTGCCGGACCCCCTAAAAAAAATTCATTCTAGCGGGACTTGCATCTCACCGACTAAGCCTGTAGTAGGACGTAGTACTAGACCACCGAGCCGAATTAGGTACAAAAATGTCTTTCGGGTGATGTCGCGTAGTTAATATTTTACTTGACGTTTCGCTGACCATGCTGTCAGCTTCTTCAGAAGATTTCTGAAGACGTCAAGTAAAATATTAACTACGCGACATCACCCGAAAGACATTTCTACTATGGATTACGGTCGTGAAAGCCTGCACTCAACTAATATAATGTTAGTTAAGTAGGTAAACAGCATTCGTCTATTAAATTGTTATGAAGACATCGAAATTTTGCAAAAACAAACAAAACTAAACGAATTCAAATTTAGGACCTCCAAATTCCAACATTTATCCTTCGTTATATCATGCATAATTCAAGTTAATTATCCGCAAGTTTAAATTTTGCATAATTTAGGATTTGCATACCGTGAAGTTGTATATTTTAAAGTGGTTTGTTTACTTTACTTTAGATTTGTACATTTTTGGATTTGTATAATTTAAAATGACTTTATTAGGTTAGTTTTTCGCTTATTCGGTCCAATGCGAATGAGGTAAGGGTTTTAGTGGAATCCCAAGACTGGTGGAAGAATATTCCAGGCCAGAGACAGCGTGATTGGACATAGGCCTATATTTACAGAGGACTTACTAAGCAGACACAGGAAGTCTTTTAGAACAATAATGGGCCTGCTAACAGGACACTGTATGTTTAAGGAGGATATGAGCAATCTGGGCCTGACAGAGGAAACACCATGTAGATTCTGCCAGATGAAAAAGAGACCGTCCATGTACTGTGCGACTGTATAGCACTGGCAGGAGTACGGCTCTCAGAAATGGGTTCGGAATACCCAAAAGCCGAAGCCTATGTAGAGGGATCACTCACAGGGCTGCTGAATCTAGCGAAGAAAGCAAAACTAATGTAATTGATCTAATGGAAAAAGGAACCACAAGATCCACCTCGGATCTAATCTATCTAATCTAATCTAAGGATTTTAGTGAAGTGAGTTCAAAGGCTTGCTCAAATTATTTGTGTTTATTTGACAAAATTGCATCGGTGCATCAACATAACTGATTATTACTTATTCATCCACAATAAATATTTTCGGCCCAAAGTTATTTCATTTCACTGTTTCGTGTATTTGTTTCAGGTAGAATTTAATTTATTGTATCTTGCTCATGTACGGTCTACATTAATGAGATTTAGCATCGGTGTCGAGTTCATGTGTCCGTATCAGGTAGACGGAGAGGTCCAAGTCCTTTAGTGCCGAATTCGTAGACGCCCACGACAGACATAAATACGTTATATAACCACTGTAAGATTATATAATTTTTTAAGTGGTATGAAAAAAATATTAATTCATATTATTGAACTGCATAAGAAACAAGTAAAGATTCATATGGATTATGAAATGCTTGAATAATTGCATAATACACTATTTCACGCAGATAAATGTTATTTACACTTAGATGGCTTTATTGTTGGTTAAATTTCATCGCATCGGGATTGATGTAGTAGAGTCACTACTATCCCCTTTTTTTCTATCGCAGACATAAATTAAATGTTAGCAATAAGTAATTGCTTCGCATTCAAACTAATCCGGCCAGGCAAATTCCTATGCGCGTCATACGTTCTGAAATGTACTGATAATAAATTACGAACAATAAAATTCACAGCCAGACATGAGACGGCGAACAAAAGAAAATATTCTGGATATTACGTTGCATAACCGATAATTAATCTCCATCTTTCTGTTCTCGAGAAATTGAAATCGCGATGTCGTTAGGCGTTCGTTTCCATGCTTATCACAACGGCTGTCGTCTCAGAAATAACGCTTCTATTCCTCGAAGGTGTAACACGTTTCTTCTTTTTATTACTTTTTTCTTTTTTTTTTTTTGGTAGGTGGCATCGCAGAAAGCAATTTCGTAATGAATAGATTCAGATTTAGATTTGATGTTTCGTAAAAGCGTGCGCTTCGAAATAAGGTAGGTGTATAACAATAAGATAATATGCATCATTAAGCCCCCATTGAAAGCTGAATTACTTGAAATGTTACAAACTACGTATCTATTCTCACGTTTATATGCTACTTACGAAAGCACCTGCCTTTTTGTCATATATAATTTAGAATTGCCCAGAGATTGTTATAGACACAATGATTATGCAGACACGGAATAATAATAATACGAGAATACTTGAGAGAAAACACAAAGAAGCTGTACTTTTTTTCTTGGTTTCCTTTGAAATTTCTGCAATGGCTTTATAATTTAAGAGCAAAAGGTGTGAGCAACCTCTTAAGTATTCTGTCTTTTTTATATCGCTCTCCTTTGTCATAGTTCAACTAGTAATTGATGTTAATACAATTATTACGAGAGATAGCATTTCGGCCGACCGAATTTAATTCATTTGTACTTTTCCAGTCGCCATCACTTAGGTCGAGGGTAATATTTACCTGCATTTACTTGGAATCCGCTCTTAAATATGCAAAGAATCAATATGAATGTCTGTATAAATATTGACGAAATTGCAAAAATTGTTCTCCACACTCCTTTACAATCTCTCTCTAAACATGCTTGTGAGTACTAGACGATTTTTATTATTTTTTCAAGTAAGATACGAAAGATATATCGCGTATCCGTTCAATCGGTCGACGAAAGGTAGTTCCTTCTCTAATCAATTTAGGGAAAAAGTTTTCAAATAAGAAATATTCGGAGACAAGTCTCAATACAATAAGGCTCTAGCGTGAAGGGCGTTCAAGATAACGGCTATTAGAGAAACAACGAAATTTCACAGGAATCACAAATTATATTAGTGATCTCAAAAATTAAGCTAGATAAGTGTAGTATAAGAATCAAAAAGAAGCATCCGAAAACGCTATAATATACATACTATTTCTTAAAAAAAAAAAAAAAAACATTGTGGGCAGCGGAAACTGGACACATATTTCTTATTTAAAATGTTTCTGTAACCCACACACTAGATGACCATGCTGTATAGTGTCTTCCTGGATGCTTAAAAGTTGCATGAAATACAAAACAATATTTAAAAATACCATCCACATATATTGTGCTGCGCGTACATATACACTCCCCGACAAAAACTTAGACGCGGTAAGATGTTTTAAGGGTTACAACATTTCTTTGCGAAACTAGCAAGATATCTAATTAAGTTTTTATTCATAAAAGTAAAATAGACTTAAGAATATCTCCTCCAGTAATATATGAACTAAATAATAAATTATTACTCCAATGTTTAAACAATTTCTGCGACAAAAATTTAGACGCTCTGTTGCAAATGTGAAACAAAAATAAACAAATGTGTGATCAGTAATGCGTAGATTCTCCATTGTTCTTAATCACTTCCAATAGTCTGTTATTAATAGATTTATATAAATTTAACACATAATTTTGAGGGATATTCTACCATTCAGTCACTATTGAAGTTTTTAGTTCCTGTACCGTGAAATATTGACGGCCTCCGTCATAAACGCGACGTGCCAATTCACCCCACATGTTTTCAATAATGTTTAAGTCTGGTGACCGTGCCGGCCACTGTAAAGTTTTAATCTTTTTCTCTTTAAACCATTCAGTAATTGTTTTTGCTTTATGAATTGGCGCGTTATCTTGCTGAAAAACAAAATTGCGCCAGACCCATTGGTTTCCAAAACGTAGAAGATTATCACGCAATAAGTCTTGATACGTCACAAATGTCATTTTGTTTGTGCAAAACACTATCTCACTTTTATTGCGGAATCCAATCGCTGCCCATATCATCACAGATCCACCCTCTAATTGTCTGGTCATTTTCACTTTTGGTTCCTTTCTCAGATCATAATAATAATGCGAGTACCTATCCGGTCCGTCCAAATTAAAACGTTTCTCATCGGAAAATATAACTTTTTCCCATTGTTTCTTCCAGGATACGTGTTCTTCAACAAATCTCAACCTCGCAAAATTTCTAACGCAATTATCGCTTCTTCTTGGCCGACGAGCAATTTCCTTCTTACTAACATCATCCAGGTGCCATTCTAGAACTTTACCCCGTTCTATTACAAAATAAAATTACGCTCGCCCATAGCGTAAATTAAAGTTTTGCACTCAACATCTCCATTTATTTCCACTAGTTGCTAACTGATCCACAAAATTAAATTTAGAATTATTTGCAATAAGCAAAGCTACTATGATTGGAACACTTTTTTCAATATTTAAATTTTCCGTACCACAGAGATACTTGCCACTAACCATCCCTTTTCCCCTAGTTCCGAGTATTTCGCATGTTTTGGTTATACGGTAAATAGGCGGTAAAGGTTGGTGCTCGTAAATATCCAGGAATTCTCGTAACAATTGTTCCGAATTTAATCTGTGGTGCAGAGTGTTAGTATTTGCCGTAATGCCTTACAGTTAGTGCTATCGTTATTCGATTATTATTATATAAAAAGGAGAATAAATTTAATTAGGTCATTCGAGGGCATGTGCATTTTTTAATTTAAAAATAAAATATTTACATCTAGGACCATAAATTATACATTAACGCCCATTAATCAGCAACTGCAGTTAATTCCTTTCCGGTACATTTTTTACCTAAAACCGGTACTAGTTAGAACGAAAGCACTAATATTTATCTATTTACAACTCTTTAAATTAAATCGTTTTCCTAATTAGCTTAATTGTAAATAGGATAAATTGCACATGGAAAGCAGCTAAGTATTGGGTAACTTTCTATTTTTATTACGCAGAAAATTGAACATGAACTTAACGACAGTGAAATTATGAAAAGTGAAAGCGGAACACTTCTGAAAATTTTGCGCGCTCTTCGACATAAAATATGCAGCGGATGGCATTGGATTGCTTCTTTTCCGAGATCTTCTCGTTATCCTAATATAAGAATTCATTCCGAATGCTACCTTCTGCGAAACAGTATCGCTTCTTTTTTTTAATTAGGCAGACAAGTTCTTCGCGATAGGATGACCAACCGTGGGAATTGTATTGTACAGTTACATAAAAATGTGTAGGCAGAAATAATTCGACTTTACTTATTCGCCGTTTTCGTAAAATTTATCTAATGTTACATACACATATTCTTAATTACTATACATTGTTTCTGGTAGAACAAAATCACATAATTATCCACATAAGTTTTCCTAAATTATCGCCAATATCAGTTTACTTTAAATTTAATCTAACGTGAGAATTAAAACTGTACCTATTGTCATTCTCTTTTTCCCTTGTGCGTCGGTAATAAAACTGACAGTTGCATGAGAACAACCTACAATATATTCCTTTGTCTTGTTGGATAACAACGTATAATTTTTTATTGGCAAACGGACCTTTTCTGCAGTGGCTTGTTAAATATGCAAAGAATCATGAAGTTTAAGAGTATTTCAGAACTCAATTCAAAAGGATATAATAATATGATAACCAGTAATACAATGCAGTATATCATAAAGGAACGTAATTGAAAAAAAAAACATGTTTCTTTTTTTATTATTTTTATGTTACAACTACATCTCTGCTAAATCTTGCTTAAATCATATCAAGATTGGAACTTTAAATTACGTCTAACATATTTGACAATAACCAAGCAAATAAGCTTTTGTATAAAGCACGTACTAGAATACTGTGGCACTGCAACACTGAACACATCACTATTACCCTTTACCACAAACAGTAAAGCGTAAATGGCTAATGTGTCTCCCCGGATTTCAACACAATTCTTTACTTGTCGTTCACGTCGTTAAGTACGGTGACTAGATGTTGGGGATATATCATGTCCCCAAGATTTTGAATTGGAATAATGATACATAATGACAACAAGGACCTGGACATGGAATGGTAAACAACACAAAAGTATCGGTGCACTCCGCACCGCACAAATTTAATTAATCAATCCCGTTTCGAGAATGCGTGGGATCCTTATTCTTAGCCATTGACCGAATGATGTAGGAAACCCTGAAACTAAGACATGCGAAAAAATACGGACAGATAGAGGGAAGGGTTTCTTGTCATTGTAGTACAAAACATAAAACATGTGCAGCCTTACCCCAATAAATCGAATAGAACTGAGTACGACAATGGTCCGTTCTCTTGATTCATCACATTTTTATTACTTTTTATGTAAACCGTCTCGTACGCGTCTAATTCTCGCGGCGAAGTTACGTTCTTAATCAATTTCAAGTTTTCTAATCTAATATTATGTCCGGTTTTGTTTATGTTATGCTACACTTGACGATTCTAATCTACCGAACCGATAATTCCCGATGTACTCCTTGAATCTGGTGCCTATCGCACTTTTCGTTTGACCAATATAAGCTTTATTACAGTCACCGCATGCAATTTTATAAATTCCCGATATCTTTCGGATAGCCAAGAAGGTTCTTAAGTGTATTGCGCGATCTGAAACGTATGTTTATATCTTGACCCCTAAAAACTTTACTAATACCCTTCGACATACTGTGAAAGAGGATTAAGGTCGTGGGATTTCTCGCGGAGTGTGCCGATACTTTTGTGTTGTTTGCCATTTTGAATTGCTTCGGTAAGTTCTTGCATTGTATGTGGTGTATTTTGAGAAACTGTATATTTTTTAGTGTTTGTTCTGTTGCTTTGGTCCTTTACGAAAGTAGCGTTAAATGATAAATATTTAGCGATCTGTAGTAAACGTGCTTTAAAATGTATAAAATACGTCAGTAAACGTTAAATATTTACGTAATTTGAAATTTAAATCTTGGGCTGTGTCCGACTTACGTAGTATGTATGGGTGAAGTCATATGAACTTGCCCTACCGAGATTACAAGTATTCGGATACTTCTGCTGCTCGATGTGTACTTGAGGGTGAATTCCATAGATGTCCGTTTAAATTGTGACAGTAGGGCCAAGCGGTACCTAAGTTGTACTTGCGTTTTGTATATCAAGTTATATTTGTGTTTATAGTTTATTACCAATTAGTAACCATTAATAACTGTCATGGATAATATTAACATTTACATGGGTGTTCTACAATATTTATTATTAAAGATGTAAGCGGCATATGAATGAATTGAAATGAAGTAAAATATATTTTTATAATTAAATTATAAAGAAATAAGTATATTACATATCTAGAGGCAAAGAGCTCCTTATTTTGAAGAAAGATCCATCGAGATTAATGAAATTTTAACGACGTAACAAAGGGGCATTTACGTATATCTCATCAATCATTAGTGGATTTAATTATTAGTTGCGAGGTTAAAACCAAGAGTATGAGGTACATTTTGTTTATGTTTGGTTAAGTTAAGTTTCATTATAGGCGATAGCTTTTTCTGTATTGAGTATCCATACAGAATAATTTCAATAACTCTTGGTATACCTCGTTTAACAGCGTTTGATATAATTTCAAGACTGCTAGACAATAACACCATAAATAATTAAATCATCTGAGATGTGAAGTATAAATCTGATTGCAAAGGTTTTGCTCATTTAACTCGAACACCAATTTTTGATCATACTGCTGGTGCTTTGGAAGGATGCCACATAAGAATTATTTGCCCAGTACACCTTCAAGACCAATACGTAAACACGATATTACTTTATTTTATACAGTTACAAGCAGTATGTGAGTATCAATGGCCCATCCGATCATAACTCACAAGTTTTACCACATAATAACATATATCGATTTAGTCTTTATCCTCTAGAAAATTATTTCTTATTGGGTGGTAGCGGATACGTCAATGTTGTTCAACTTGTTACTGTTGTTACACCATTTAGAGGGGAAAATGTAACTCCAAAAGAACAGCTATTCAATACACATCACGCAAAAGGACGAAGCATTATTGGACGAACGTTTGGATTAATGAAAACAACTAACTATTAGCAATTGTGTAAAGACCACTGTATCTTGTGTTGTGTTACTAACATTTTTTTTTTTAATGGAGGCTTACTAATGCCAAGATTACAGAATATCTCAAAATTGTTTTCATGTAGAAGCCAACTATGAACTATTAGAGGATACGGCAATGGGCAATCCCCTGTCTTCTTTCGTAGTCAACTTATTCATGAGTAAATTTTATTTTCGCGGTTTTTGATACTAGGAAAAGTACTACTCCGGATCTCCTCGCGATGCTTAATTCGAAATATGAAACTATTAAATTTGCAGTAGAAGAAGGGATGAATAATCAACTCCCGTTCCTGGATAATTTAATAATTAGAAACAACAGAACACTGGGAATAGACAGAAACAAAACAAAAACTAATAGATACATTATGTCCGATTCTAACCGCTGGTGACAACACAAAATGGTCACGATTAGTTTCTTAATGGATAGATAAAATTCCTTTTAAATATAAGTAGGTACAATAAAGAACTTAGAAGAAGAAAATTGTAAAAAATGTAGATATCTGCTCTTCTATAGATGTTGATCACATTCTTAAGAAAATCCAACATAGGCACTCTACGAGAAATTCCACGACCTTAATCCTGGCAGAAACTCGAATTGAGGAAAGGTATTGAGGAAAGTTTTCAGGTGTCAAAATATGAACGTATGTTTCAGATTGCGAAATACACTCAAAAACCTTCGTGGCAATCCGAGGGATAAACTGGACATGAAGGAAAGGCGGGGAATTTATAAAATTGTATGTAGTGACTGTGATAAAGCCTAAAGAAGCGATAAGCACCAGATTCAATGAGCACATTTGGTCTTACAGATACGGTAAAATAGAATCGTCATATGTACCACAACACATAAACGAAATTAAATTAGAAAACATGAAATTGATAAGAACGTAATTTGGCTGCAAGAATTAGACGCTTAGAAATAATTTACATAAAAAGGAACCGTTGTCCGTTTAGCTTTAACAAAATTCGTTAATCTATTGTTTATTTACTGCGTATAAGCCGTTGTTTCGAAAACAGAGTAAAGTGATAGGCGCCTTTGTTTAATTTAGGTAAAATGTTATACATTTTCAACTCGAACCTGGTAATCGACTTCAATTTAACATACTCAGCATCAAAAATTCCTCAAATTCAAAAAAATTATACCTCTTCTGTGAATTCCAAAGAATAGAGCAGTTTATTGATCCCGGAAGTGTAGGTTTTTGGCCCTACATAAGTTGCTCACGAAATGATCGGTGTTAATAAACACTAGATTTTACACTTCAAAGGTTAAAACATGAATATACAAACAACGAATACAGGTGGTTCACAATGAGAGTATGGATAGTATAGGCTAGAATTAACAAGTAAATACATTTTCATTTCTTTGAAGAGAAAGTTCCTTTCTGTGCATACATACGCGTAAGGTAAACATCTTGGTGTACATGCTACTGTTCTATTATTATAAAAAGCGCATGCATTCATTGTTACTAATAATGCCACAAAAGTAAATTAAGAAATACCAAGTGCAACATGTGTTTACAACCCAATTTAAATCCAGCATTAAAATAAAAAAACAACATTATCGTTATTGCGTTTTGAAAGGACAGTCTTACATAAAACCGTTCGGCAACTATTAATTTTATTGGCCATGTACGAAGTAATAAATCTGGTTCGCATATACCACTCATTATTTTAAGAACAATCAGCACTCATAACTAATATTCAGTAAGTTATGATATGTAATTATCGTTACGTAAGTATAAAATGCATTGTAAATTTCGATTTAGTATTTCACAATTTATCAGATTATTTGAATATGCAATGGCCAATTAACGATTACACCAATTAAAAGGTTAATAATAACTTTAACAGCTATCGATTGGTATATTTGAATATCGTTCTTCCGGACGCTTTGCATTTATAAGATACGAAATCGGGCAATAACATTTCCATGAAATACATAATTTCTAAACGACTATCGTATAAGTTGAAATTTAAACCAGATCAGCCAGTTTTGGCGTTCTTAAAACTTATAATTCCAATTAACGAACATATTCGCGAGTTTCTAAGAAAAGACATCATTATAAAAAATGATACTCAGAAAATCGTCTTAGATAGAAAATTTGATACACGTCTGGTTACGCAAACGTCAGTTTCGCGTTGTAACGGACTACCTAAATTATAGACGCTTCAAATGAGTTAGTATTTTGACATACTCTGGTCACATAACCTGTTTTAAGGTATGCTCCAGAGATGATTTATCTTCACTAGACACACTAATCACGTAAAATTAACATTCGTTGGCAAATAATAACATATTTGAGCTAATAATAAGATCTTATTTAGTTGATCGGTATCGTCTGTGGGAGCAACTTAAAGTCTTTGAAATAATCTTTGATAAAATAGTACCGAGAATACTGTTCATTGTCATAAGGAAGTTATAAATAATACACTACTACATTTCAATAATGCAGAACAATCTATTGGTTAAACAATGCAAATTTTATATAGCGTATCCACCTAGCGCGTAAAGGCAGAGATGATGTATTCCTTAAACTTAAACTTAAATTTAGAAAAAAACTTCAAATGTTCAGTTCCCACTTCATTACATTTAAATTTCTAGAAAACCCAACAAATATTTCTAATATCGGGATACCTGTATTTAGCATAGGCATCAAATTGATGCCTTTTGCCTGATGATTGCCTTTTTTCTTTTATCTACTTACACAGGGTTGAGTTGGAGAATGATTGCAAGTATGTGTGTTCCAACCAAACTCAACCCTAAAATTTAATTCATAATCATTCATTCGTTTGTATGATTGAAATAAATAAATAAATTGTGCATGAAGAAACGGCACATTGCATTTTTGGTTTCATATTTAGGGTTTCTTTTGATAACTGGTTTCTCGAGAGATGTGATTTAGATAATTATGATTTCGAAATAGTTTTTTTTATATAATTTTGAACAAGTCCCCCGCTTTCTACTAAAGATCTTTAAAATCGAACTTACTTTCGAGAATTATTTGGTAATTTGCTAATACCTGCACATAATTTCAACAAATAAGCAAATAAATTAAAAGATTGAAGTGATATCATTTACAGATAATGGGTAAAAAACTCGAACAAAATTTTTCAACAACAATTTATTTCTACGACCATCAGTTCTTCTTAATTCGTCCTGTGTACAAAGAGAACATTTGCCAAAGTAAACTTGTGACGTATTGTTGACCATCCGCACAAATTTAAGAACTCTCAAGCTAAAATAATGGACACAATTTTTGATTTTTTCTATCTATTATTTATTTATTTTTTTTATTTTTTTTTATTTATATTATTTTTCTATTAATTCTTTCAATTGTTTTTTTAATTTTTCTTCAACTTTTATTTGCCACATACTATTGAATACCCTTATATGTTACTCTTGAACAACAATAACTTCAATAAATACACACTTAATTCTATGATTCACGATCATTACACGAGACATAATGACAACTTACGATCAAATTTTCACGGGTTAGCAAAAAGCAGAGACGGAATAAGCTATTATGCTATTAAGTATTATAATATTATCCCAAACATTGTTCGGGATTTACCGATTTCTTGGTTGCAACGGACAATAGAAAATATTTACTTTCTCGAGCTTTCTATTCGGTCGATGCATATCTAAGTAATAATAGCTATATGTATTTGTACATTTACATTTATGCCAGTTTCTTTCTTTTGTGTGACTTGTACAAGCACTACTGCTGTATAATCGCACTAATAAAGATTATTATTATTATTATTATGCGTATGAACTTGTGTAACTTTCTGCCCTAAAATTGTTTTTCTCTTCATGCATTGTACATGAAATAATACGTCATCCGAATTTTAGGTATATAAAGCCATGCAGAACTTCATTCTGCTAGAGTTCTTTCCTATCGTTTCCCGGACCTTCCCACTTTCATCGCTGGTGGCTCGAATCGTCCTGGACAAAATCCGCGCATAACGCCGACAATTGGTGCTGTTCTTGGTGGACTTGTCTTTGGTACACGTTTCCTACTTCATTCGCATCGCTAACGACTTGAGCTGTCCTTGGTGAATACTCCCCGTCTGCATTGTATTTTATTAATTTTCGTCCGTTTATTTTATGTACACATACTTATTGTTGTTTCAGCGTTCGTAATTGCTTGCAAATCTTGTTGACCGTTGTTTCCTTTTTGTATACATAGACATATTGCGAAGTAGATTTTATTTCGTTTGTTTCACTTTGAGATTTTCGATTTGTTTTACTTGATTTTATTTTATTGTTTTGTAAATAAAACTAATAATTGTTATGGTTTACTTGCTCCATTTTGAAAGAATTCGGGGCAATCGTTACGCCATGGTAGATCGTTAATAAACACTGTGCTCACAATCACTAATCAATAGTATTAATTTTCACCCACCTAGTAATTACTTATTTAATCATATCAGAAGCTTAGCGTTTGATAGTTTTATTTTTCTGCAGATGGATTAATAACCGCAACGAAAGGTGCAATCGCTTATGTATAACTATTGCCACTGATATAGGGATTTTATTGTCCCGTTGAGAACAGGAATATTTTACAAAAATTAAAGAAAGTAATTGACGATAAAATTGTTATTTTCATTTGCAAATACAGAACATCGTCGGACCGAAATACTTGATCCAGAGAGGGAAACACACGTTACGAAATAAGTAATTAATATTCAAGATGACTCTCAGACTCTGGATTTAGTTAATATCTAATATAAAAAAAATAATACCCTATTTCTGTTTAAACTGGTTCTGCAACACACACAGTGATGTTACGTATTCTTACATAAAGTATAATGTTAATAAAACCAACGCTATCTGCAGCAACATCGTCCTGATAACGGATACACTATTTATGTACGAAGGGTACCGTTATTGAATATTTCAACAAAACTTCAATCGATACCGTACAGTGTCTGTAGTGAATAGATGTGTAGAGATATCGGCTTTCCAGATTTCAATATATAGATCGACGGCTATTCAAGCAGCAGTTGTAATATTTTACCTATAGCATGCCATAAATTACATTTTAAATTTATTGACGTAGTATATTTAAAAAAAAAAAACAAGATTGCGGATAAACCAGTTTCTAAGATGATTTGAATTCATTGCAAGAAACCGACTTTTAGAAAATAAAGTTGATGTTG
Organism: Oryctes borbonicus; assembly: GCA_902654985.2. Classification (NCBI taxonomy): domain Eukaryota; kingdom Metazoa; phylum Arthropoda; class Insecta; order Coleoptera; family Scarabaeidae; genus Oryctes; species Oryctes borbonicus. The sequence continues at coordinate 1,451,190 of LR736861.1, read as the reverse complement.
ATGGTTACAATTCATTTCCATGTTTTATATTAATTTTTCATACCAAACCTTCCAATAATGTTATACCATCTACAATTGCTACATAAATGTAAATTTTTATAATAATAATAATGATAAACCTTTACTGTCCAACAGATTGCGCCATACAAAGGATAATAAAAAAAATAGTATACAGTATATAATTAAATAGTACAAGAAAAAAACTATACAAACAGAATCGCAGCAATTATGCATTCAAATGTAGCTAAGAAAAAAAAAAAACAGAATTTAACAAATACAATGTTATAGATAATATTTGTAAATTATTATGATAGGTACATGGAAGCTATTGCAAGTACCTCATTAAGCGAGATAAAATTAATATAGCAATAGGGTGATATTAAGTTAAATATGCGTGACAAAGAAATTATTGGTGAATTTAAAGATGAATGAAAGACGTGCGTATTGTATGTAAAAGGTAAGGCTCTATCTGGCAGTAGAACGAGGAATAAGAAACTGTCAGTTTGGGAGAGTCAATATGGTAGTGTACTAAGTTGTAGAGGTTGTTGTTGTTAGTACCTGTTGCAGTCGTCTAGCTTCGAGTGAATCTACGTTGAATCCCTCGTCTTTAAGGTGTAGATATTTCAAATATTTTCTCTGCACTCTTTCAATGGCTGATTGACGGGAAAAGTAAAATGGATACCATATTAGAGCCCCATATTCCAACTTAGGTCTGACACATGTTGTATAAAGCAGCTGTATCGTAGTATTCTGAAATAGTCTAGAATTCCTGATTACGAAGCCCAACATTTTCATTGCGCAATGTTGTTTCTATGTAGGGAAAATGTCAAAGCACAGTCGAAATAAATTCCCAGATCTTTGACAGTCGAACTTCTAGCAATGGATTCATTATCTAGAGAGTAGTCAAAAAGGATAAGATTCATAGGTGACAATACTATATTTGACAATATTCAATTATAGATTATTACTAGTGCACCAGCCGCCAACCATATTTAATTGATTTTGCAAATAGGTACAGTCAATGTTAGAAGTTATTGACGAAAAAATATTGAGATAATCTGAAAATGCACATTTATAACAATCAATTTATTCAAGAAGATCGTTAATGAATAGTAAGAACAATAAAGGGCTAAAATTTGAACCTCTAGGCACTCCTGATGTAGTTTCAAAAATATGAGATTTCAACCCATTATAATACACGTACTGGTGGCGACTGGGCAAATACGAAGTAAACAGTGATATTAATGAATTACAGAAACCAAAGATTTTTAATTTATCCACAAGTAGGGGGTGGTCCATACTATCAAAAGCCTTGGAAATGTCTGTATATATGGCATCTACTTGTCCGTAAGCGTCAAGATTGCTACGTACATATTGGTTGAAAATAACTTGGAGATGGTCGATCGTTTTTCCATAAGTCTCTGCTTCCGTTAAATGAGAAATACAAATATGAAAAGAGTGATGCCTATTAAAAGATGTCACTTGGTCAGTTTTGTTGATACTGTTGTTATAAACAGTACTGAAGTAAGTTGCCAATGCATTAATAATATCCTGTGTATTGACGTAAGTAACGTTGTTGTAAAACATAGAACCAGGTATTCTGGAACTTCCACTGTTGCTGCGTATCAAAGACCAAAACATTTAAGGGTTCTCGGAGATTGAAGTTTCCGCTGAAAAAATATGCAGCTCTAATTTGTTTCTTTACTAGAGCTCGCAGGTATCTATACTGTACCAATGCCTGCAAATTTTGTGATCGTTTAATTAGTTTAAAGTAATATGCCTTTTTAAGGACACCTCTAGTAATATTAATAATAATAACACACAGAAACACGTATCCTTAGTTGAAGAACACCGATACAATCAACTTCTCAAATACTCAAATCATAGTTAAGTTATTATGAGTTAGTTTGAAACTATTATATTCTGATAGAAGATATGAATGTATTTCATTTAAAAGTAGCTTATACTCAAAGTATATCAACATACCGGGTGTTGGCGGCCAAGTGCGAACATATCGATTTAACATGTAATTTATAGCAGTTTCGATTTAACTGCTCTTTGCTCCTATTGCGACCGCTCGAAAATCGTGCAATTACGTAATTGCTCGGATTTCGATTGCTCTAAAATTATTCTATTGATAAGTGGAAAGGTAACCGAACACGTATCCAACCTTTGGGTTATGTTTTATAGATTGCTCGACATTGATCTGCCTTTTGAGTCAGAGCAACGCGGAGCGCGCTATTATTTAATTCTCAGAGAGAGCATCAAACAAGACCGAACACTTGAATCATTATAGGAGCATGGTCAATGGACAGATTTGGCAGCCAAAGTCTTCTAAGAGCGCTCTAGAGCAGTAAATTGGAAACGCTATTAGTATTATGCGATTTCCTTCTCTATTATTCATTTTATCAGGGTGTAATGTTGTTCAAAATTGAATGTTGCATACAAAACGGTTTCTACATTTGTTATTAAGTTTTTGGTTCCCTTAGAACTGTAAGAATAAATTAATTTTTTTAATTAATTGATTAGTAGCAATAACTGTGACCTTTTTTGTTTCTCATAAATTATTTATAAACGTCGACCACTTATCTAACTTCTTACTTAAAATCAAACAAAACATTTCACTAATATTAATAGAATATTCATATTTTACAATGTACAGAAGAATTACAGACAATTTTCTTCACCCATTTGTATGTATACTTAATGTGTATCTGCTAATCTTATTTTCTTTACTACACGATCCACTTGCTTTCTTATTTACTATTTCATTTTGAATACTCCCAAATTGAAAATCAGCTATGCCTGGTAACAACAAGTAACCGACTAAGGCACCCAACTGATCATTAATGTCGAACGTGCTGCTGGTATAAACCATTATCTTCAGTCTCTGAAACAACTATGGCGAAAGGCCCGCAACGAAAATTCTACCAGACTGGTAGGAAGGATTCGGGTATAATGTTTTTCGGCCCAGAACTCTCTATTTCACTGCCTACATCTCCGCTTTATGAAACGCTCAGAACTATGACTACATATGGAATGAATCTAACTTCTAGCACAGAGCTAAAATCGCCGTGCCTTATTCTAACAAGCGAACAGTATTAAGATAGCTGAGGTTGCGCAGAAGTGGACTACGCATGGTTATTCGAGTTTTCACTGGGATCACTATCGGCTAAGGAAGCATTTCTTCGGAATGGGATTAACCAGAAATCTATGATGCAGGTTACAAAGCTGAAAACGAGACAATGCGCATTCCGCAAATGTCCTGCGCTGGTGTCAATTAGAAGGGCTTGACAGGCTGAAGAGGACTAAGCTTTGCCACCATATACAGAGGATGTATAGTAGGAGTATTGTAACCTAATTATGCGGAACTCATCTTCTTACTACATTTTTCTTGTTAATTTTAAATTAATCAGAATTATATTCTCTATAAATACGCTAATTTAACCTAATTGATAATATTGACAGTAACGTAGAAAACAGTGGTGCGCAATTAATTTAAATCACCGCGTATAGTAAATAAGTATTGCCATTTTATGGTTTTATAATTATTTAAATTGGACATCATGGTCGTTACCTGAAAATTATTAAACAATGCGGTTCAAATGGAGAAAATTAAAGGTTACGAATGCACTTAATATTGATAACAATAGGGATATTTCAGCCCACTTACCTTTTAAAATGCCACGAAAAAGCTCGTATCACAATCTCGGTGATCTAAATCGATTCAATAATAGCTTTAATTATTAGAAGCATATAATTTTCTAATAAGACTAGTATTTACTTTATCGACGCTATTTCTGGAACAGGATACCGTATTATGTTATCGTTGCACTATTCCTACAAAGCCGTGTAGGCTACTCTGACATCAGACACTATACGATCTTGTACGATAATCGATTTTCAATGATAATCCAAGTACAAGTAAGTCACGAGGCATCGTTCGATGCACGCTAAAAATCGTCCGGTTCCGTTATGGTTCACAGTTTTGTCCAAAAAAAGCTCGAAACAATGCGGGTCGGTGTCTCGTAGGTTATGCAATCAAGACAAGGCTTCCTTCATAACTTCCGTTTCAATATGCAAAATCAACTTCACACGCGGCTAACGTGCCGCGTTCTATTTATAGAGTTTACCGCTACTCCTCTAATTAGATATTCATTTCTCGATAGTTCATCAAAATCCGCCGATATTTTGATCGAACCAAACCAGCGTATCGGCGTAGACGGTTTATTTACTCGTCATGATGATTAAAATGTAACCTTGAGCGTCCCTCGCGGCATCGCGAAACGCTAAGTATTTATCTGTTCGTCGAAAGTCATGAATAGAAATGCTATTAGGTGCTCTGGACAGTATTTAATAGAGCAAAATCGTGAGATGCGGCTCTCTGTACACTATTAGGATTATCGAATCCTCCGAACTTTGAAATGAATGCAGAATTCGTATTTGTTAATTAGATTTTTTTTTTGATTATTTTGATTAAGCAGATTAGATAATTTGATGAAAAGAATTTCATAACTATTTCTATTTAATCGAAGCCTTTCATTTGGAAAAGAATAACGGCCATACTTCCTCGTTGGTTTGTAATATTATTCTGTAATCACTCAAAGTGATAAAGCTTGTAAGAATTGTCATTAACATTCTTTTCCTGCCGCCTAAGTCAATCACTACCGCTCTGATTAGAGCAACGTTGCGCGCTTTACGGATTATTTACCTTGGTTGCGCTTATCAAAGGGATGTAATGGAATTTGACGTCCCTAGTGACATAAAGTAATATTTAATAAATATTTAGGTAACTTTGACAATTATGGAAGTGTAGGCGACCAACTTCTATAGTAAAGACTGATGCATGTGTTACTATAGAAGATATCAAAAAAGCTATTTACAAACAACTTTAAGCCTCATATTTCAATAATATTGTGAAATCTATAATTATCTAATGAAAAAATCAGGCAACATTAATTTAATTACCGTTTGGTGGAAATTATAATTTCAGAGCTTAACTAATTCTTTTTCTGCCTTCAATCAACTCCCCTGCATTTGGGTAATGTGTGTTCTACCCGTTTATTGCCTTCCCATTTACTTCAAATTCGAGCTATAAGCTCAATTGTGTACATGTTTCCCCCTAATTAGGATCGCCTTCTGCGTTCCTAATTTTTATTATTCTAATTATTATTTTTATTTTACACGCTATAACTTTCCAATTAAAATTAAAAGTAGGCTCTCTAACCTTAAGTTAGAGAGCGTACTTTTACTACTAGCAAAATAATAAAAAGCCTTTACTTGCCATAAGATGTTATCAACACCCCAATAAAAAAGCTTTATTATAGATTCGATTGCAATGCTTAGTTTTATATAACCCCAATTGCTATTACAGAAGAAAACGAATTACATGTTTTACTGGCTCCTACGAAAAATAATTAAGTATCCGAATTATAACAAGAGAACGAGACATAAGTTATAGATTTGTTAAAAAAAAATTACTACTAGGACGTCATATGCACACATATCGCATCCAGTTACATCCGGAAATCAAGAACTGGTTACGGATGATTTTGAACGAAGACTAACCTTTGTAATTTTTACTTTTTGGGGACGGGGCAACCTTTCACAAAGGTGGATGTATACATGGTAATAGCGGTAGGTGATGACGTAAACGGGGGCCCTTCCGTCAAGAATTATTTAGATTTCCAAGAAAATCACGTACCTATTTTACTTGAAGCGTCCCACCTAACATCCCCTGGTCACTTGTCACCCCTGGTCGAAAACTTTCTACAGGGCTGCATAGATGTTATAGGGAGGTCACTTTGAACACCTTTTAGAAGAAATGTAAATGATTTTTAAATCACCTTTTTTTAAATTTCGTTTACTAATCATAATGTTGTACGTTGATTAAAATGTATAAAAGATCAAATTATTCAATTCTAACGTATTTCTTCGGTTGAAACGTTGGATTGTTCCTAATTTTAATTACTTACTCATTAATTAATAAACCCAATAAATATTTTACAAACTGTTAATCAAAATAAATGAAAAACAAACTGTTTAAATGGCTTGTTTTTTTTTGCGAATAAACTGCAACAGATAAAAGTTTTTATTAGGAACAATTTTGCGGATTTACAAACGTGGTACATTAATATACAAGAGTAATATAAAAAGCTCTAGGCTTTAACATGAAAATGGCGTTACTCGTAAAAAATAGTCGCATGCGTTCAAAGACTCGAAAATTTCAACCAGACGCTTAGTTGTTGCTTAGCAGATGTTTGTGCCAGTGTTTCTGTGAACATCAAAAGAAATCAATATCGAGCCGTCATTAAATCCTTGCATTTGAGGAACAATACGCCTACGCAAATTAAATCCGAGGCGGACGCTGTTTACGGAGATTTTGCGCCACTGATTTGCCGCAGTAACATTTTGGACAGATGAGTCGAAACGCGGTCGCATCAATTTGGTTCATGATGAACGTTCGAGGTGGCTAAAACCTGCAACCACTACGCAACAATACTCGAAGGCAGAAATTGCGAAAAACAGCCGTGTTTAGAAAAAAAAGAAAGTTTTTCTCCACCAAGACAATGCACTGTCTAACACCTTAGACAAAAACCACTGAAAAAAATGTTCCATCTAAATCCACTAAAATAATTAAAATATTGTATTTAAAATAACATTTTCTTACAATATTGGTCAAAACATGGCAATCCAAATATGTTATTGCGTTAGTATGTCCGGAGGATTTTAATGAAAGACTTGTTAAAATTATTCGTTTCGTTGTCAACGTAGCTTATATCAAAAACGATTGAAAGTACAGTGATGGCAAACATATTGATATGTTTAGGTAAATGAGAACTCAAAGTAAATGATAATCACACCGTCTTTTACCTTCAATATTTTTTACAAGCTAATTTTAATTTACTTGTAGTCAGTGCGTTGTGCTAGTCTTTGTTTTGAAATTCTTCTTCCATATCCTGTTTCCTTCTTTTTAGTTTAACGAACCAAATCCTTTGATTATAAATCCCCATTCTTAGATCCTCGAGATCATTTTCTTATTTACTCTGTGTGTGGTATATGAGTTTTGTGTGTTTTTCACAACAAACAAATATTACCATATTTTCTAAAGAATTAATAATATAAATTAACAAATTTCCAGGTTTCGAATAATAACTAAAAGTAATTCGAATTCTGTAAATATTAAATTAAAATAATAAAAATTAATGAATTCAGGTGCAAGTACACACTTCACTTCAATGACCCACTATAATATACTCCTATAATAGGTAACAAATAAAAAGCATCCAATTCATTCTTTGTGTAGCTTGAATAGTTTAGTGCATTTGAAGGAAAATTTAATGTTACTAGGTTTATAATAAACTATGTCTTGTCATAATTAACTAAATTAATATGGAACAACAGATAATACGAGAAATATATTACTTCCAGTGGTTTAATGGCGCCGACAGTAAGTCAGTTACGTTGCAAAGACTTCATTAGTGAGAGCAGCGCCGATGTCACTTAGTAAAAACAGCATGTAAAGCACATAAAGTATAAACATATCTGTTTTCTATTATCAACCTCCTTCCGCACATAAAACAATTCATTCACATTTTCTATCTCTTAACGCGCTTCACTATCTCCCCACGTAATTGTTCTTTAACGTGAATAAGTAGGTGTAGATAATATATGCCGCATTACTATTCTGCTATTCATATTGTGGCGTATAACAATCTGCGGTAGCATTCATGGTACTTAGTTTAAATTCCTGCAACCGTTATCATAAAATAATTACGACATTTTTAATCACTTAACTTTACAGAACGCAACAACAGCGAGCTTGGTGTTACGTAAGGTTAAAGATTCAAAGTAACTTTCATTTAGAATTAAATGCTGAGAATTCGCACTATTAAATACACAGCCAAAAGAGCATGCGGCAACTGCAACTGTTGCTAAAAGTTCATGCCTTCACAAATTTCTCGTAGGTATTCTTTGAAATCGATCAACTGCGGTAAAGTTAATGCATTCTAGTTAAAGATTGTGTAAATATCATAAGAATGAAGTCATGCTATTTCCCAATAATGCGGTATAATGTCGGGCTTGTTAACTGAAGTTTTAAAAAATTTCTTTTAAAGTGTCGTAAAATTAAAAATACAATAAATCATAATACAGATAGATAGATACTTTTCTAATAAAAGTGTATGGCTACCGCTATTCTATTTGTAACCGAACAATTAAATAAACAGCAGAAAATGACTAAAACGTAAGTTATAACTAGAATATCGTTTACTAAAAAAATATATTTAAAATTAAAATATAAAATAGCAAAAAGCATCTACGTCAACAGTTTTCGCAGTTAACATCTTAGACTACTTCTGGAAATTGGTAGCAGGTAATAAGCGCGTATTATTGTTAGACTCCCATTACTTCCGGTTATACCGGAAGTCATATCCAACATTGATATTTTGAATGGAATGACTATCTATTATTTACGGGGTGCTCAGAATATAGGATCCAATTTGTGAATATTTAATTCAAAGAAATCAACTTTTTCTGAATGGAACGTACTGTCCCCCGGCAATCACCATTGATATATATTGGGTGTTCCTATATCTATCTAGCATAGGTTAGGAGTTATAAGCAATTATGAGCATCAATTAACATTTTACAACAGTTAGCCATGCATTCAAATGCACAAACTTTTTTACAAAGAGTCCTCAAAAGAGCTAAACTGAAATATTTGAAATAAATTTTATTATATACATATGTAAGCAACATAAAACCGAATAAAAAGTACATAATATGACGTGAAGGATGACGGACTTAAAATTAAAGGTTACAAATATTCGAAGTGCCATTCTGCCCAAAATACTGCAAAAATCTTTTTTTATATTGTTTTTCTTATAACTCTTCCAATTTCATCGCAGTTTAAATTTCTAAAGATTTCATGCACTCTGTCTATCAGTTCTTCTCTATCCTCAACAGGAGATGTATGAACTTGACCTTTTGTATGGCTTTATAAAGAGAAATCAAAAGAAATAAGGTCGAGAGATCCAGGTTAGCAGGGTCTGCTATCAAAAACGCAGCGTTTGATCTTGAATTACGGAAAAATACATCAGAATGTCGAGGTGACGACCAATGTAAAAAAAAAACTCTTAAATGTCACCAGTATTTCCCTTTTATTATTAGTGAAATTTAAGAGTTCTTGTTAAAAACATTGCTCATCATCCTAACAAACAAAAAACAAACGCTTTGCTTCATTTGTTTTTTGCTTTCTTGATTTCGTTAATTTTCTACTGTTTTGCCATTTTTTGCTGTTTTCTGTTTCCGCTTTTTGCTTTTTTTTGCGCTCTTGCTTTTCTTACTTTTTTTGCTTTTCTCACTGATATTTGCTTTTGTTATTTTTGTTTTCGCTTATTTCCTTTCGTTGCTTTCTTGGTTTTCTTGCTAATTTTCGTTCTTTAGCATTTTCGCTTTTTTCTGCTATTTTTGCCTTTTTTTGTTCTTTGTCCTTGTGTTTATTATTTTTTTTTGTTTTTATGTTTTTTGTTTTTTCTTTTTCATTCTTTTCCTTTTTTGTTTTTGCTTGTTGTAGCTTTTTTCCACTTTCTTACGTTGTTTACATTTCTGTTGTTTTCGCTTTTGTTTGATTTGGTTTGCTAGTGTCTCTCCTTCTTATTCAAGTGAGTTAAAGAATAGTGTCATGCAGGTGACCTATCTAAACGCCGGCTTGTTATTTTCCATACTTTATTTTACTCATTTCATCTCAGTTTATATTCAATACCTTTTGGCTTATGTCTAACCTAATAACAATTAGGTTTTATTTAGGAAATAAAGATTATTACTATTACTAGGTGTTTCAAACATTGCTTCATAACTTCCTGACAGAAATAAAGGCTCTTCACTCAAAACATTAGGAAGAATCAGAAATGTACTGAAATTTTCTCTAGAGACACTTTTTATAGCATTCCTACTTCTAACTTCTAAGTTACCTTGGGTTGTTCTGTTATTAAACCTCAAACTCCAAAAGAGGAACTCCATTACAACCACGCCCAAGACCGAGGAGGACGTTCGACCTGACATCTTGTCTGTCATTCCATTTTATTTTCTATAACTTAGAATAATAAAATTAATATAAACAACTTTTTACACAGAATCGGATGCACAGCTAACTTAGGAAATAACTTTAACCCGCTGATATACAACGATGGCTGTCCGGTTTCCATTACAAAATAATAGTTCTATTACGTCACTAGACCAAGCAGTGATGCATCCATTGTTGCAAATAATTTTATTATCAACGCACACGCGACAACGTTTTTAATATATTTTATTTATATCCGTATAAAGCTTTCAAGAACTACAATAGTAGACATATGTAAATGCCCATTAGTCAAATACAAGGAAATATACACTTGGAAATAACGGTCCTGTTGCATATTAATATTTTTTATGAATGTCCCTACATGCGTGGACGTGTGTTTATATCCCGAATACCTACTTGTGCGGTAAGTATTGCACAACTGATCTTCCTTTTTAAATAATGACAGATGAACTTTATAGCCAACAACTGATTCTCCAAAGAGCTTTCACCAACGTATTCTTCTTACATCATCAGAAAGTAAGATTATTTTTAACCGAAGCAGACTCCTATATACAATAACATAATTTAAAGACGCTTTCGAAGGAATGGTGTAGATGTACACCGAAGATTCATATTACCGAAAGGATGAGTTATGTGCGGAAATTGCAGAATCTCGAATATTTTCAAACACAAAATATTCATAGTCTTTTTCTGATAATAAACGGGTTGATAAGAAAAGTACGACAACGATTAACCCTAAAAGACAAAAAAATATAATAGGACAAGCTAAACTATTGTAGATAGTTAAGATATTACAACCCATCACTTAAAGCTGCTGAATAAGTAGCAACAATAAGTTATAAGTTCGTACTTATAACTGGTGTTGTAATGTAATATAAAACTATCCAATACTTGATTTAACAATTTTTTTGAATTGTAATTTTATGGGTGGTTTTATAGTGGCCTGAGGATGAGCTTTGCATAGCTCGAAACCGGTAGCTATTTATTAAGAAGTTTTGTGAGATTTGGATCAACTTTCATTCATTTTAAAAGAACGAGAAATGTTCGAGCCGATTTGCTCTGCATATGCATTTAATACTTGATAATATACGCATTGTTTTAATACATTACTTTCAATTTTATAGTTTTAGTTCGCCAACAACTATGATTACTTCTTTAGTATAAGCAGGAGGACAGCCTCTGACCACGGGAATTTTGACACCGTCAGAGAGGGTCTTATTTTCTGATTTCAGCTATATATAACATGTTGACAAAGTTCCTCATTTAAGATTAAATGTAATGAAACTTCAAACTGATAAGCATTTCACTTATCGTTCATTGATAATAGAAACATGTCGATACCAACGAAAACAAACGAGATATGTCATATGAATATCAAAAGGATCTTTTACAAATGGTAAATTAAAGGTATGCTTTTGCAGTTCTTGGTTGATTATATTCTTTCTCTGGGGTAACCATTACTTAACTAGATCTTTACATCGCGAGAAAAATATTGCAATTACACCTTATAGTACATCTAGTAACAAGTACATTTTGTAGAAAAATTCTCCATCAAGCTGTAGTAACGTGGCACTACTTGTAAGAAAAATAACGAATGAAATGATATTCTGTCCCATCGATTTAATCAACGAAACAATCAATTTACAAAGTGTACCATTTTATCAAACAATAATTATCCTAAAAAAAATATAATGCTAAGATAGTTTAGCTTCCTCATGGTATTAATGGAATAATTCACGGCAAACGCAACAAAAGGAGAGAAAAAAATTACACTAACACACGGACATGTTTCTGTCTACCCGGCGTCATCAGCGTAGTTTCGAGAGTAATTTTTTATATCTCTACCTTCTATCGCTGTTGCCTTACAGTTAATGCCACAACTTTCAAAACGAGTGCTAAAGAAACGCATGCCTGCCGTTCAGGAAGCAGCGACATAAACCGGGTACTATTCCCCAAACCATCCCTAGAGCAGTTCTCCGACTGCTAAACACGAAATGGCGACGCTGGTAGCGCTATGGGAAACCGCACATGTGAATATTCCGACAGGCTTACCATGATGTATATAAACAGAACACATCAGAAAATGCCTAGAAACAATAATCAAAAAATATAATGCTAAGATAGCTTAGCTTCCTCATGGTATTAATGGAATAATTCACGGCAAACGCAACAAAAGGAGAGAAAAATCATGGTAAGCCTGTCGGAATATTCACATGTGCGGTTTCCCAAAGCGCTACCAGCGTCACCATCTCGTGTTTAGCAGTCGGAGGGCGGAGCCGCTCGAGGGATGGTTTGGGGAACAGTACCCGATTTATGTCGCTGCTTACTGAACGGCAGGCATGCGTTTCTTTAGCACTCGTTTTGAAAGTTGTGGCATTAACTGTGAGGCAACAGCGATAGAAGGTAGAGATATAAAAAATTACTCTCGAAACCACGCTGATGACGCCGGGTAGGCAGAAACATGTCCGTGTGTTAATGTAATTTTTTTCTCTCCTTCTGTTGCGTTTGCCGTGAATTATTCCATTAATACCATGAGGAAGCTAAGCTATCTTAGCATTATATTTTTTGGTTATTGTTTCTAGGCATTTTCTGATGTGTTCTGGCAATAATTATCCTGCTACTACGTTTAGTTAAAAATGGTCTAAATTACTCTTACTACAAAATCCTATTGCGCCGTGTTAAGATATGTTAAGAATTTCTCTGTGTGTATGGTTTCACCTACTGTGGCATTACCCAGTCAAATAACAAACCTTATGCTGCTGGTTTATGCAGATGAACCCCAAAATTCTTCTAAAATGTTTCTTACTCTTACTTCAAAAATGGCAGGTTTTATCATCCGTACAACGCGATATTGTTCTTATCTGTGATACCACAAGCATGGGAAAATGGAAGTAACAATATAATGAAAAATTATTCCGAATTTGACATTCAAATTAACACAGCGTACAGCCATGTATCAAAAACACATTTCCCCTTCGATCGAATACAAATAACGATTGTAAAATTTCCGATCACAAAATTGATCGTAGGTACTGTATTTATAACATCCCGCTGTTGTAGGCATTTGTTTGGTCTAATTAATACATTATTAAACAAATTTCAACTATTTACATAAATTTTCGCCATCCTATTATCTGCGTGGGTTCCAACTGCCGATTAAATGAAATTTATTCGCGATTTTTAACATATAGTAACGTACTGAATATCTATTCCGAAACAATTAAATATTAATAATGCTTATTTAGGTACAAGGTTCGCGTGGCATTTAAATTATGACCCTGACTAACGCCCATACGCCTTATTTATAAACGATTTTTAAAATGAATTATGGAACGAAATTTTAACTTGTTGTACTAAGGAACGAAGCTAATTAACCGAAATGGATTACAACGCTGATATATGAACGTATGATAAGAAGTAATAT
>LR736861.1:1422882-1437669 GCA_902654985.2 Oryctes borbonicus | reverse complement strand
CAATACTATAATTTCATACGCCCGTGCTTTGATTGTAAAGCACACGTGTATGCTTATTGAATGTATTATTTTCGAGCTCTTATAATAAGCATTAACAACCCCCCAGCAAATCAACGGCCACCTAAAGTGATCTGATAGCAAGCGATAAAAATGTAAAAGGCACGTTGAATCATCAACGTAATAACACGAATATTATTAGTGTACTATCCGAAAGCGTAAGCTTGAGTAAAATACTTCGTGGCACAATCTTAGTTATAAAGATAGCAGCACAAAGAATGCAAAAAGGAATCTAAATTATATCTGTGTTACTGGTAACACACTAAAGGGACTTATAAATACTTCAGCACGTAAAACTACTATATAATTTTGTAGACATATATTACTATATATAGCTCGTTATTTCTCGGTGTGTTGCAAGGATAATTTAATATCATGTCGAATTAACCTTAGATGTTACATTCAACTTGCGTAAATTTTACGTTGAGAGCACGATGTTTTTATAGATAATTTACTGAGCATTTATGGATGATTACTTTTTGAAAATATGTGCTATAGAAAGCTTACTACGATATTTGATAAAAATTTTAAATAATTTATCTGGAGATATTCAGGTACGCAAGAAAAATGTACTACATGCGCTAGTAAAATAGGAAAATTATACACTCTACGAAATTAATACGGCTTCTCTCTTTATAGGTACCAAGTGTAAACGCAAAGTGGGTACACTCTGTAACTTTTTTATTTCATTATTATTACAACGATGTGGTCCCTAGCGGTTTCCTGCACTGCGGTCAAGTGATCTATTGCACCCTCTGAATAATTTCTTAATCCCGTAGAAGTTCCATGGCCTTTAAATAATCCAGAATTTTCGTCGATTCTATGTTTAAGAGCTTTTCCGGGACTATCTTCAGTGTCCCTAAGCCTCTGTGTCTTACGCTGTTGCGTGCTTAGCAGTGGCTTGTAAGGTATAGCAGAGTTTCCGCATTTTCTATTTACTAGTTCAGCTATGAGTCCTATTTTATGTGGATGATCTTTTAATGGATAGTGACTAGTTACGGTGCCGGTCCATGGCCAGCAATTCCTCCGACTTTTAGTTTGAGAGTCTTACTGGGAAAGCCTTCGAATAAACGTTGCCTGGATCTCTAATATTTTTCGTGCCACTAATGTAGCTGTTTTTAAACTCCCTCTTAGCTACCTGCGAAAGGATCCCCGTGAGGGGCTCGGAGCCGCTCAGCGGGAGTGCACTGTCGCTCTTTCCGCTTGGAATATGTTTGCGAGCTTCCGAAAGCTGATAAAAATGGCCCCTTTCAATCTACCCGCATCCGAATTGGGTTTTAGATCCACTCATGTAAAAGGCGATGAACTTTACCCCGTTGCCAGCGTTTCCTAGTCGGTATGACTACCTCGCAGGTTTCCACCATTTACGCACTGGGTTTACCGTCTGGTAACATACTTAATTTGGGGATTTCATTATATTGAAAATCGACGTTAAGTACTTTTTTCTCGTCGCATTCTGCCATTCACACGATATGCTCTTGCCAGGACGTAGTCCTTACCAACAAATTTAGTGTGTGGCGATTGAGGTTATCGTCATGGCTCATGCTAAGCGCTGTATTCTGCCTAGTTTATGCTGGCACTTTTGAAAATTAGCGCGTTGCCACTAGACTGAGTTGGTAAAGGTTATTACTGGTATCACCACCATTGTATAGATCCACTTCAGACAAAAATTTGAATTTTGGAGGGCGTTTGTTATTATGTTATGATTTCTCTGGATAATTTTGAATGACGAACGACTTCCGGTTTGACCGGAAGTGTCTCTCATTTTATTTTTAAACGGAAGACCCTGTACTTTTTGAAATTTTTCGTATCAGAGGATTATTTTACGCATTACGAGTACTTTCTACAATTTTTGAGTATCTTTCATTTAAATTGCGAAAGCAGAACACGGTGGCTGTAAGCTGTTTGTATCCGTTAGCAATTATTTTCCCTCAAAATTTCAACATCGTTTTTTTTTAATAAAAATTAACTTTTCAAACGTAACCAACCGCGGATATTATCGGAATTTTTTCTTAAATTTTTGGCACCAAAATTCTTTAATTTCGGTACGAAATAAGAACATGGCGTTAAAAAACACTTCAATATTTAATTGGCTTTATCCTGGTTTTTAATGAAATTCGACCTAAGTAGCTTTTATGTACTTGACGTTGTTGTTGTCTTCGCATTAGTCTAAACAAAACCAAAATAAAGGCATCAGTAAATAATAATCTCGCTTCGTATGCATACGGAGAAAAGAACAACATGCTTCTGATCTACGGAGAATGCAAAAAGAACAGTCCTGAAACTCGTGAGTTATACACCACCTGCTAGTATTCCTGCAGCAAGAAAGACAAGTTAAAGAAAATACAGAAGATTATGTAATTATATATGTTCACCTACATCCTACAGCTTCAGTTAAAGAAATTGCTTTTGGAATGAACATGTCAAAAGAATCCGTAAGGAAGATTAAAGAAAAACATAAGAATTGTTGAGGCTACTTCGCCTCAAGCCACACTTACAATTTTCAAGACATCAAATCGAAGATGATCTACTACTAAAGTTATACCGAAACATTTATTTCCAGCAAAACAGTGCTACAACTATATCTTGAATTTACATTAGCTATGCTTCTGATAATACGCTTCTGACACACAAACCGTAGAAGGGGGACTCTTCAAAAGCATATACCATATCTCAACCTAATCTCGACCATAGCATGCTACAACGCAATCAACCTGGGCTGATTCGAAACATATCTGAGGTGGCAAAAAAATCCAAACGGTTAAGCCTAGACACAAGCTTAGAACAATGCTCTTTCCAATTTAAATGTTGATCTACATAAAAACCCAAAAATGTTATGCTCTAAAGGTTTTCCAGAGGATTATTGTCAATATGTAAATTCATTTTTGAAACGCTTCTTTGAAAATTATGAAGAATCATGTATTTTGTTTTACTGAGACTTAACATAAGATTATGGTGTTTAAACCACAAGTTCTTTTAATAAATGATTGTATTCTGTCTCTTGTGATACCTTGGACCTACTCTAACGCGTGCATCGTCTGCATATAAAGTAAATTCTATTTGGGGCTTTATTTATATTAACAAAATCATTTATATAAATTAAAAATAATACCGGACCCAATATAGAGCCTTGCGACATCCTAAGTTCGTTCTTTCCACGTTGTAATTTTGTGTCTCAAACGAGACTACCACTCCTCAAATAATGTAACAGAACATATGGCTCACGTTCGGCCAAAAATGAAGTCGGCCACCACAAACACCGCAGGTGGAAAGCTTCCTCGACAAAATTTCCTAGTCGACGCAATCGAACGCCTCCGTCAAGTCACAAGAAACCGCAGCAGGGCAACTGCCCGCGCCAATATCTCCAAGTGAATTGCGACAAAACACGTATTAGTAACTAGTAAAGAAATTATGCTCCGACAAGAAAATCCAACAATCTTCCCATAAAGGTATACTCAAATATTTATGATGAATGGGTGTCTCATTAAGCGTAGAATAACCTACTGAGTCAAAAAATATAAAACAATACAGGCTGTTTAACTTAAAAATCACAAGTGAGGGATCTTTCCGGGCAACCCGAAATCAACTGGACGTTGAAAAAAATCACAAGGTGATCTAGTATAAGCCCTCGCCCACTTTCCGTTGTCACCTGGTATATCAGGGAAAAGTAAATCGTACAGTTTAAAATAATTTTCAACATCAGTGATTTTTTGCACATTTTGCAATCAAAATTTTTACAAAAATAAACAAATTATTCCCAGAGTCAATTTCTAATACGCTTACCATTAAAATATGAAAATTTCGTAGAACGGAATTTTTTAAATTATATACGGTGTGAGCACGGATTTGGTGCAAACTTATACAACAGTGAACGTTGACACATTTTTTAAACCATTTTATGTTTTAATTTTTTTATACATATTTTTTGATATAAAATATTTAATAATATTCTGGTTAACTAAAATAAATTATTTGTTATAAATATAAAACTTTATGAAATATTGTCTAATGTATATAAATTCGAATGTGATAAAAAAACAACAAATAATTTATTCAACATAACCTCCACCTACTTCCACACTTCCTCTGTAAACGTTCCTAAATGTTCTTACATCAATCTCGCTAATTACTGTTCGTATTTTATCTCTTAATGCTCCCAAATTCGTATCAAAATTATTATTTTCGTACACTCTTTGTTTGACGTGTCCCCAAAAATAAAAATCCATCGGCGTTAAGTAGGGCGAGCAAGCTGGCAAATGAATAGTTCCAAAACAACCGATCTATCTTTCAGGAAAGTGGTCATCAAGCCAGTTTCTAATTAGTTGAATGCACAGAGCATCCATCCTGCTACGATGAATGTTCTGTGTAACGATAGTAAAACAAAATTTTGTAACATATCGAAATACTTGTGTTGATTTAAATTTTTTTCGAAAAAAAAGGGGCCAATAATTTTATTGAATAAAATTTCACACCACACATTTACTTTCTTATGACGCTGGTTTTTTCCGGTTAATACGAAAATTTGGATTCTTTTCTGCCCAATATCTGCAATTTTGGGATGACACAACCATTAGTGATAAAAGTAGTTTCATCCGAAAACAAAATTTTATAATGGAAAAATTGATCCTACGTAACATTTTCTCCAACCCAAGTACTAAATTATAATCTAAGCGCATCGTCCCGGGGTTCCAGAATATGAATAAATTTTGGGTTTGAATGGGTGAATCTTGTTTTCCTGAAAGACTTTTTGCAGCAAGCTCTTGCTTACACTCAACTCCGCTGCTCTCTTGCGTAGCGATTTTTTTGAATCTTCTAAAACAGATTCCTTAGCTAGAACAATTAATGTATCATCTTCATTGTATTGTTTCTTTGTTTTCTTCTTTCTAACAACAGAGCCAGTTTCATCAAATTTCTTAACAAGCTTTTTCAAAGAATTAATAGCGATATTAATGGCGGGGAATTTAACGTTAAATTTGTTGATGGCTGTTCGATATGAAGTATCACAAATTCCATAACACTTAATCAAATAAATTCGTTGTTGCAATGTTAGCATAATTGTGTTTCATAAAATGTAGAATAAAAAAGTTTTTCCTCTTGTGCACCAAATCCGTGGACGCAGTGTATATTTAAGTTCCTACTAATTACATTAAGCAATGATATATTAACAATAAAATTTACAAAATACGCAATTAAGCATATTATAACGGTGTCCCAGGGTAATTTCAAAAGCGCGTAAGAATAACGCATAACCCAGATTCTCATGAATACACGAAAAGTCCATAAACAATGCAATGTAATACACATTTCTTCACTTCAGCTTGTGTAAGTAAACATTACACAAATAATGGGAATATATTGTTGCTCCATTAGTTCCTTTCAGTAGTAGAAAGACATAAATGGTGAATAAATTGAACTGCGTACTATGTGAAACAAGAACTATATGGTCGACATTAAAACCTTGTCTTATCAGGAGCACAACTAGGTGTTATGCAACTGGCGTCTAACAGTATTCAAATTTAATATGAAGCTTGTAGCGTGCA
This sequence comes from Oryctes borbonicus, assembly GCA_902654985.2. Taxonomy (NCBI): domain Eukaryota; kingdom Metazoa; phylum Arthropoda; class Insecta; order Coleoptera; family Scarabaeidae; genus Oryctes; species Oryctes borbonicus. The sequence continues at coordinate 1,432,072 of LR736861.1, read as the reverse complement.
ATCCACATATACACTTACATGGTTTATATGGTATGATATAACTAACGTAATGTTTATGACAAGAAATCGAAATTGGCGAGTTATAACGAATAACTATTTTCTTGCGTAATTCATACGTAATGTTGAAGTCGCAAACAGTAACGTTTGACCGAATTACAAACACAATATTGTCCAAAGATCCAAATTGTATGTTTTGACATTAAAACCTATCACAGAATATACACGATATATATATATACGTGACATAGAAATTGCAACACCAAGAAGAGGTGCAAATATTTTGACTAAACTATTCAACGCAAAACTATTCAAAGGCAATAATTGATTATAATCTTGATGCGATGGATCAAGTGGTCATAGTATATCATGCAGACTTTTCTAATTAATGTCAGATGTATTTCTTGTGAGTTTTAACTCAATCTTCACCGTTTTCCCTTGTCTAAAGTGCTGCAACATAGAAATTATCGCCAGTTGAGCGAGTTCGACAGAAGTCAAATTATTGGTTTGCGCGAACGTACTTTTTCATTCAATGAAGTTGTAAATCTCCTTAACCGGAACCAATCTACCATCATGTACTGTTATTAATCATGGACTAGGGAGTCCCAGGAAAGTTGTTGACGATGAACCGGGGCCCAAAGAAGAACTAACATAATGCGGGAGTGGCACTAGGAGACCAATTTTCCAATACCATTAATTTTATCAATACTAATTGCATGGCTTTTGACTTACAATCCTATCAACTACATCTTGTACTACCACTTACGGCTCAACGCCAATAGCAACAGTTATGCAAATCCACTAGAAAGTGCAATGGCACAGGGTGGTGTTCAGTGATGAATTTCGATGAAGACGTGGGGAACGTCGCAATATGAAGAGCGTGTGTATTAAGACGTGGAAGTTATGATATAGGTTGCTATAGCATGTGGGAGTGGGTCTCAGTAAGTGTTCATCCCAAGCACCATGAATGTCCAACCACGATGAGGTGGTGAAACCTAAAATTCTTCCATATCTTCAACGACTCGAAGATTTCCACTTTTCCAGCAGGATAATGTCTGTCTCCACGTAGCGAAAACCTCTGTAAGCCAACATCAATATCTTGTTATGGCCACCCAGATCTCCCGACCTCCCACCAGTTGAGCACGTGTGGGATGTTGTGGGAACAAAAATTGAGAAACTTTGCAAATCCTCCTCAAATGCAGGAAGCTCTCCGGCATGAATGCTTGGGGCACCAGACCCCACACTTATTAGAATCAATGCCACGAAGAGTGAAGGAGTGTATAAAGGGACTAGCTAACACATTGTTAAAAATAAAATTAAATTCTGTGAATCTTTTGTGGTTCTTTGAAATTATAATCAATTACTCTTTTTGAATAGTTATACGTTTCTGCTCAAAGAAAGTAAAAGTTCCTCTAGTGGTTGAAAGCTCGATTTATAGAACAAAATTCCTTTTTCTGGCCGACGACAGTGGTAAAACGGGACGATAACATCCTTTGCACTCCATATTCTCAGTTCCCAAAACGTCCAAATTAATGTAAGATGTTTATATAACTAGATTTGGTGTAAGTTTGGACATATCTAAGTATAATTTTTTCAATAAATAGTGATTCGTTTAATAATCATCAAAATTCTCAGTAAAATTTCACGTTGTGGTGTAAAACGTAATAAAAAAATATATATATGTTATATACATATTATATATGCTACAGTTTCGTCCCTGCATCTCTTGCAACATGCTATATCTAAAATGAATAGTTTTCGTATGTGTGGATACAAAACAATTGCCATCGCGCTAAATAATCGAGTGAGATAACGTTAATTTTATATCAGACTATATGTCAAATTGTCTTCGAAAATACTTATGCCTGAGTGTATTTCCCATGAAGAGGTGTTAATCTCCAGAATTCTAATTGTAATTCAAAATGTGAGTCGCGTTTATTGTTCAGAAGTAGCTGATTTCCAGAAAGGAACCATATAAACATAGGGTTTACGTATTAAAACTTCACTGTATCAGATTAGTTTTCATTTAGCTTTGTGATACTCATATAATTATTATTGTATATCCATTTATCTCTTCCAATCAAATTTAAATTGTCGGAAGAGGGTTCTAAAGACCCTAAATTTCAATCTAAGCAATTTTGAGATATCATAAAATAGGTATTTACTTAAGTACTTTGGTGCAGAATTTAGCAAGGTTTGTAGAGAAGAAGGACGAAATTAATAATCCAAAACATAAAGAGTAAGGAGAATTGTTTGAAAACTAACTATATTTCCTTGTTTCAGATATCCAACAATGCCAAATACAGCGACGCATGTAAGTTGTTTTATTCTTTGTGTACTTATACTTACATAATTACATCTGTTACTCAGGTCGAATGCCACTAATTCGTAGACCTATTATAGTCCGTCTAGAAAGTATCCGGAAAACAAGAAGCAGAGCTATAATTTTACGGTATATATTCTTATTACTTGAATAACAAAATCACAACAAATAATTCATCTCATTTGCTAATACAATCTCCATTTAACTGTAAACACTTAACTAAACGTTCAGGTAATCCCGAAACGAGGTCAACGCTATACTTTTCGGTGATAGTGGTCCAGGCTTGTAAAACTAACCGAATCAGATCTTTTTTATTTCGTGGTGCTGCTCATTCTACTTCAATTTCCATTAGTCCCCATATGTTTTCGATTGGACTAAGATCTGGGGAAGCTGCTGGCCATTGTTGCCAAGTTTTGTTCTAGCATCCAAGCTTTAGTGTAGGCAGAAGTGTGGCATCTTGCATTATCCTGTTGAAAACGCCACCCTTCGGGATATAAAGCTCGAGCCGTTTCAAGAAGAAAGCCATTAAGAATTTCACAATACTTTGCACTATTAACTGTGCCATCAATTATACAGAGAGGTGTAGCACCACGCTGAGAGATTGTTTCCCAAAGCATTATTTTTATGGGAAATTTGAAAATTTGAACGGTAACATTTTCTCTTGATAGGATTTTTAAATGATTTGCACCAAGCTGAAAACAATTTTCATTAGATATAAAAACATCACTAAAATTATCGTCTCGAAATCGTTGGCAAAAATCTATCCTTCGTTGCTTTTGTAGAGGTGTCACTGCAGGGATTTTTTTTTTTGTTTCCTTGATAAGTAACCTTGTCTTCTCAGTGAAATGCGGACAGTTTCTCGACACACTCTTATTTGACGATGATTTCCAAATCTGTTAGCCAGTTTTCGAAACCCAAGGCGCGGGTTTTGTCGTCCTAAACTCACTAAAGCGTTTAGATTGTTTTCGCTAATCTTACGCGGTCTTCCAGAAACTGGTCCATGGCTCATATCTCTCTTATTTTTTGTCCTCTTTATTGTCTCATATACTGCACTTTTTTCGAGTTCAGTCAATTGCACTAATTTTTTAACGTTTTGAACACCTTTTCTACACAAATATTCCACCAACTTTCTTCTTTCTACTTGCGACATTATTTCACAAATATTAAGCCTGTTGATAATCAACAATATTTGACAGCTGGTATTGTTATATGATTTGTGCCATGGCCTACAGTCGGTACAACCTACTTAATGCATTACTTTTGTCTTAGGATGTAAAAAAAAAGAAATATATTAAAATTAAGGCAAATAATAAATTCCGGATACTTTCTAGACCGACTATACATTAAGTCATTACATTCTATTGCTACTAACATGCGATCTATTTATAAACTTATCTTCAAAAATTTAAATACACGTAGACTAAAGTAAAAGAAATATACATACAGGGTGTTAAAAAAAACTGCTACAAACCTAGAGGGGATTTTCGCCGACCCACATATGCGTATGGTGATAATTGAAAACTCAGTTTCGTGTGAGCCCGGCCTCATTAGTAAAAAATATTTACAGCAAAATTGGGGTTGTAGAAACCATTGACAAAAAAGTAAACGTGCTTGGTGATCAGATAGCACTAGTTATAGGAGTAAAACTGCTGCTCCTAGAGGATTCTGCTCTATCCGTACTAAAATTGATTCCTCTGCCTCGGGAGTAGACGCCGACCTTGGTCCTCCGGAATCATGGAACTGTTTCCAAAACGAACCAGTATCACTCAAACTTTGGTGCTGTCTTACAAAAATACGAATTAGAGAGATCTAGCAATTGGAATGAGTATACTTCTCAAGAATTCCTACTAACATGATCATACATACACGAAATGCATGACAACTAATTCAATGATAGAGTAAACTGGGATAGCGAATATTCATAAATTTGTGTATGTTAGACAGAGCTTATGTCAACTACGATAATGAAATGCAAGTTTTTGCGAACGAAAGAGATACAGAAATGCTAAAAAAAGAATGATAGTGCGTGAAACAAATTTTAGAATTTGCCTTCATTTGTTTGTTAGTTTTCCTTACTTTTGTTTGTATTATCTGCTCTGTTTTCTAAAACGTTTCGAAACTTCCTCTAGAGTGAAAGATTTGCTATAGACATCTCTCATCGACGTATATTTATCTCAAATGGATGTTTTGAAGAAACGAACCTAATTTCTGTACTTTCTTATTGAATTAAGATATCTAAAGCAGGTATATTGTCATCCTCATTCTTAAAAGAGTTCAGAAGATGCTCACGTTGCGGATACAAATCAGATCTTTGGTTTCCAATAATTCGCAATTTTCGATGCGGAATTATTACCGTAAAATACTCGATTCACTGACAATTATAGAATAAAGATACGTACATGTAAGTATGAATAACGAAAGCATAAAACGCTTCTCAACATTTGAAGCTGTAATGTATTATGCAGATGATTAGCATGAGGGAAATAGAAAATTTTTGAAGACGATGTTGAATATGATAATTATACAAAATGCTTGGCGAATAATTAGTTTGTGTTTAAACGATGATAAATCGGGATTTGTCAGTCTGGACAGACGATAACGGCATACTATAGGACGTTTGGAGCAAAAGCCAATAAATTCAGTGAATAAATATGACAAATAGCGAAAACGGGCTTGGGTTGAAAATGCGGATCGCCGTTTCCTCGAAATAGCTGTCCCGGATTAATTAATTAATTAAACTTGCGTGGTATGGAGTGTGCCGATACTTTTGTGTTGTTTGTGTCCTTACTATCATTAATTGAATTATCGAACATATTTTTAATGCTAATTTAAAGAATTAATGCAATATCTCGCGTATTCCTCGATCATTCATTGCTATTATTAGTAGGAACCAACATTTCATAACACGATAATAAAAATATTCAGTAATGGTTATTTTTTCTGAGAACAATTATTCTGCAAGTCTAAAGAAAATACTTACCACATTGTAAGCATACCCGTAATGCCACATCTCTGGGAAGAGCGCCTGCGATACGCATGAGCACTTGATCATGTTTTATGACATGAATAATAATCTACGCGCTGACTATTAAACATATTCTTTCAGCGAAAATAATAATTTATTGAGCCATTTCTGCAATGATCCTTCATTATTAATTACAGTATTTACAAGGCACAAAGCGCTTAACGAGGCTCGCGACTTTGAATCGAATAAATTTTAACCGACTCTTAAGGAAAAATGCACATCCGGAGTTAACTAATTCATTCAAGGTTCCCCTACATTTTTACTTTTTCTACTATATATGCAATGAGCACTGAATACAGGTCATTCCATTATTTGGTATTAATAATAATGAAATTATATAAATAAATATGAAGTTCTTTTACATGATTTACACGACATGCCAAAAAAGCCCAACAAGTTTCCGAAATTATTGTAATCAATTGTCTTGAGTTTAATTCAGTATTTCGAGTGTTTGAGAATTGCTTAATATTATTTGCTTCGTTATAACATAACGTTCAAAAGTTTTACTAGTTTACACATGGTGGACCAAAATTCTCATTGCAAGTTTAACTAGCCATGTTTTCCAATGCTTTCTGAATAAAAAGAGCTTGTTAAAAGAAATGTAACGTCGAGAAAGAGGAAAAGTTATTTGCTGTTTGTAACCGGCTGTTGACCCTAAATTTTTTTAACGAAGGAGAAGCGAAAGTTATATAAAATGTTGGAAGTGTCTACCATTTACTCGAATATAACATATTTATACTTGGATTATTTTCAGAATGAATACGATAATCTATAACATTCTATATAAAGGTAAAACTTATGGAAAAATTCATTTTATCTAAACATGATGAAGTTTAAACAAATTTCAGCCTAGAGTAATAGCTGCTTAAAGAGAACAAACATAACATAATTATGGCATCTTCAGCATGCCTAAAGCCCTTTATAAACACTCTAAGCTACAAATTGTAGCTGCACTTAAATAATTTAAAGAGGAAAGTGAAAGGGGTCATCCATCACTACCTAATAGTGCTGTATTTGAGGTATTTATTATTTAATAATTTTAAATATTAATTTAACAAATTTTATTGATGTGGCGTACTGCAACTAGTCTCGATATTACACACAGTGTTAAACATACAAGCAGAACTTACAGCAGGAGAAGTACAGAGCCCCTTGAAAAGCAAACGAAGATGTCCAATAACAACTGTTACTGAAGGAACTGAAGTAGCATTCGGGACATAATATATTCAATGTAACAAAACAATGTGCATGTTACTCTCAGTTCAATACATAGTAAATAATAGTGAAATCTTCAGAGGCAGTGTTTCTTCGCTTCGAATTATTTTAAAGAGGATTGGCTTTCGCTACCGGAAGGATAATCCCAGGTTAGGCCTGATGGAATTACCTAACATCGTATTATCTAGATTCACATTTTTATAGAAGTTTTCATATTCGCAACAGCGAATATGAAAACACAGTTTTGAGAATTTGTGTATTTAGACGAAACATGGATAAAAATGGAAGAGTATGCCAATCATGGCAAGAGAACACGAAAGGTAGCGTGAGAAGTGTGAAGGCCGAGGGTAAACGTAATATTATTTTACACGCTGGAAATATACATGGTTTCACACCTGGTGCTTCGTTAGCTTTTTATCGAAAACTAAAAAATTTTCTACGTTGGTTTGAGGAGAAATTCTTGTTCACTTTAAAAACACCATCGATGATTGTTATGGATAACACAAGTTACCATTCGACCCTAGCAACAAAAATTCCAAATTCATTGTGGAATAAGCAGGCGATAGAACATTGATTAAACAATAACAAAATTATTTCGAGCCAAACTCATTTAAAAAGCATTTATTACATTTAGTGACACTAAATAAGCCAGCGAAGAAATATGTCGTGGATGAATTTGCTGAAAAATATGGGCATACGGTTCTTCGGTTACCTCCATACTACTGCATATTCAACCCAATACACCAGATTTTCGGTAATAGCAAAAACATATTATAAGAGGCATGTTGGACGTGATGGTTATGGAAACGAAAAGTGCCTCGCAATGTGGGAAAAAGCATTAGAAACTGTAATACCCGAAATATGGTCGAACACCATAAACCACACGAGAAGGTTATTACAAAATGGTAGGAGAGAGAAATTGGTTTTGAAAGGGAAGAAATATCAGACTTCATTATTACATTAGACGAGTCTTCTGATGATTTTTTTTTTGATTTTGAAAGTGATTAGTAATTATTTAATTGAAATCGTGTGATTATTATCACTTAAAGAATTAAAATAAAATACTTTAATGGTGAAATACTTGAGTTGTTTCGATATAAAATGTTAAAATGAGGAACTTTCATTAAAGTTTAAACTAGGAATACATAATTGTGTATGAATTGTGTTTATTCCCTGGAAAAACGTTAGAATTAAAATATCTTCGTATTTTAGCATAACCCTTAAAGTTACATGATTGTGGTGCTGTTGATTCGGAGAGTACCTAATAACATTTTTTATTGTCTAACAAAGTATTAGATGTTCAATGATTAAGATATAAGACCTTAACCTTTCAACATCAGACGTTTATAAATAAAGTTAGAATTTGTGTTTACATTTTGATTTGGCAACAAGAGGTCGTCTGACATCATGATGTGCATTCATACCGAAAAAAATACAAGTATACTCCCCATTTCGCCGATCGAAATTTCCATAGTAAATCGAAAGTCTGCATCTTTTCTCGGATACGTTTGGCAACAAAGATCCACGAAAGTAGCTCTTCAATTGTTGTAATTACGTCTCCTCCATTGTATACCAATACCTAATATAACTAACTAACCCCATATGTAGCTGAACCAACTACTCCACATTCGAATATGCGTGGCTCAGGCCTGCAGTTACCCGTTAGAATTCGATTTTTTTCCGTGATAACAGCGACTACGTGAAGGGGGATAGAAAGATACTTTTGAAACACCTTATATATGTCGAATCTTAATTTTACCTTTGAACGGTAGATTAAGACAAACTTACTAAAGTATTTAAAAACGCATGTTGAATCAAAAATAATTTGTTAATAATTTTCTGCAAGATGCTTTACATTTTTAATTCTACTAACTACAACTACTAATAATTCCCACTACAGTAATTCTCCAACAAATGGAACTCCAATAAAGGCCTTTCGAAAACTATGTTGCGCTTACAAAAATATTTTCTATTGGTGTGTGCCCACAACCTAACCAAAAACAAATTTGGAGAAACCTACAAAAATCCTATCAAACTCAATACCAATCCTCCAATTGTATATGGATACTAGTGATTTTCAGCGACACATCTTTATCACACCTATTAGTTGGAAATATCTGAAAAATCTTTGTCTCCAACATAGCACCATGCAATTTAACATTTTCTTTGAAAGTTGTAACATTTGTACTGTTAATCGTAAGGCCAAGTTACGCCCACTGTGCATGTGAAATGTGTTTATTCTCCCTGTTAATTAAATAATGCTAAATAAGAATATTTACATTAGCAAACGTATAATGCGAATTTAATTATTCCATAAGGTCCTGTGAAGTAGAGGAAGGACAAGCATACATGAATACACATGTAATATACCAATCGTAAAATCAATTTGTATTCAAAACTACGTAATGGAAAAACGTGACACACGAAGACAGACTACACAAAAAAACTCAAGGCTGCAATTATCTATTGTTATGGAAAATATAATAAAAAAATTCACACACTAGCACCTAAGCTCTATGTTATCAAAAGTCGTTTAGCATTAAGTGGACGTCGGTTTTAATTAACAGCTTGTAGGTTGATTCGTACGCTGGTCATTAAACTTTTAACTATAACACTCTATACTATAACAG
>LR736861.1:1345820-1422872 GCA_902654985.2 Oryctes borbonicus | reverse complement strand
GTAGTAAACAATTACTCGGAAACTTGGATATTTGGAAAGTGACAAGCACATATTGACATCAGTATGCATATTGCACGCCATGCAATTCAATGCAAGCATTATATGGGTCGTAATATTTTCACGCACACCTTAAAGGCATCATTTCGAAACAACTACGACCGATCAATTTACATGTGCGTGAAAACTCCTTATTTAGAAGAGAAATATGAGCGCGCAATAGTCATAAGTCGGATCCTTATAAAGTGCATTATCTTTCCTTGCGCGTTTTTCCAAATTTGGAGCTTTGTTCTTTTTACATTTTCTAAAATTGCAGTAGCAGGTGTTGCCTAGTTACTTCTTACAAGTTGTACTCGTGCGAGGATTATAAATAACGAAAATAAAACTGTCATTCTTAGTACTATAAACACAGAGGGTAATAAATGATCAAACCTACATCAGTTTGCTCTTGTAGGCATGTATTTTTTCGGATCGTAAATGTCAAGTTTCGTTTTACGACTTTAAGAATATTATCTGGAATATAATTTATCATTCATGTCGTAGGCAACTAGGTTTATTAAAAATATTTTAATTACGTAAATAATTGTAGGTCCATTATTTAGATTACGTTCAAGGCCATGAGCGTGTACTTGCATACATGCTGCAAGCAGTTTAGAAAATATTTAAATTATCCCTTCATGATCAGCCTTGCGTTACAAAGCGCATAAATCTCCTATAATCCCATTTGCACTATCATACAGTCAATAGTTTTCTATATACATACATCTGTACGTAGAATAGATACGCGCACATAATTTACGTACCTCCTCGTATTGAACGAATATCGTGTGTGCGAGAAGTATGTAAAAGCCGATTACAAAAAAAAAATGGTAAAACTTACATTAAGTTACTTGAAAATACCTTTTTCAATTCCAATATTTTATGGATTGTTGAAAGCTGTACTGTATAGGATGCGCTTCATGTATATGGGAAGACTATCGTATCGACATACAATACAATAAAAGCACTACAGCGGATGTTGAATGACCGGAAGCTTTTATTACTAGTTCAAACGAATTTCATCTTTTGTGGACGCAATTTATTTAAGTAGACTGCAAACATTATAAACAACGTATTATTTGAATGCAACGTCTTTAACAGTATCTATCTTGCGAAAACCAAACTGCATAAATATGTACAAAGAGTGAAGTAATGAACATTTGTAAGTTAATCGATTACTCAGAAGCAACAACGCATGGAATTAATGTATATGTAGATTAATGTGTTGCAATCCTATCTATGGAGATTTATAAATACGAGAATAAAATTTTGTAAAACAGTCCTTTCCAATTTCTTCTTCTTCGGCTGAAATCGGTGGTAACTGTATCTTGTTCCGAATTTAAGGTTTCTTCAGATGAAGAACACATAGTATATCGCTCAAATGTACACTGCCGTTCAGAGAAGTTCGGTCGGTTGGTAAATAACATGAAAAGGTTACAGAAACAAACGAAACTAAAAACAAAATCTAATTTTATTGTATGTACAGGTAAAAAAGACAAAAATATATAAATAAAAAGTTATTCTGGCCTAATATAACACACTGAACATTATTTTTTTTTTTCATCGAAAAAACCTCCTTTGCTGTTAATCACCGCTCGAACTATTCTAGGTATTCTTTCGATAAGTTTTGTTAAAACGAATTGTGGAATATTAATCCATTCATGTTGCAGAATATTCCGTAAATGTTCTTGTGAAGTTGGGCATATTTTTCGGATCCTCCTGTCCAGTTCATCCCACAACAACTCTATCGGGTTCAAATCTGGGCTTTGTGGGGGCCATGTCATTACTTTCAGGGTGTGCTGTTCTTCCTGCTCCTTTAGATAGTTCTTACACAATAACGCAGTGTGTTTTGGGCCGTTGTCATGCATGAATGTAAAGTTACGGCCTATTATACGCAATCCTGATGGCACTGCATGATTCTGGAGTATTGCAAAATAATTTTCCTTCCTCATTACACCGTGCACTCTGCATAAATCTCCCGTCCTAGCAAAGGAGAAACATCCCCACACTAACACAGAACTACGCCCTTGCTTCACTGTAGGCACAATGCACTTCGGGATCACTTTTCGGTTTTAGATCTTCGGACATAAACTCGTCGATTTTGCCCAAAAACCTCAAAATTTGACTCGTCACTCCAAAGCACGTGTTTCCAATCATCTAACGACCAATCTAGATGAGAACGGGCCCACTGTAGCCGTTTTGCTCTGTTGCCCCGACGTAATAAGAGTTTTCGAATGGCAATGCGTCCATGAAAGTCCGCTTGTTGATGTCGACGTTTTACCGTACTCGCCGAAACTTGTTCTTCACGGCTGCGATTGACTTCGGCTGCTATTTGTGGCGCTGGTAATTTTCTATTGCGTTTGCTTAATAATACAATTCTCAAATCTTCAGCTTTTGTTGTTTTCCTAGATGCTCCAGGACGAACACGATTTTCTATAGTTCCAGTTGTCCGATATCGCTTTATGATATCATTTACTGTTGAACTTCTCATATTTATTTTTTCAGCAATTTGTCACAGTGAATATCCTTCTTCAAACAGCGTAATAATGCGTGAACGTTTTTCTACACTGGTAGGCTTGCCACGTGCCATTTTGAAGTAAATTTTCTTAAAACTTTCACGCAAAAACGACAGATGCACAAAAACACACGTTTAACAGTAAAATGAAGTAAATTTATAATAATATATAATATAATAAACAAGAGTGATACTGCTGTATATTTCCTAAATGTATTGTTCGTTAATAATCCCCAAACGACCCGTTTCAAAAGATCGGTACTTCCGAGAAATCCTTGGAATGATAATAAAAGGGACTTTATTGTGGTTGTCGCAATATTTCTACTTTACATAATAATTTGTGGCTTTAATCCCTTAGAAAAGAGTGTATGCTTAATATTTTTCTAATTTTATGTATTAATAATTGTATACAGTGTGATATAATAGATTTTTATTGTATGACCGAACTTCACTGAACGGCAGTGTACATTTTAATTAAAACGACGTGCTAACTCGCCTTCATTATCAATTATACTGTAGATTTGAATGATAGAATAGTAGATATACATTGCTCGACAATTCATCCGGTTTCCAGAATGCAAAGGTTTTCCTTTTATGCTTACTTATTTTGCATGAATTCTTATAGACGTTGTCAAATATGAAATTGCTGGAAAATTGCGTGCATTTTCTATTAATTCTGACTTAAATTTGTGTGTAATTATAATTTTGATTGACTGCAAATACCACTTTAAAGCTTTTAACTTTTATATTTGCAATTCTTCTTTTTGAACGCGGTCCTCGTGAAAACCATTCGAACGTATTATAATCTCAACTGATACGGATAACATCGAACAACATTGAAGTTCCTTCTTAGGTGAAAATATCTAATTCTGAATAAATTTAACATGTCGAACAGGAATATTATTTTGAAAAAGTTGATTCACTCTCGTTATAGAGAAATTCATGTCATCATTTCTCCTTTACATATCAACCGCGATCTCATCAAAAACTTAGTAAAATCCACGGGTAAGAATAGATCAGCATTCCAATATGAAAAATTCCACCCGCCCAGTGAAACCAAAATTAACTGTTTTTGTAGGACTTTAGATTGAACAACTTTTCAGAGAATAAAAGGGTCGGACACTACAAGTAACCGATCGACGACATGTAATGTTTGTTTGATGAATTCATCTGCAGTATGTCCTTAATCATCTAATTATTTTACTCTGAGTTGAATTTCATCCCTAATCACTACTGGGAAGTTAATGACGATCACAGTAAGCGTTTTCATCAGGACATTGCCAAAATAGAAAAACAATACCACGGTAAATGGCCCACGGCGATATTGTCGGACGCTCATCTCACAGGTTCAAAGAAAACAAAAGTCCTGAGCAGATTAAGATATTCTTAACATATGTTAGCATAATTAAAAATATACATTTTTTTCTCAAAAATATGGTCAATTCAGATTTTCTTGGTTATAATCACGTTCAGCACATAGAATCCATTAAGAAATAGCTATTTTAATCTCGGAAGCATAAACTTTTCGAAAGTTAGTAATACGGCATGAAAAGCCTGTACAGCTTTCTCGAAGGATCATTTATTTTTTTTAGACAAGTAACCGCTAATATTCTATTGTGAAAATAACAAATATAATTCAGGCAACAGTTGTGAAAACTAGAAATAAAGAATTTCTTTCTACAGCGAAGCGAAGCTCCACTAACTTAGTGCAAAATATCGAAACGTGCTACAGAAAATAAAAAATTAATGCTGTCTTTCTCCTCAAAACGAAGGAGATTGACATACATTCGCCACAATGTAGCTTTTCTATTCTGCGCAATAGCTTCGAATTAAAGCATAAAAAGGAATAGAATAAAATCGTAGGTTGAAAATTCTGTCCACCAGCTTTTGCATTCATTTTTAAGTTCATGTTTGAATTTCACTGCGGGATCAGCAAAATAAACATTTCTTCTATTAAAAAAAAAAACGTAAAAATTCCAGCTAATGCGCTAGTAAAATTATTTTTAATTTTTCTGATATTAACGCATAAAAAGGAGTGTTTATTATCATTTGCACTCTGCAATTCTTCAACTTACTTTACAGTTAAGACCTTTAGAACTTCATGTTTCCTTTTTTCATTTTAATTTATTATGTGGATCCTTCTTGACATACATATTGAAATACATAAATAAAGAACACACATGTCAGAGTATTGCAGTATCATTTTGCATGCATTGTAAAAATAAAAATTTTCGTTGGAAATTTCCTGCGAATTGAACTCCGAAAAGTATAGATTATTTAAATTTGCCGTGATTAAACGACCGAAGCATCTCAATGGCGGATTGGTTTTCCTTTGATAAAACTTCATTATCTGATACTTGTAATTTAATTTAAATGGCCGAAAGAATATTTGTAGAAACACTCCTAGAACCACAGATCCCATGAACAATTAATTAATTTTCAAAAATCAGACTTCTTTTCAATTTTCCCTTATTTAAAGCATTTCAATATATTTCTACAATGATGGTGGAATTCATTCAATGCGGACTTGCTTGTTACTTATTAATTAAATTTAACACTCTACAAAACTCATATATGCTCACAGGAAAGCATTTAATTGTTGCATACTTCATACCTAAAACGTAGAACGAAATATACAATTGGCAAGACCTAGCCAAAGAAGCAAAAAGAACAATTGCACAACCCCTGCTTTACATCCGAAAACATGTTGTTTGTCTTGTTTTGTTTTACACCTAGGCTGTTTAATTTTTCATGTAGTTAACCAATATAAGAGAAGTAAACATGAAACTAATTTTTTGGCTTTATAAATAAAAGAAAAACCTTTATAGCATGTATTCGCCTTTGCCATTCTTCGACTACTCTCGTCATACTTGGTTTTGCACATTAAGACACTTAGGTACTACTTTGGACTTTAGCATTCATAATAATTACTCAACTAAGACATTTGACGTCTTACTATTTGCACATAATTATATTTTCTAACGTGTAAAACTATAGTCTACGAGGTAATAATTAATTAGAAAAACGCTTCCTTTTTGGATTCCCATTCTACTTTTATTTTCCCAACACTAACAGGTATGCTAAGCTCTTACGCATTACGTATCACGCACGCACTTGATCTGGTTACATAACAGTGGTATAGTAAACGTATCGTTAGGTTCGCATAAAATCTGTTTAAAATTCACTTCGCACAGAATAGCTATTGCTGCATACGCACAGACGTATGGACATAGCAATAGACAACTATCTCCGATAAATAAGCAAGCAATAAAATCAGCCGCAGTATACAAATTAAAGTCGGTGTGGTGCATTCAATGTTTAAATCGCCGCTACGTCTCCTGTGCAGGATAGGATTGTATTTCTTTTCGCCTTCATTCACAATTAGCATTTAAATACATAATCCGCAGCCGAGTGAGGAGGTTAGAGTTGAGTTAGACGAAGTGCGTTCCTTCTATTGACAACTCGAGGTCAAGCCAAGGTCACGGTGCCGATGACTCTGAATGCGCTCGTGATTCAAGCTCAGGTTGAAAGAGAGCCGGGCTACGCGTGGGCGCAACGTCTGATCTCTTTTATCGGAGCCACATCTGCAGCGTCCTTTCGGATTGCCTTCGGTTGTACTACTACATACATGATATCGTAGATAGGGGCGAGCAAAAAGAACGATGCAGAAGTATACCGTGTTTCCATATTTCAAAAAGCCGGCCAAAACGTATACAAATAATAACGTAACCGTTTGATGAAGAAAACATATTAAAAAGGACTATTTAAACTATATTATTTGAATATCTACTCCAATTTCACTCTATTAGTCCAAAAAGCAATAGTAATGAAGCATTTGTTGGGATAAACTTTCTTTAGGCAATAAGTACAGGCTGTTCAAAGTTCATGAGACACTATGCGGATCTCATTTATTACAAAAGATAAATTGGTTGTATATCAATTATTTCTCTACTTTATGCAATTATACATTATTTAAATACTAAATAAATCAAATTCGCATTGAAACAAAAGAAATAAAATTTTGTTAAAAGTAGTAATAGACACACCAGTTATTTTCAAAAATTCCATTTGTACAAATTTGTACGTGTGTAGACATTATCAGTATTAGAATCAAAATATTAACATTTGGATCAAGATACACGATCATGGAAGCCGGTGGATTGGTATCCTTGTCAATGGATCTAAGCAAACTATTTGACAGTATCAAAATGTGTAAAAATAAAATAATTTATATAACACACTCGATGCGTCTGGCAAGAATCCGTGACATCAAAGGTTTAGCACTAACGACGAAAGTTAGAAAATTAGATAAAATAAAAAAGGGAAGGATTTCTTAAACAAAGACGATTCTGAATATGGAGTAGCTTAACCGTAAACGTGTTCAAAATTAAATTAAAAAGACAAGGTTTAATATTTTAGCAAATATAAAAAAAGACTCTTTTGGGCATCAAAATTAGAAACTAAATTTTAAATAGAAGATTTCATTAAAAATAAAACTGTCGATTCAATTATATAAACCTATTGTAGTGCAGCCCAATATGTTCAATTTTGGCAACGCTGCTGAGCTTTAAGCTGACAAACAATCAAGAAAAGACGATTATTTTTTAAGCCTAGTGAGCTATATCGAAAAGACGGAAATATGTCACTTTACTATTTGTGACATAACATGGCAACAGCTGGCAACGCTTTAATTAATTTTATGGGTTTCCGGGGCATCTCTTGTACTAATAAATGCACAATTGAGGCAATTCAACGTAATGAATTAATTATTATGATTATTTAAACATTAACATTTAATGTATCGACACGCTAACAATTGTTGAGAGAATGCATGGATTCCAATTGTCAACCTTACAGCTGAATAATGTAAGAAAAAATCTTTAGTCCTAAAATGCTTTGTTCTAACTTTTAGCGTCTATCTACCCTAAAAATAAAATATGCAAATATGCAAAATGCTCTGAACTAAAATGATATATTTTAAGGTCTTCTAATTTATGATTCGATTCTTCCATAGCAGTAACGCGCTATGTGCTCTTTCATCCTAACACTTACAGCCCTTCTCGTTTTATCCAATGCAGGCTTTATCACGGTGATCTAAATTAGGGATAGAACAAAGCATGCTAGATAGATTATTTTTATAATAATATCAATATTACACCGGCAGCAATAGAAATAATTATATAGCCTATATAAGTACTATTTTTTTTATATGAACATGATATTCTGAAGCCTTTTCTTACACCTTTATTCATATTTACTACCTCACTTTACACAATCAAACCGATAGAAACTACAAGGAAAGTTCGATAATTACCTGTGCTCGCGAAAGAGGTGGCGCTACTAAAATTGAAATAATTTTTCGGAAAAATAACCTTAACCAGAGTTCTGTGAAGTTCTCGACCAGATACGTCGATTAATTTGATTTATAGTGAACAACCTTTGTGATTTAACAACAGAAGAAATCGAATATAGAGCAGTGACTAAATACTTGTCAATGATGAGGTAAAAGTGGAAAGTCAATGAAGTTTATGGGGATTCTGTACCTACGCTGTATCGACCATATTGATTGAAAGTGCGTAAAACTAGTGACCAGATGAAGACCATTGTAACAACTCATTTGGATGTAAGGTAGCTTTCCCCAAGATGGGTGCCACTTACAATTGACCATAAACATACACGTGTATCAACTTCGAGTGAATGTTTCGCAATGTTAAAGCACAATTCGGATGAGGTTCGGCACCAATTCATAACCGCTAACGAAAAGTGGATTCATCACAGCACACCAGAAACCACAGAACAGTCCAAACAGTGGGTTTCTTCGTGGCCAACCGACACCAATGAATACCAAAGCTACTTTATCGACCGGCAAGATCGTAGTCACAATGTTTTGAGATGTCCGCCATAATCTACGCTGATTACCTTGAAAAGCGCAAAAGAATTAATAGCGAGCTTTATGCCAACTTATTAGATCATTTCAACAATGATATGAAAGAAAAACGTCCGCCTTTGTCGAAGAAAAGAATTTTATTTCTTCAAGACAATGTAGGCGCGCACACTTGTGTTGCCGCCGTAGCAAAACTCCATGAGTCGAGATACGAATTATTTCCGCACCCTCCATATTCGCTGGATTTACCCCCGCAGTTATTTCTTATTTCGGAATATAAAAAAATACTGCGGCGGAAAAAGGTTTGTTCAAACTTCAAACGATGAAGTAATTGCAGCAGTCAATGCCTGTTTTGCAGGGTTTGAAGGGTTGAAGATATCAAAGGGAAAACATGTTTTTTTCTAGCCAATACTAGGTACATACTCCCAAATAATCTGAACGTTGATGTAAATAAATCTGATAAGACCACTAGGATTCTGCCTCTTCCATTGCCATATGTTTATTATAATACGCCAATATCTTTGCGTCCACGAAAAAGTTTTTTGGCAAACACCAACCATGCGTATATATTATATACATCGCATTACCATTTACCATTACACAATCATTGTAGTATAGATGTGTACGTAGGTGCATTCGAAGGACCATATAATACTTTTAATGTACAATTGGATAAAGAAAATCGTCAACGGGTAATTTACTGCGATAAACGAACACCTGTTGCCTGTCAGTGGTTTCGATATAACGGCCGTTTCCTTTTTTGAAAGTTTGAAATTACATTTTTACGAACAAACTCCGAGTTGGTAACAGCGCTACAAATTCTTCGCCAACACATCAATGTGGACAACTGCAACCGGTCCCCGTTATCATTCAATTAATTGTATATCGAGAGATATAATATTCGTGTAGTCGACAATAAAATGTTGGATCGGATTAAAAAGGATGTTAAAGTAGCAGCCCGAACAACTTTACGGCTGCTTTCTAGATAATGTAAAAGAAAAGCAAAACAATTGAATACTAAATGATGATATACTAATTAAAAATGTGTATGCACACAAGTATTTATACCTGAAGTCAACATTAATAATCGCACTATCTAAATGCTCTTCCGGTGTCCTCTACCATTTCCTTAAAGGTTCTTTTTAAGTGCTAGACTTACGTAATAACCGCATTCTCGCAAACAACCACCGTCTCCAAAGAAGCATAAACTTCGTAATCGTAGGAGAAAATCTCGTAAAATATGAGGATACACACAGGTACAGATATGAATCAGTTTTTCATTTATTGTCCGCATCCTCGGCTTGACAACTAAATTCCATCATTTTATTCAAGTTAAACTATAGTTAGCATTATGGCATATTGTAGTAGGTACATAAATGGCTAATTGCGAACATTATAACATTAGACACAATTTGGTGTCGTTAATGTAATATCCCAATTTTTATGTAATACTCATTCTTCGCATTCAACGACTTTTGTAAACGTCCTCCACTATTATGAAATAATTCCTTTTAAACATCTCACAACAGCAGAGTAAATCCAACAATCTTTATTCTTTACTCACGGTGGTACAATTTGTTCTAAAGATTTCGCGTTAAACATAATTCTTATTAAAACTCGATGAACACAGTACTTTATCATGAATCTGAAACATAGCAAAATTGCATAAACCATCGCAAAACATGTGACATCTGGTTTAAACTTATTTCGATATAAAGTTCGCCATTCAATCTGATGAATTTATTTATCATAAAACATAAGATCAAATAAACTACAAAAACACGCATTTAATACCATTTGTAAAATCCGCTAATTTTCATTCAAGTCCTGTTAACATAAACATTACGCGGCTCGGCAAACGATCCATTCTCAACCACGTTACCATCAAAATTTAGAAAAATCAATACAATTACTATAAATATCTCGTACTTGCTATTGGATTTACATCGTTGTATTTCGGTTCGATGAATAAGAAATACTTAACATACTTCGCCTGTCCTCGTTGGTGATGTGACAAATTTCATGGCTGCGTTATCTAATCTTAAAATATCTTCTTCGTCGATTAAAGCAAATCAAAAACTTTTAGCAACATGCTATACATGGTTGAAATCAGAAAAACAGACTCTTTCTGATGATTTCAAAATCTGATATAGCGCCGATTAGAAATAAAAAACTTGATGATGCTTAGAAATAGCCAAAAAATTTCGAGTACATTAACTAGAAGATCAAAAATGGTTTTGAGAAGGTGTTTTTATTTTTTCTCCATGGTCAAATAAAGGCACTAGAGCTAAAAGAAAAAAAATATATTTTTTTAAATTTCAAACGTCGTTTGTCACAAATTCATGACAAACATAAAATTTTGCCAAATTTCCAATAATAAATGGGATCCCCATAGGGACCGCTGAAAATTAACGAGCCTGCCTATAAAAACGATTCCTCTTTATTCAAAACAAAGATTGTATGAAATTGTTTTATGTACCGAATAGCCAAATAGGAATGGCAGCTGGCTATCTCTCAGAAACCAGTAATCACAGAGCTTTAAGCGTAAAATATTTTTAAATAAAAGGATAATACTGGATATTATTTTGAAGTTTGTAAGATGGGCAGCAAACGCCATAACAGTCACGACTAAATATGAAATTAAAGTTTTCTTCGTGTTTTTGTCTGATTAAGAGTTATCGAAAATATACCCGTTTAATTCTTTTGCGTTAAACGTATTTTGTCATCTTCTAATATAAAGTTACTGCCATTCTTATTTGGCCACCCTATACAGCAAATGCGATAGTATTGTATATAGATATGAAATAATATCTGTAAATAATGTGCATTCATACATAACTTTCTCTATATTTATGTAGATATATTATTGCCTGACACACTTTTTCATTGTCTCGACGTATACGAATACGAGAATAAATGGTATATGTAAACAAGTCTGTTCCAGTTTGTTAATATTACATCAAAGGCCGAACTACAGTAATTATGCGCGTATTTATCATCTCGTACCGGACGCAAATCTCCTTTTCACCGTGTAGCAGCGACGGTAATAAATAATTCGCCGCCTTAATAAAAAATAGACCGTAAGTGGCATACTAAATGGATGTGCATAAAATTAGAACTCCCCTGTGGTGCATCATGTGTTTTCATGCATGAATTTTCATCAAAACACTAGCGAGTAGGGACCATTAAACGTATAATTCTCTTCGTGCGTATAGGAATTCTTAAGGGTTCATATAATAACCGGTGGCGGTACAGGTTTTTGATTAATTAATCTTGTAACTTTATAATAGATTCTAATTTAAGAATGATTACAAGAGTCTTTAATAAAGATATGATCTATTCTTCGATATTAATCTGCCATAACGCAGAGAAATTGCGTTAAAGTAATAAGGTCGGATGCTCTTTCTTTTAACTCGCGCGCGAATCAGACCGTTTTAATCAAAAAGCGGGTAGGCTTACTGAGTTTTAGCCTTCTCGCTTGAATCTTAAATGGTATAAAGTTTATAAACCTCCCTCTTTTAACGTTAATACTCATTCCACGAGACTATCTTGTTTGATTTTACTTTGCGATTTTAATTTGCCACCATTTTCAGTCAATCCTCTGTCTAGCTCTAGGTGTTCTTCTTTTAGCTATGCTTAACTTTAAATGATTCAATTTAATTCTTAACAACACGTCAGCTTAATTTCATTTCTTCGAACACCTTTTCTGAGGTTATTCTGTTGATAGTTTGCCATTTGTTCCATTTGATTTCTACCATCTTCATTGTATTGTCTTGTACTGTATTTCCATCAAACAATAATAGTTATTACTGTCGCAAAGCTAATTTTTGCTAGCTTTATGCTTACCTTCCTCAGACCTCCGACCTACTTGGAAAACTGTACTGATGTTAATTGCATTGTTGATGAAATGCATAAAGCTTTGTATAAAATATTGGATAATTCAGTTCCTTCACAGTCTACTTCTACGCGTTCTACTTATCCGACATGGCAAATTTCTAGACATAACTTTCTGAAATTAGAGGATTATTACCGGCGAAAATGAAGAACTATAGGCAATTGTTATCTTTGCAGCCAATTTAAGCATCTAAGATCCATATGCAAAACAAGCATTCCTGCTACTTGCTCCAATTACCTTCAAGTGCACTGAACGAAAAATATACGTAACTACAATAAAAAGATACGTTAATATAACAATTTTTTATTAAAATTGGTCCAATAAACGAGTTTATTGTTTTAATAAATGGCAGGTTACTATATCGATGAACGCACCTTCGTATTTTCGTAAATTATTTTCCACCATTTATGATTTTTATTCAAATTATTTCTTATGGTCACCAAAGGAAATGCATTTTATTCTTAATACGGATATATTTTGTTTTCGTGGGGTTAAATTTAAAAAAACAATTGAATTAATTCAAAAAAATTGTTCTAGACGTTCAAGATATTCCCAAAAGTTGCGAATGGTATTTTGAAGCTTGTGAGATGATATGGCTTGCATCCCACATCTAATTTTTACTTTTGTTTTTAAGGGACCCCATAGAAAAAAAAGCCCAATGAGTTTAAATCGGGTGACCCATTTAATGGAACCCCGACGTCCAATCCAACGATCGGGAAAAAATATAGCTAAGTACTGTCGAGCATGTTGCATGTGGTGGAACCCCATTTTGTTGAAACCATAAGTCACGCTTTGGCATTAGGAAACCGTCAAAATATACGGTGCACTCTACTTTTTTAATAAATATGGACCTTTGATTCGTTGCCCAACAATGTCAGCCTACATATTAAGTTACTCGGAAGTTCCATCGTCCAATATGGATTCTCGGTCGACGAGTAACGACAGTTATGCCTATTTACAAATCCGTTAAGACGTTAACGTAGCCTCGTGGCAGAATAAAGTTTTGTTGAAAAAAATTGGATCATTATTAGATATGCCCATCATTGCTCTACAAAACTACCTGTCCATCATCTTCGTTTAGCTCATGTAGAAGATGCATCTTATAGGCAATGATCTGTTTTTGTCTGTCAATATTCAAGCAGCAGATTTCGGACTTATATTACTTTCTAATGCCAGTTGAGTGGTTAGCACAGTTAGATTATCCATTACAGTAAGTAACACATTTAGAGATCGATCGTCATTAGTGGGACAGGCTGGCTCAAGGCATCCTTGGCATCGCCCCTTTCTTAACAATTAATTTCGAAGCTGTTAATTGAATGAACGTTTTCGAATAAACGGGAACTTCGTTATGAGAACGCCAAAAAAATCTTGCCGCAACCATTCAAATTTTTGTTTTTGTTATTATAAAAAGTAATTTGAAAAAAATAATACGTGGTTGAAAATAACTTGTCAAATAAATGTTGTTAATATATATTTTTCAAAAAAATTATACCTTGATGATAAACTATTTCTATGATTTTTATTACTATTTACAATCAGCATCAAAACCTAAACTACGCTCGGAATGTTGTAACCCCATTGCAGAACGAAAATGTTGTTTTTATCCACGAGCTCAAATCAATAACGGTAGTCGTGTACATACATCCAAATGAAAGTATAAAGCTATAGCTAGAAAACATGGACTACTCTTAAATCTCAATTGTTTATCACACAACATAGCGTACTAAATATGCATATCATGTGTGTAGGATTGTCGTTGTTTTCTTGTCGTTGGTGCATTAACTTGCTTTCGATTTAATGACTTTCAATAAATTCTTTGTTTTTGGGCGTAAGTATCCAACAAGAAATAATTTAAATTTCAGATGAGCCATCCCGTTGCTGATTTTATGATGCTACAATACGAGCTTGACGTACACGTACACGTACAAAGCAATCCTTTATTTATAGGCTGTACACGCCTAGTTTAATTCCTGAACAATTGGAATTAATAATCTACAATGCTGGGACGTAAATATTGCTAGTATTACAAATAAATTTTAATATAGTAGTTTTTTATAGCGGTCTATCTAAATTTCCAATCAAATTAAAATAATGACTACCGTTTGATTAATTAATAAACAATATAATTCAATAGGGTCGATAGGAAACGCTATCAATTAAATATAATACCCCGAAGAAGAAATACCGTAAATTTTAACCGAATATAGCAACGAAATTACACAAACTTCCAGTGGACTTAATTTATATGCACTTGGTCAGCTTGGACATAAAAAATATACACGTACGTGTCCAGAAAATCTTAGCAGTAGGAATATAAATCAGGGTTATCAAATTTTTTCGGCAGGTGTCATACAAACCCAGTAATAAAATGTTGTAAAGGTATACGTCCTGCACAAACGCATACGTACTGTTTTAGCATCTAATGAATATAGTGGTTACAAAGTAGTAATATCTCTCAATCTCTTTCAACGAGTGCTTGGTTTTACAAACGCTGAATTAATTCAAAGAAGGTGACAAGATGCTACTTGTTCACTTTCGATTTTAGTAATACTTACACCACAAATACATAAATAAATGCTAATGCCTTAGTTATTTTTATTTTTACATTTGTAAGTAGTTTATATTTAGGTCCTCGTTTACATTTTAAGTACATTATTGTTGATGGTAATATTTGCTAATCTTGCAGCTATACGATGTATGAAATTGGGAAATATCACGAGGTAAATCCAAATGAACATTAAAAAAAAATAAAAAGCTACGTGTACAACTAAGTGTATTTCTTGTTTCAAGTTCAAAACCTACAATAAAAATAAAAACATAGTTCAAAGTGATTATTCCGTTTGGCCTTATTTGAAAAATATCAAAATACATGATTTAGTCCACCTAGCAATGGTGAATTTAATATACAAGTGTAAATTCAAGGTAATTTTCATATATTTTTTAACAAATAGAAATGTTTACAATTGAAAAAAATAAAGGGGTAGAGAATTGTTGCCCACAGACCTGGAATAGCGAAATCCGTATTACCGAATATCATTTATCTTGAAAATGCCTTACAAAATTCTTAGGTAGACAACCCAATACCCAATTGTAAATATTATTTGAGATCCAGTGTCTGCAATATTATTTTATTATGTTATTTAGCTTTAAGAATAATTATTAAGATTTCTATGTAATATTTGTTTTAAAAATACGAAATTATGTATTTATATTAACCACTATCATGTAACAATAGGCTAAACAAGTAACGTGCTCAAGGAATTGCGTGTTAGACAGTGACAGGCACATACCAAGTTCGATTGAGATGATGCCATTTGGCCCTATGATTTTATATATAATGGAAATGTATCTGAATCTAAAAGTGTCAGCACACTCCGCACCACACAGTTTAATAAATAAATTAATCCGGTACGGCCGTTTCGAAGGCACGAAGGATCCCCATTTTCAACCGGTGACCGAATGAGGATCCCATGCATTTATTAAACTTGTGTGGTGCGAAGTGTGACAATATTTTGTTGTTGTTTGCCATACTACGCCACAGTCCTTGCTATCATTATTTATATATCTGAATGTTCGAAATTGGTCATTTGTTCAAACATTTCCTCAACCTAGATAGAAAAAATGACGGCGTTTCGCTAAGGAAATTGTCTTGTTTTTTTTGACGAGACGCTTTCTAACCGTTATCCAGACAAGACCATTGTCCAAATCAGTTCTATTCCGTGCATTAGCCTGTCATTAGAGTTAGAACTCGATTTTTCGAGATCCAGACCAAATCTCCCGTGGAAGCAGTAGAAAAAAATAAAAAGGAAACATTTGACGCTTTCCTTGCCTTATATTTTTCTTCTGTTATTCATATTATTTTATGTGTTCCTATATGTCGATTATATATTTATATGTTCACATTTATTGTTATCGTAATTTGAGAAATTACGCTGAAACTATTACCGTTAATAACCCCAAAACATAGTTCGTTAAAGTAATTTAAACGAAGGAGCGGAAGTCTTAAATTAAAGATACAAACGCTTATTGTAAGAAATCCATAGATAGCATTAATTCGTAAATTACTGTTTGAATTTGAATTGCTAAAGAATTCTCTCATTGCTTATTTTGTATTGTTTATATTATTGGTTCTTTTTTTTTGTTTACAATACAATAGATATTTGTTTATTTCAATTTTCGAATGAAGCCAAAAGCCTTGAGAATACAATAAACTAAAACAAAAATGAATAGAACCCGAAAAATTCGTGTAGAGCAATTCTTCAAGAATAATTCTTCGAAAAGTAACACTTCGAAAATGCACTTCTTCGAACATCTGATCCTGCAGCTAACAATTCTTCGAGAGATGAATTCTTCACTGCAACACATGGTCTCCGATTCTGTTTCCTTAACTTCTAAATATAATATAAAAAATTAATTTGATTTTTAAAAACCAGTGATATATCGGATTATCTCTATAATAGGATACATTCACAATTTTCTTATGCAAATAATTTAAACGAGGCGAATGATCCACTTCTTAAGAATTTAAAAATGTAACCATGGGTATTTTAAATAAAAACTTTGACTTGTAAGCTGATTAAGACAATTTAGATGAATTTTCCTCTACCTAAATCTAAATCACATAAATAACACTAAACCATTTGGAACCAAAGCATTCTGAATTGAAACACCGTTGTGTGACATGGTTCTAGAATTTGTAATATCTTAAAAAAGTAAACGCAAGTTACAATTTTTCTATAAAGGCGCACAAAGGGAAGAAAGAGTTAATTGGAAATGTGTATGCTTGAAGAAATGAATGTTTAGGTCCCCAGCCAGAGTGACTAGAGTTAACAGTGAATATAACAAAACGCCACGTCTACCGCTGCGAGGGAATATACATTTCTTACGTAAATTGTCCATGAGATGATATTTCATGAACATCAAATATATAATGTGATTATATTTTTTCCTTTAACTCATATTCACAAATTATATTCTTACAGGTACTTGAAGGGATGTAGCACCATCGCGGAATCGACGAAGAGGGATCTTTTCAAAAATGTTCCAAAATTCCACAATTTCCTCCAGGAGCAGTTCCAATCATAGCGCCAACAGCTGCGGGCGAAATTCCTCGATGCCGTCGTTGAGAATGCAAAGTCCTATCTCGCCGAAAACCTCCTACAATCCCCTTTTTCGCCATTCGGATGCGCTGACGAGCTTCGACGCTTCCCATTTCATATTCCAAGAGCATCAAAAACGCGATAGAAAACATCGAAAACATCCCATACTACGGAGGTACAATTCCCACGACTCGCACACTAATTTCCACGAAATTTGCGTTGAGTCGACCGAAAATACGCCGAATTCGACCGGTAGTAGAAGTGAGAATAAGGGCACTCCGGAGATTAGTCCCCAAAGCACTGGAGAAAAATCTTCGAAGCAGCACCATCAAGAATTTGATGCGAGAGATTTTTTAGAACGATTTTCATTGCCAAGAGTGGTACGAGTGGAGAACGGAGAGCCTTTGCTTTTGTATCGGTGCTTTGACAGCTTTACTAAAATACAAGCGAAAGGCTACGTAGGAAAGAAAGGCAAGGAGAAACTTGACTCGAACGTGTTATATTTTCCTGAAGGATATTCGGGTAAGATCTGTAAATAAAATATTTAGTCATTATATATTCTGGAAGGTGGTACCACCATTAATGCAGGTCTAAATTTTCTAATGAGGATGCAATTAAAAATTATATTTAATAAACCAAATTACTGTTCATAGTTTATCCTACCATACAACACAAACCACGCGTTCTCTAACTATTACTAGTACCTCTATTTATAATATGAGGGTAGTAGTAGCAGTAGGATATGATGACCAATGAAAATCTTTGTCCTCCGAGTGAATCTTTGAGCTTACGAAATAGAAAAAAAGTCAAAAGGGCCATTTTTCTGCAATTTCTGCCTTCAACTTGTCAAGTAATAATGGATAATATGTCATTGTTGTTATTTTTTCCTTTTCGAGATAGTCGATTGACACAATTCCACTTTTCTATCCGATGGAACAGCATTTTCCTTTTTCAAAGCCGTTTCACCTTTTGTAGTACATTGTTTTGAATGTGCCTTGGCTTCAGAAGTGTACTGGCCTATCCATGTATATGTCCTACTATTATTAATCGACGAATAGCTTTTCATGTTCAAATCTTCAGTCAATATATGACAAAGACGTTCTCGGTAGTGGTTGCAATGTTTGACGACCCCAAACGTTCATTGTCAACTCAGCTGGTACTACCACAACTCATGTTCCCAAAACCTCTCTGTAGCAAGTGATGGTACAAAGTAGAGAGGGTCTAGCACGGCTTTAATTTGTATGGGCGTATTTTATCCATTTCTAGAGAAACACGAATGTCTGTTGACACGAACGACTTTCATTGCCAAAGTAAGCACAAAAGTTCTATTTTATGTATAACCAAGAAGATTATCACTTCATCTACAAGGGTCTTTGGATTTGTGTTAAATAGTAATTAAGTAAGTTCGTACATTATTTCAATTTGATCGTTTTTATTAATAGTACTTATCAACTAGCTCCTTGTGATAGACTTGCAGAAAAATTATGGTTCTCTTTTATGTATGTGCGCGCAATTTAACATTAGCTGTAGTACCTACACTCCCCGACAAAAACTTAGACGCGGTAAGATGTTTTAAGGGTTAAAACATTTCTTTGCGAAACTAGCAAGATATCTAATTAAGTTTTTATTCATAAAAGTAAAATAAACTTAAAAATATCTCCTCCGGTAATATATGAACTAAATAATAAATTATTACTCGAATGTTTAAACAATTTCTGCGACAAAAATTTTGACGCTCTGTTGCAAATGTAAAACAAAAATAAACAAATGAGTGATCAGTAATGCGTAGATTCTCCATTGTTCTTAATCACTTACAATAGTCTGTTATTAATTGGTTTATATAAATTTAACACATAATTCTGCTATTCAGTCATTATTGAAGTTTTCAGTTCCTGTACCGTGAAATATTGACGGCCTCCGCCATAAACGCGACGTGCCAATTCCCCCACATGTTTTCAATAATGTTTAAGTCTGGTGACCGTGCCGGCCACTGTAAAGTTTTAATCTTTTTCTTTTTAAACCATTCAGTAATGGTTTTTGCTTTATGAATTGACGCGTTATCTTGCTGAAAAACAAAACTGCGCCCGGCCCATTGGTTTCCAAAACGTAGAAGATTATCACGCAATAAGTCTTTATACGTCACAGATGTCACTTTGTTTGTGCAAAACACTATCCCACTTTTATCGCGAAATCCAATCGCTGCCCATATCATCACAGATCCACCCCCTAATTGTCTGGTCATTTTCACTTTTGGTTCCTTTCTCAGATCATGATAATAATGTGAGTACCCATCCGGTAAGTCCAAATTAAAACGTTTCTCATCGGAAAATATAGCTTTTTCCCATTGTTTCTTCCAGGATACGTGTTCTTCAGCAAATCTCAACCTCGCTTCTTTGTGTTTCGCCAAAAGTGGCGGTTTTCTCAACATTTTCTTCCGTGATATTACCAGTGACGCCTTTAAAATCCTTTGAACATTACGCACGTGCGTTTGTACCCCCGCCTGTTCTGCAATAACAATGCTCACCGCGATGTCACGCGTTTATCCCGCTCACTTTCAGCTTTCGATCGCCCCTGGCCTTTTGGTTTGCCGTAATTTTCCGGATCTTTTAGAAAATTTCTAACGGAACGATCGCTTCTTCGTAACCGACGAGCGATTTCCTTCTTACTAACACCATCCTGGTTCCAGGCTAGAACTTTACCCCTTTCTATCAAGGATAATTGCTTTTTTCTACCCATATTGCAAACACTTTATAAAATATAATTTCTCGTGGTGAAATGTGTACACTTTACCAGCACAACCGCTGCATATAAAGAGAAGTATCGAATTAAAACGTTTTTGCTTATATTAATGTAATAAATGCACAGGGTCTAAATTTTTGTCGCATTTAAAATTCCTATTTTGATCTAGGAAAATCTCAATTACCCCTCATAAAGCAATAAATACCCAAAAATATCTATAAATGGACTATTTAAATAACAAGTATTAATAACCCTCATTTACATTTTATATAATGTCTATAAACTTTGTTTCGTAAATAAAAACGATGCCGCGTCTATGTTTTTGTCGGGTAGTGTATATTGCACTATTTGAAAAAACATGCTTTTATATTAAACAGTCCGTATCTTCAATAACTTTGTGTTTCAGTAATCATAAATTTTTATAAAAACCTCTTATCTACATTTTTATACATGTGCAAAATTCAATTAAAATGCCTTAAATTGCGACGACTCTAAACTCCTTAGCATCTTACAATTTTTACCGATATTAGCCAATTATCATTAACATACCGGGCGGTACCATCAAAGAGGGCGAGCACATAAAAATATGAATCTCAATAAGCAAATATCCTATAATTTGTACGGCGTACGTGTGGACAATTAATTAGTTATTTACTGACTATCTTCATAAAGGCGCGGTGTTTGTTTTCCCACGCCGTTTATCACACGTCCAAAGACAGAGACCGAGAGAACAATTAAAAGTTCTAATTAAAATCCGCAAAAAAGTGACACCGCTAACAAAGACGTACCATAAGCACGCACGTATCCTTTAAAAAAACTTCCATCGCTTATCTTAATTATAATCTCGTATAAGCGTTAAACGCTTGGACGTATCGTAATTTCAAAGATCCAAGAATCTGTTCAATTAAATATTTCTACTCCGTCGTTTTATTTGAAGAATTGGTAAAATTGTGAAAGTAATAACAGCATTAACAATTCATATATACGCGTACATTTGTAATAAATTGAAGCAACATTCTGTGACTAAATCAACGATTTCGTCCGAACAGATACTTAAATTCTGAATAAAATTTATTATCAATACAAAGTAGAAACCTTATGTGTGAAACACAATATCTGATAAATGTCCACCATGATCCTTGTTGCATGTGGTAATTGTTTTTCAACATTTTCAATTACTTTGTTAATTTCGCCAATAACCGCGTGAATATTATTTTTAAATCATCTGTTGTTGATTAATTGCATAGACTTGATCCTTAAGAAAATCCCAAAGGAAAAAGTCTAGTAGTGTTAAATCGCACTATCTTGGCCAATGTCACCATTTCGGGATATTACACAGGCAGAAAATTGCTTGTTCAAGAAATTTACAGTTTCTCTGGCAACTGACAAGTAGCGCCTTATTGTTAGAAGAAAAGTTTATCGAAGTCCATATCTTCCAGAAGAGATTACATCAAGTTAGACAATATCGTTTACCGCTAACAGTTATTGTTTACCCATTCCCAATTTCAAAAAAGTATGGTCTAAGCACACCTTGGGACGAAAATCCTCACCAACGGTTACACGACGAGCGGTTTCTCCACAATCTCTCGAGGATTTTCGCGTCGCCAAAAGCGACAGTTTCATTTATTACCGTGACGTACAGTCTCCTCAATCGGCAAACACACGGCGGTTTCGATGGACCATAGGCTTCAGTTCTCAGAGTCAATTGAATCTCATGCTTGTAGACCAAGGTCTTTTGTCATAATTCGTTGCAGGGACAATTTTGGAATGCCCAATTGCTGTGACCAATGATGAATTGAGGCTTTTAGACTTTCGGTCACACTCCCATTCGCCCTAGCGATATTTTCGGCTGAACGAACATTACATGGTAATGGTCTCTTGATAACAAGGATAAAACCAGTCGGCTCAAATGTTACAATTAGACTTCTAATCACTGCATCGCTAAGCATAGGAGACTCGGCTCATTACGTCACTACTGATGACTACTGTATACGTCTGTGTATGCAAAATGTTAATCTGATCTCTGTTTGGTGAATAATTAGACTTCGCTGTACTATTTCTTTAAGCATCAAGTAAGTCATAACTCACATTTAAACAAACAGTATAAAGAACAAGTTATGAAGGCGATTCTGTAAGATGTAACAACAATAGCACAATAATTGATCAATAAGCTAGAATAACATCTATAGTAATAGAAAAAATTAAATCAAAATTTCTTGTTCGATAAATGCCTGGCCTTAGCAAAGAACAAAACATTTTTATGTGTAAAATTCATTTGATTTTTCATAGTCTCCTCTAAGGTCGATACTCTTAGTCCAACTCAACTCATGGAATTTTTTCAAGGTAATCAACGTGAATTATGCCGCGTACATTCCGCTATGGCCATATTCTTGTTGGCCGATAAAGTGGCTTTGGCCTTCTTTGATGCCGGTTGACCAAGAAAAACCCACTGTTTGAACTGCTCTTTGGCTTCTAACGTGGTATAATGAACCGGTGTTCCGTTAATAACTATAAATCGGCACCAAAAAATATTCGGATAGCGCTTTAACATCGCCAAACATTTCTTTCAAGTTGTCACGTGTACGTGTTTTCGGTTAATTGCGAACAACCGCGGCACCCATCTTGCTCTTGTCCAATTGAGGTGCCCTCAGCTTCAGTAATTTCACGCACTTTCAATCTTCGATCATTCATCACCATATCGTGAATTTTTTCAACCATTTCTGATGTAGTGACCTCATTTGAACGACCTGCACGTTCTTTTTCAAAATTCTCTTACGACCACCTTTAAATTCAGCTGCCTAATATTTTATGATCGATAATAAAGGCGCAAAGTCTTCATAAACTTCACTGGGTTCCATCCTTCGTTTTCTTTTTCAAAGACAAATATTTAATCGCTTCTCTATATTCGTTTCTTTCCATTGCCACTAAATTACTCTTTAAATGGCTGTCGCTTCACAGGAAACACACAAAACTTCACATAAAACTTCACAGGATTCTTATTATACGTTACTTTTACGAAAAAATAGGGTTATTTCAATTCTAGTAGCGCCATCTCTTGCAGAAACCAGGTAATTATCGAACTCCTCTCGTAATATGTAGAAAAATCGAATCGCATTTCCTCACAAATCAATGTTAAACACTTAAGCAATCGAAAGGAATACCATCGACCGAGAAGTTCAAACTTGAACTGCTTGAGTATTAGAAGAAATGTATAATTTTGCATCTGTCGCTAATAGAATGCGCTAACCAAGCATCTACATACATACATATTATATTGCGTAAACAGCAAGAATAAAACAGCAAATGCTTAGCAGTATTTCCGAGATTTGCTAAAAGGAGAATGGTAATACAAATATACTAGTGAATCTTAACCGCTTTTGTCATGCAAATTTCATGTACACACTAAATTCATTCAGTGCGTTATATTAATTAATTTTTATTAACACTTTCAGGTTGGTTTTCATTAACAAACGAGAAAGGAGAAAAATGCGCGGTAGCTCATTCGTCCATATTACAGCTTGTTAGAGAACAAGTATGTTCTTTTATTAGCTTACAACCTTTTACTGCATACGCTGGTCATAGCCCTGACCCCAGTGGTAAGTTTATTGTGTGCATATATTTTAACTTTACATACTTATAGTTCAATATACAAATTAAATGATTAGATTGACTTTGCTCCTAGTAGTAGCAATAACAGTTGTCCGCTTTTTTTAAATTAAATTCGTAATTCATAACTTTAAGAATCCTTGCATCTTGGTGTTTTGCATTACTTGCTACTTACTAGTATGAGAGAAATTAATTTTTAGTTCTGAAAAATTAGGGCATTTTTTTAGAAAGTGAGAAAGTACGTGTATGAATTTAAAAAATAAAGGATATTAGTGTCAAAGCTTTGATTTGCTGTTCGTTTTTTCTTAAAACAATATATCAAATAACACGTATAAGCCCAATCATCACTCAAAAAGTTGCTTGTTTTCTAACCGTCCTCTTCCAATTTACCAAATCTCTACAGTTTCGTACAGCTTTATTTTGTTTTTTTAAACGGGATCATTTTTCCTAATTCAAGTTAAAACAAAGCTGTATAAAACTATTTCCTTTTACAAAAGTCACAATTAGAATCTATTATTGTTACTAAAATATTTTAGCTACATATTCTTTATGTAAATAAAAAATACTCTAACAAAACTACATGGACTCATTGACTTGATTTAGTTTACATTTACAACTATTATTATGATTTTATATATATACATTTAGTATTTAGCATTTTATTTAATATTTAGAGTTGTAAATGAATTATAAAAAAGGTATTAATAAAACAATCTTTATTAATATTGTTTTAACAGAATTTTTCTGCATTTGGAAACAATATATTCTTGAACTTGTTTAAGAAATAGAAAACAAGCAACATTTTCCTTTATCATTTTACAGAACTTTCAACAATAATGCAATCTCATAATTTTCTAAAAAAAAAAAAGAATGTTATCAAGAATTGCTCGGATCCGTCAACTTTATTTTCTTGAAATGCAATATTGAGGAAGAAAAATACCATAAAAGGTTGATTAGAAAACTGCTACGTTTTAATGAAACACTTATACTGTATATTTTTACATTCAAAATAGACAAACAACAAAGTAATGCTAAAAAGTAATTTAGAACGTGTTCTGCCATCCGTTCTGCAGTAGATCAGTTGGTTTAAAAATCCATGTTGTACATTTTGTAATACTTCTCGAATTTCTCAGCGAATGGCGTATTTACCGAGATGGATTTTAATTCAAATTAAATTGCTAACGTAACCCCACAAAAAAAAAAGTCTAGGTGGTTGAGATCGTGTGATCTGAGCGGTCACTCTGTTGTTCCTTGTCACATCGCTGTGGAAAAATTGTACCGGTACTTACATAAGCTGCATAATATGAAAGGGCACCATCCCTTTAATACTCGGTACTTGGTAATTTCATCAAATGCCCCCTTCCCCCCAGACATTAATTAAACTTGATGTGATTTTCTTCCAATTAGTGAGGATTTTCCTTCGCCTAGTACCTATAGTCTCGTCTATTGACCCGACCATTTAAAGAAAAAGTAGCTTCATTAGAAAAAAAAATTCTTTGAAGAAATCTATATTATCTATTATCTCAATCATTATTTCATAAAATTGATCTCGCCTGTCGGGATCATCTTTCAATAACCCTTGAATATCGTTGTCATGTCCAACAATGTGCTAGAGTTATGAGGATCTTTTAATTTTATCTTTTGGGCACACCAGGACGAACGAATTTTTGGCAGCTAACGCTGCCTGTAACAATTATGCACGGGTAGTTCTGCATTTCATTGCTACCTTCAACACTGTCGATTGACAAATTGGTGCACGGTTTATTTTTTTATCATTGAACATATATTACAGACTTCTCTATGACTGCCACTGTTATCTTTGATACAACCTAATCAAAATTTTTATGCGTCCATCTTCAGGGACGCGCATTGGATTACTGATTTACTGACATTTGTTTAACTAGTTAATAAATTCAAAAATAAGCGCAGGTTAATTTACAATATATTTTATGAAATTTTTAGAATTAATTGTAGAATCTAAAAATGTAAAAATATACATTGAAAAAAATATAACTGATACATATGTAGCCTTTGCTGATCAACCGTATATGTACAAGTTGCCCCAAATTCGCGACCCATTATAGGTATCCCTTTTAGGAATAAAAGCTACAGTGTAGGTTCAAATTTATCAGTTGCGAAATTTCATTCTAGCAAATAACCAGAAAGAAACAGAAGACTTATGTCCAAAGGCTACTGAAATTTCGTAATTACAACTTTAGCTCCAGAAGGATTTTGAAAATAAATTAGATATTATTTTGGAACTTTCTATTTAGAATACGATAGATCAATGGCGTAACTGCAAATGTTGGAACCTCCCGCAAAAATTTATATGGGGTTCCTCAACAATAGATGAAACCGTGTTTCCGAAGTTTTATTGACTACCGAACAAACTTTCTAACTTTGTTCGGTACTCAATAAAACTTCTATTATTTATCAGTATCCGTAATTATTTTTTACCTCAACTTTTCGGAAAGTGCGCGAGCATCAATAAGTTTAATTTTAAATGGGTTCAATTTTTTTGTTTTCCAATTGAATTCTCTCTTCTGATGTATGAACATCAAATGAATAATTAGAGAAACATTTAGAAAAAGAGTATTTAAAATACTCAATGTAAACTTTGGAATACCAAATATCTTCGTGCTTCTTCCGTATTCTTATAATTGAAAACTCCTAAACTTCTGCTGCATCTAAGACATCATTAACAATTTAAATTTCATTTGAGTTTTACGGTTATTCCCCGAAAACTATTATTCAAATAAGTAGATTTCGGATCGTGAGTTTTTGCTATATTTTTACAATGATGCAAAGGAAATTAAAAAAACTCCATGATAATCTGAATGTTATTTGAGGGAACTCAAATAACATCCAGTGTATTGTGCACAAAAAGTTGTAAAATCGTAACTGGAAATTCCGTTTTTTTGGATGTAACTCCATAGGATTTGGCAATAACCAAATCTTTTTTTAATTATTTGTCAGAACTATATTTAGCAACTAACCAATTTTAAACTTATATTTTCTAATGTGAGAAAGAATGCTATAGTGACCCGCAAATTTAAAGCAACCTGTTCATATTGACTATTATTTGACATGCCTTAGGCATAGTGGTAAGGTTATACAATTGAATAAATCTACAAACAAAATATATTAAATCATATTACCGTTATCCGGTAACTGATATTTTATGTTGTTCTTTTAGAATTATCGGGAAAAGTGCAATACTTAAAAACTCAAGTCAGGAGCGGTCAACTGTTTCAGCTAAGGGCAGTTTTTCAACATCGAGATCACATAGAAGCAGGCCGCCATTCGACTAAGTCATCCCACGTATCCAGATCAGCTAGAGATAAAGACCTTGCAAATAGATATGCTCAATTAATTAGTCAAAATAATCAGGTAATAAAACATTATTATTATAAGCATTCCTCTAAAAGCACTAATTTCCATTTAAATTTTTTTACCAGGAGTACTACGTACCCTTAACAACCAAAGGAGAATTCTATGAAATTCATAGTTCAATGAAGGCGAAGCTGTGCTTCCAGGGGTTACTGGAAAAAACTGGTCCCCTAGCTTTAGACAAGGACTGCCTATACAAAATAAGTCATTTGTTAAGGCGAGTCGCACTACCAGTGAAAGTTAAACTAATGGCAGGACCTTTACCATCTGGGTTGCCTAAGGATCTCTCAGGTAAATTTTTCACATGCATTAAATATAGATTGGGTATTTATTGTTTACCCTTTTTTGCAGACACATTCATCTTGGAAAAGAAAATTCAGGAGCCTCTAATGGTAACTTGCACATTACCAGCGCCTTTAGAAAACACGCCTCATCGAATAAGTTGCATCAACCTGAATTCTGGTCTAAAACTTTCTAGGAGTATGTTAGGTTTCGATTCCGAAAACCGTTTGTTTAAATCACAACGTCTACAAGAAGCTCTAGCGTTCTGTCATAAAAACGTTGAGGAATGGTACCGAGAAGTTAGAATAGCGCCAAACTTGCAAACCTCGCAAGCCGCTCAAAATCATCATTTA
Organism: Oryctes borbonicus; assembly: GCA_902654985.2. Classification (NCBI taxonomy): domain Eukaryota; kingdom Metazoa; phylum Arthropoda; class Insecta; order Coleoptera; family Scarabaeidae; genus Oryctes; species Oryctes borbonicus. The sequence continues at coordinate 1,395,073 of LR736861.1, read as the reverse complement.
AATAAAATAGAGCCGAGTAAACATAAAAGATCGCACTACAGGCACTATTCAGAAGTCGATGCCCAAACGAATTTGAATGTTGAAGAATCAGATAGACAAAAGCAAATAATCACGAAGGAAGTTATAGAAAAGTTTCCGAAATCGAAAAAATGGTATAGACATTTTATAAAATTAGGCTCAAAATCAGATTATTCTGGTGAAAAGTACTTGGACAATCAAGGACTTGAAGGCCCGGAGAAAATTAAAAGCATAGAAAGATATAAAGATATGTCCAGGTTAATCGAAGATCGATTTGGAAAGAAGTGCTACAATCCAGTGAAGAAATCTGCTAGTTTTATGTTTTCAACAAAGCCTGTTAACCTTGAAGAACGTCCAGTAGATACTAAGAATTGTCCAGCTCTACTAAAGTGCCAAAGCTTGGATACTCATTTATACACGTATGATGAATCAAAGTTAGAAAACAATCAACATAAGAAACAAGAGCGACGCAAATCTAATATATCGGATAATTTAAGTTTCGACTTTCAAATGTGTTTACTAGAAAATGATAACCGTATTATAGATAATAAACAATTTTTAAGCATTGAAGGCCAGTCACTGAGTGCAGATAATGATTTTGAAGAAAGTAAACCCGTGGGTGTGCAGAGATTGAAGAAATCCAAACCGGATCTTATACCAACATTGCCTAAAGACGATACTTCTTACATAACAGATCGCTTATGCTCAGAATTCCATGTAAAAACCAAAGTACAAAAGCGCAGCATCACCAAACAACATTTGCTAGCTGAAAGAACGAGATGTAGCGTAAGAAGTGTTGATATTAAAACGACAAATTTATCTATCTTTGATACCAGCAACGAATATGAAGGCGATCGTCAAATTCCGAATATTAAAAAATCCGTCGTTGTAGCACAAGTCCACGAAGTGTCTAAGGGCAAAACTCAAAAGAAAGTGAAAACCCCAGACATAGACGATATACCCTACAGTCAAGTAGCCGATGAAATTAGGGACAATAAAAATAAGAAACGACCAGACGAAAATATCTACGCAGAGATATGTGAGAACACGACTGACACTTGTGATAATAAAAAGATGTGTCAATGTAAAAGGACTGCGAACAGCGAATATTGCTATGTGAAACTAGGTTCTAATGGAGATAGTGTTACACAGTCTGATTCCGACGAGGCAATTTACAATACTTTGCGATAGACGTGTAATGTTTGTATATATGTATTTGTAACTTTTACTATTATATACCAATACGAGCTTGTATATGTACCAAAATAAACTTTTTTATTATGAAATTAAATTACGGTGTTTCATTCTGCTGTTGCTATACCTATGCAACAGTGGCGGTTGGTGGTGATGTAAATAGGAACTCAAGAACAACACTTCGATTTCCTCGCGTATTTTTTTTTGTCGTGCAGAATAAATATTACTATGAAGACGAGAAGAAAATTGCCTGTACAATACTCTATCAATAAAGTAAATTTACATCGTAGCTCAATCGGTGGTAATAACCTGGTAAAATAAACAAAGGTATTCTAACGATTTAAAGTCAACCTCGACATTTTTCTTGTCTCCTTCAAAAAATTGTTTACGTATACGTAGCAATATGCATAGCATTCAAAACTGTAGTATTAACCACAATCTTGTGAATTTAGCCCTCATTAAAAATTATTATTTATTTTAAGAAAAATGAAACAAACAAATTAAATCGAAACGTAAAATGTGGTTTTATTTCATGGAGATCGGCCTTAAATCGTTAGAACTTGGTACCATAAAAAAACCGCTAAGAATCTGTCTTGCTTATTTCAATATAAAAAACGGTTAGAAAAATCTCATTATTTTATAACTACCGCAATATATTGCTCTAAAAAGAAGGTAACTAATTTCACATTATACAGTGCATTTTTTTATAGGAAATCATACGATCATCTTAATGGTTTTTCCATTCTTAAATGGAAAAACCAAACCGGAGTGCCAAAAATTATCCAAAAACTTATTTTTGGATAATTTTTGGCACTCCGGTTGTTTTCTAAAAGGTCTAACAAGTTTTAAAACGTTAGAATCCCTAATCTTTTAAATAAATAGGATATTAGGTAATTCTGGCTAATCTTTGTTTCTTTTTTAAATTAGTACATTGTCAAAGGGCACTACTAAATTAAAATTAATTATGTTAGGAGATTTTAACAGCAAAATAAAAAAAAATACTTCCTCTACTGGACATGTTCTTATGTTTAAGAAAAAAAGAAAAGAAACAATTGAAAAAAAAAAATAAAGTAACAAAGGTGACAAAGCTATTTCCGGTATAACCGAAAATGTCGGATTATTAAAAATCTAAAATTCTAATTCTGTAGCACATGTCGACTTTAGTGTACTGCCAACATATTAAATATTAACAATTACATATCTTTTTAAATGTAGACTTAATTTCAAAAAGGAAACATATTTTCTATATCTATTGAATTGAAAGTTTTGTCAATTCATACGTACAAAAATGCAATTGAACCTATTACGAGGGTCGCTCAATAAGTCCTTAGAAAAAGGTAAAAAAACAAAGTATTTTCGATAGATTTTTATTTATTTTCAACGTAATCTCCGTTTCACTGTATACAAGATCCTCAAAATAGACATCCGATAAATACCGTGGATGTTGTACTAATTCGAACTTCCATTTCATCGAAACCGCGCAGGGATGCATCCGTGCATTGTCTTGATGAAAGACGATCTTCCTCTTTTTCAAATTCGATTTCGTCGCTCAACCGGTCCAATAACAACGCATAATACTTTCCAGTTATTCTTTGACCTTTTTCCAAGTAATCGGTGTAGACGAGGACATCACCTTGCCGGCAGATTTCACCGTCTTCGCTCACTGTTTTAACTGTTCCTTTGTCTCCGGGGTGTAGTACTGTATGTTTCATCCATAGTTATGTATCGACGGAAAAACTAGTCACGACTGCGACAGAAAAGCATCAAAGCAGCCTCAGAGTTGCCCATACGATTGCATCTATTCTCCGCTGAGAACAAATCTTGCCGAAATTTTTTTCACGCCGAATTTTTCGCCCAAAATTGAAAACACTTGCGATATGCCTGTGGCCTCAACTATTTCGCGCACTTTGATTCATCGACCATTCAAATCAATCAAGTCAATCATTTCGGATGTAGTCACTTCCACCGGACGTCCAGAACGATGTTAATCTTTTTCGAATGTACAGCTACGTTTAAACTCATTTATCCAATTGTAAACAGTTGCTAACACAGCAACAGATATGCCAAGAACATCAAATCAGATTTGATCTCTTTCGGTGTCAAGCCTCTTAAATATAGCGCTCGAAACTCACTTTTCTAAATAAGCAAAAATTGTTTGCTTAAATCGACAATAAAAATGAAACCGTGTGACGGATATAACTGAGACTTTGACAGGTGTTTAGTACCTAATGATCTCTACTAGAAGCAAATCATTTTCGATACTACCAGCGCCATCTCTTATATTTTCTTAGGACTTCCTGAACCACCCTCGTATTATAATAGATCTTCAAATAAAGAGTCACTTGCAGTACTGCCTCTAACACCGTAAAAATAACAATGGAGTAAGAGATTGAGAAAGGCAAAGATGATCAATTAAGGAAATAAACTAAAGATATAAAACACGATTAGAGTCTATTGCAGCAGCGCAACCATTAGATTATTACTGCGATTCCCCATACCTATGCTTTTAGAGCGAGCAAATTTTGCAACAGTGTTCATGTATTTTAGCGGTTCATTCAGTACTGCCAGGTCTACCAATATTTCTGTAAACCTGGCGCCTTTTGTTCATTAAAAAAATTATTATAATAATATAAATCAATGATAAACTACAATTTTTAATAATAAAAGCTAATTTCTATTTCAAATTTGTTTTTTTTTTTCTTTAATTAACTTCAAATCCACCGAATTTTTCTGAAATCTCCACAAGCCGCCGCTGGTTTAGAACTATTTGTTGCTTGCAAACACATCAATAAATAAGCAAAGATACGATCTTAGAGACATTTATGAATCCACGTTTTAGTTGATATTACAAATAAAATTAAGCACGCGTAAACGGAAAACGGGAGTGACACTGCAGCTTGTATGCTTAAGCTGGAAAATTGCTTAAAAACATCTTCAAAATATGCTGCACTTACAGCGCTCTCTATAGAGTTGCGAATGTTAACGAATTAATACACCAAAAAAGTACATACAAAAGTTGCTTTATACAAAGACAATTTGGAAAAAGTTGCCGATGTAATAAACAATTTAAATGAGGATGCACAAAACCCAACCAAATGTAAATACAACTAAAAGATGGAATTGAATAGATGTTATAATAAACAGATTAAACAATATCTCTGGTGATTTTGGTGTTTCTATATCTAAAAAAAAATCGATGCAATTTTACCCCCAAACTGGATTTGTTAATATTAAAACTATTGTGCAACGAAAGTAACGAAACCGTTAGTAAAGACAGAGATCCTATTTCCACTGCGCTCCTCTCACTAGTTGTGATATGGAAAGAAATTTGACTATATTCAAAGATATTCTAACAACTAAGCGAACACATTTCCCAGCAGGAAATTTAGAGTATGTTTTAGTAATTAATGTTAACAAATCACTTCTAATATTTTTGCGATCTTGAGAATAAAATTATGACATTTTGGAGACGTTTGTATGACCGGCAATAAGAAACGAAAATGAAATTATTTCAGCGAGAGCCCCCCTCTGGCTACGCCCATGCTCAAACTGTTCATTTTCAATCATCTGTGTTGAATAAAGTACATATGATTCACTTTACATAGTGCATAGTGTGAAATTAGATAACTACTATTCGTAATCACTATTCTAAAGAAATGTTTGGGAATAACTTTCTATTTATGTACTATTAACATATTAAATGAAAATCTGGAAATTACATAACTTAAATGTAGGCAACTCATTATACTCAAATTACTGCCGGTATTACAGCTTACTGCAGGTATTACCATTGTTACCCGTATTTTTCTAACCTATTTGTAACCTCTACGTTTTTACCTGGATTTATTTATAAGAATTTCAATAATTTAATAATATTTAATAATAGTCAGTAGGAACAATATTAATATAAGAATAATTATGAAACAAGAAAAACCTCACACAGATATTTTAAAAATCTTTGATGATCGTAAGCTTGTAAAAGTTGCTGCTCCTATGGTACGGTACAGCAAGTAAGTTCTAAAGTATGTTATTCATTTAGATTTTAACTGTTGTTTCAGGTTACAGTTTCGAAACCTAATGCAAAATTATGAGTGTGATTTGTGCTATACCCCAATGATTTTAGCCGATTCTTTTTGCCAAAGTGCAAAAGCTCGAAGAAATGAATTTACTACAAATTTATGTACGATGAACACAATAAGTAGATTTAAGTTACATGATTTTACGTAACGTCATTTTAGTTGATTCACCATTAGTAGCACAATTTGCTGCAAATAATTTGAGCGATTTTTTAAATGCCGCAAAAATTGTTGCTCCGTAAGAAAATATAACATAACTTGTTAATCAATTCAAACAAAATTTTTCAGGTTTTGTGATGGAGTAGATTTGAATTGCGGTTGTCCACAAAGATGGGCGAAACAAATAGGTGTTGGCTGTGTAATGTTAGAAAAACCAGAGTTAGTTGCGGATTTAATAAGACAGTGTAGAAATCAAATTCCTAAATCATTCACAATTAGCGTGAAAATGAGAATATTAAAAGATATTAAGTAAGTATTTCTATGCAAGCTTGACTTTTCTTATTATTAAATATATCCTCACTATTTATTGACGATTCATATGAATACTTTGTATGTAATTGTTGAAGGTGCATTTTTATATTTTAACCAATATGCTGTTTTCACTAATATTGGTTGGTATTAGTCTTAAGTTTTTTCTCTCCTTTTATTGCGTTTGCCGTGAATCATTCCATCAATACCATGGGGAAGCTGAGCGATCTTAGCATTATATTTTTTGGTTATTGTTGACTGATTTCAAATATGCAATATACCCTCGTACTCTTGTAAACCTTATTTTTGATTTAAAAAAATCTTGATTAATAGCTTCGCTTGTTTTGAAATGTTGAATACTAAAATTTGCAATAAAATATGTAGGACGTTACAAGATTTTAAAAACGTGAAATACTTCTTAAGTAAGCTACTTTTATTATTAATTTATAATGTTATCAAAGAAGCTTGCTCATAATTTGATGAAAAGCTTAATTGCTCTGCTTAAAGAAAATAACTTCAGTAGAAATAAATTAAAATGTATAACCCTTAGTAATCTAGAGATAATTTAAAAGTAATAACTTATGGATATGAATAAGTCTTGTATATTAACAGTTTTTTCAGTTTTAAAATAAAAATCATGTTAAATCACGTCATTAGAAACAAAATTGTGATGATACTTTGGTAAGAGTTGATTTAACATTTATTATGTTCAATATTAAATAAAATTAGTAAGTTGAGTCGATTGTTTGCTCGCCAGTGTATATTTGATTAACAACAGTTTCAACAGATTTTCTTTTAGTGTATACTGTTGACTGACAAATTATGCCGATTGAAGAAATCAATTATTGTCTAACTCAAAAAACAGAAAGTAGATAAATCGGTCCAAAATTGTTTATATTTTGATCGCCATTTCTTTTTAACTATAAAAATTGTAGCTATTTTCAACCAATTTTGTACAGCTGAGATGAATTGCAACTCCGATAGAAGGCTTCCGCAAATGTAAAAACCACAACAGCTGAAGTGGGGAGTAAATTATGTTAACTCGCGTATTTCAACTTGTATCTAACCGAAATTGAACAAATATTTTTTTTTCAGTTAAACTCCAGTTTCCGTTCTGGCTAAAATAACAGTTTGTTTTCAATTCAATTCAAAAATCCGGGGACACATTATATATACGTACATATTATGTTCATTATAATCAGTAATTTGCAAGACATCTGGCTCTGAATCTTCGATACTACAATATGGCAAGCTATGCAGCACTTACATTTAACAAACAGTTCAGAAGTATAGTTCATAAAGTATTGAAAATAATAGTTATAATATCCCAGAATTTATGCAGCGGGCAATGTCTCTGTTGTTCGAAATGAGAACGCAAAAAAGCTTTACTTGGAATCAAATAGTTCTTTTGAATGTATCTTAAAACTCTTGCTAGTTTGTACCACGGCCTTTAGCCGTTATATGCCGTGGTGAAGCTAATGTAACTTCGATTTTGTACACAGATTCAGCTTTTGGTCGAAGACTCGGCAGAGTATCGTTTTTGCTATAAAATTACCAGGATATTTCATTAGTGATTTAATGAAAAGAAACAAACAAATGAAAGCAAACCTGTCCTTTTATACTATACTAATAATCGCCAGGCGAAGGTTGAAATTACAAAGTTCCTCTTCCGTCCTGTACTCCTGAAAGGCTGGATATAATAATAATCATAATAGTTTATTAGAAACAACTATTTCAGGTCAACAAAATACACATAAATTAAAGTTTCTTAAACAAAAGGACAAACTAAGGAATTCTTCAATACTATAAAACTTAAATTGGTGCAGTATTCTTTTTAGTTCTAGCTTAAAGCTACTTAAACTTAAATTAATCATATAATATAGTAATTTATTATATAATTTTACTCCCAAAAAATAGGGACTGTTTTCAAGGAGGCTTAGATTAATTCTTTTAATCAGAATAGAAGTATTTCTCACTAAGTAAGTGTGACAAGAACGGGTATTTAAATCTGTTTTGTTGTTGTGTACATAAATACAAGCCTCTAGTATATATAGACAGACAAGCGGAAGAATTTTCAGTTCAGCAAAGAGTGGACAAGATTCGCGGAGTTTTACTCCTATCACGTATCGTAGCGCTCGTTTTTTTGCAAAATATAAATATTTTTACTTTTTTCACTTTCTCTTTCAAATGTAAATAAGTGTTTCTATTACATCGAATTCTTAGTACAACTGAGAAACTATCCTTGCCTATTTTATTTCCTTTTTTTCCCCCCAACTGAACACCGTCTCCTTTCTTATCTAGGAAGTGTAGCGATAATTACATAATTTATTCAACTATATATTTTTTAAATCACAGGAAGTAATATCTTTTCGAAAAGCGCTTAACAACAGGTTTGAGGTATCTACATTAATTAATCGTTTAAACTTTCGTTTTAAAATTTTTGTTAACAATCCCTAGCACGTTGCCATTACTTTTAAACTTTTAGACATATCTTTGACCATGAAAAATGCATTTCCCACAGTAAAAACCCATTTTGTGGGAAAAAATAAATGTTAATACGTGTATTTCAACAGATTTAACATTTATTGTGCAAAATTTAACTTCAAAGAACATTAAACTGCGCTTAATGTAATCTTACATTTCGATAGTTATACCATTTACGTTCTAAATTTCTCGCATCTTCTTTTATAGGTCAACAGTAGATATATGTAGAGCCCTTGATAAATGTGGTGTAAGCTTTCTGGCAGTTCACGGAAGAACATCGTCTCAATTAACGGGAGAAGTGGATCCAATCAGCTTTAAATTGATAAATGAAAATACAGACTGTCCTCTAATTGCTAATGGAGGCGTCAAAACCTTAGAAGAATGCTATAAATTACAAGAATTAACTAACTGCAAAGGTAGTACCGACATGCTGCTAACGAAATTAATAATGATTATTTAATCTCATTTTAGGTGTTATGGTGGCGAATAGCATTTTAACGAATCCGATGTTATTTTCCGGTTCCACAAAAGCAGATATAAAATGTATCCAAAATTGGCTTGATATTTGTTATAATAGCACCTTGAGTAACTACGAACATAAGGAAGTGATAGACACTCAGACCATTCCAGAAAAGCCACCACATCTAACATTTCAGTGTTTCCATCACCACTTAGTATTTATGCTAGAAAAAGTATTGCCGAGATATAAGAGACGAATTTTCAACAACTTCCAAAAGTTTTCGGACGTGCTAACATTTTTGCAAGACGAATTTGATATCAAACCAAGATTATTTGACGCCAAAAAGTTTAGTACGTGCCGAATTTTACCATTATGGAACACAGAATCGTTTGACATTCAGCTTGATGAATATGATTATGAAGCAAATTCAGGTCAATTTTTCGAGTCAAAAGTTAATTCCATTAATCTAAATGAAGACAGTTATAATTTAGAAGACATGTTCATAGAATATTAACTTAAATAAATTTTGTTAAAATAGAAATTTATTTCTTCCTTGTATTTATGCATCCTTCCCAAATTCATAGAGCTTTAGAAGTAAAAATGGAAGAAAAAAAATAAAAAGAATGTGCTATGTCGTCCAATATACGCATTATTTCATTATTATTTAATAAATATTCAATAATTAACTTACATTTAGACGTACACTTCATGTAAAGCTTATCGACTTATTATTAGTTGCCTTAGTTTTGCAAACGCAAATATGATCGAGAAAATATGTAACTGGAAAAAAGTAAAAATTGCGGTCACTTTGGACTGACAATATATATTTTTAGTTACCACATTTTCGGTTCTTGCTTCGCATTTTTCCTTTATCATCTCGGCTAAACTATTATTAAGAAAAACTTGTAAATGACAAATTACCAAAGGTACTTATTAGAAATACAGTCGGTCATTTGTAAATATTGTGATAATTGTGCAATAAAATCTACAACTTTAGTTTTTACTTATTAGTTAATGCATTTTAAAGAACTTATTGGACTGCTTTATGCGTACATTAGTATATTAAAAAGGAAAAGGTTAGTTGTTGCTTTCATGACTGGTTATTCCCTGTACAGCAAAACGTTAATATTTTCGTAAAATTTTATATTCGTTATTGTTGAAGCAGTGACTGCACAGAAATCGGCCGAATAGATTGTTTGTAGAGAGCGTTTAAAAAAAGCAATTTTGTTAAAAAAAAATGGAAATTTCACGTGAAGATTTTCGTTTTTCATGATTTAGTAAGGATAACAACAGAAATGTCTCGAGTAGCTTCATTCAACTTTCGGTATGGAAACGCCATCAGAAAAGATCGTTTACAACTAGTTTGAAAAATTCATTATGGTCGTGGCTTCGTCAATAATGAATTTCGTGAAAGTCAACGAAAATCGGTTATTGTTCCAAATACACTTAAAGAGGATCGTCATATGGCTTACCGTAAGATAGAGGCATCCTTAGGCATATTGAAGACTGCAGTACATTCGATTTTGCATAAACATTAGGTGTAGAAAAAAGGCTCTTGTCTAATAGTATAAGTGAATGCTCAAAAAATTCAATGGAGAACTTTAGAGTCCGCATACAACATCGAACGATCATAACAGGTGGCGAAACCTGGATGTATTCGTGCGAGCTGGAAGTTAAGAATTTGGATGTTCTTAGATGAACCGAATCTTACAAAAGTTGTTCGTTCACGAAGCGCTTCCAAGAAAATGACCGCTTCTTTCATTGTGCAGGATGCGTTACGAGCATGACTTGGAGGATCGAAGAACAACTCATGTTGAATGGTATACAACAATTTGTTTGGCAGACGTCGTCGATGAAATCAGGAAAAACAATGCACAACGTCATATCATCCTTTATCATGACAATGCCAGCTCTTACACAGCACGTCAAACAATCGATTATTTAAAGATGAAAAACAACGACTTAATGTCTCATTCCCCGAATGTTTATCACCTCAGGAAGCTGTTGATATCTTCGACAACCATGTTTTGGATGTTTCGAGAATGGATCCAATTCGTGCAAAGCTGCATAAATCTTAATGGCGAATACAATAAAATGATTTGTACCAATTTTTCTTTTCTCTTATTGTTTTTGTAAAAACTTAAAAGGTATCCATCGTGAAAGAGGAGATAAAATTCTAGCAAGCATTGGAAATAAAAAATTGGGTTTGCGAAGTAGGTATATAGAGCAATGCTCTCTCGTTGCTTAATGCATTTCTCACCTTAAAATTAGCTTAATGCGATGATAGTTTTATCAGCAATACCATTTTAATACATTACGTATGTAGACAAGATAGTTTATTGTTGTTATAAATTTATTAGTTAAATTTTTTTTTTTGTTGCTTTAACAAAACGAAGTCAACGACCGTGATTCATTAAATTAATTTTTTCAGTGTACTTTCTTGTTGCAATAAGTTTAAATGTGTTGAACCAAAACAGTTTTTTTGTATTAAATATCGCTAGGAGAAAGTAAAGAGTACTCGGTACAAAATAGAAAAGTTTTGGCTAACAGAATTAGAGAAATGAGTGTTTGCAAAAATGAAAATAATTTAAAGCCCTGCTGTTTAAAGAAAAATTTGTTCGCTCCGAGAGAAATCAAAAAAAATCGAAAAGGATTACAGGATCGGCATAATCATAACCATGTTTTTAAGATTCCAAAATAAGTTTTTGGAGATAAACGAGCAATCTGCAAATGGCACCTGAAAAGAGTACCGCAAATAAGCTTGCGTTTGGGCTTTCAGTTTAGGCATAATTTCTGAAGTGGAAGCCGATATTTCAAGAAAAAATCCATAGTAATACATTTTCCCAAAAAATGGCAATATACACAATGCTTATGCGTAAAGAAAAATTGTGTAAAAATAATTACATTAATCATTATGGTGAGGTCAATGCGAATAGTCAATCTATCCAACTGGGATTTGATATGACAGTTTGGATGTCGCTCCCAGAACATAGGTGCTAGCATAATGCCACTCTTTGAAGCGTACCCTTCAATCCAAAGTTTCACCAAGATAGGGCAAGTAATTTGGCTACAGCATTCTTTAAAAAAAAATGCAAAAATGAAGTCAAGAACATTCGCCCAATAATTTTTACAACTTTCGGAAAGGATTATCTCAACAATAATGTCTCATCCAACTGCTTTCGGTTTTTGGCAACGAAACACCACATCAATCTGTAATTTCTTGCTGATACTATGAATTCCAACATAGACGTACCAGTCTCAACGACGATCCCAAGACAGTACCACCACAACAACAGTTACGCGAAAAAACATTGCTTCTGTACAACTGGCGCTTAGAAGCAATGAACAAAGAAGATCTACGGTGTAAAATTGAAACATCCTTAGGTATATTAAAAGACCTCAATCAAAAAAAAATGAATTTATTTCTATAAACCCGAAATATCAATCCGCTGCGTGAGTGTTTCAAAGTGAAGAGAAGTCAACAAAAGTCATCCGTTCCCGAAGTGTGTAGAAAGAATCAGTCGCAAATTTTATCTCAATTTCGAGTCATGTTGCTGCAATTCTTTTAACGATTAACGATTCCAGTCACTGAAAGAAGCAATCAATGCGTTTATAGTGGCAATTTCTACTGTTGCAACTGATAATAAAACTGCTCTAACAGTTGGTTTGAAAAAATAAAAAGTGTTTCCATTTCCTTTGAAGAAAAGACAACCAAAATAAAAAAAAAAACAATAATGTTTTCGGGTATTTTAAGAGTCAATAATTTGTTATTTGAAAATACGACAAAAATTCTTACTTTCCTTTCTTATTACGCTAAAATTTTATTTATATTCAAATCACATTTTTGTACTCAAGTGCTTCTTGAGATTTACAATTAAAATGTTCTTACTTTTACTTGAAAACATACTAAACTAAAATTTTATTCTTTTATATGTTTTAACTATTAGAATGTACATTACTATGTTATTTTTGAACAAAATATATTCTAACATTCATTCGTATTCTAAGAAGCTGAAAACTCGTTTTAAAGTGCAAGAAACTAAGATGGACATATTGATCCCAAATAAATACGCATGATTGCTACCTCCGTTGTTGTAAATACTAGATACACAGTAGGTTAAATTGGACTAGTACACTAAAACATTAAATTCAATAACTCGTTTCCGTTGATTTCGTTTGTTAAAGCAACAAAAAGAAAATGTTATATTAACTAATAAATTTATTACAACAATGAATTACGTTTATTAAACTGAAATCTACTTATCAATATAATAAATACCCGTTTATTAACTTACCTTGTCTCTTACCTCGGGATTTTTATAAGCAATTAATAAATGAATTCTCTTTAACAATAATTCTGTTTCCTGCATATATTGTACGAAAGTATGTGTTTATCGATATAATAAACAGCCATTTATTAAAATGATAAACTAGTTCATTGGATCAATTTTGATAAACAAAAATTGTTACATCAACATCATTACTTTCCTATTGTATTTACGTACCTTTTTCGTTCAGTGTGTAGTGCTTCCATGATAACGGGTTTCAAAAAAAAAAATGATTTTTATTATATTTTAAAGGGAACACTATACAGCACGTCCGCCTAATGGGTTGGTAGAAAACAATTTCTTCCTTGAACAATTTAGAACAAAGGTTACAAATAAAACATATTCCACGAAGACAAGCGTTAAAGAAATAACATTATACGCAAGTATACAGCGTGTTTATTATCTGCGACGCACGATACGAGTTTGTTTTTTATGGTATACCCTTTTATAGAACTATTACTTTGTTTGATGTCTCTCTTCAATTCATGTCAACTTTTGTTAATATTCCCTATTCCTCTCTACCTTAGGGTTTGAGGTAATTACTATAATTTGAGATTTTTCATATCAACTAACGTTTACAAGGTGACCATCGATATCCTTGCCATGTTTTGTTCATCCTATTTCGATTTTTTTAATAAAACATCTTGCAGATTTTTCCAAAATGTGATAGATGTGTTCTAATTTTTTCTTACACTTTTACACTTCTCTGTACGAAATATGTGGCGTTCTTTAATAAAATACGTTTTCTGCTAAAATGCATAGGGTGCTGCGACGAAATACTATAAACTTTTGTTTCCTCAAAGTTTCATTCATTAAAAGTAATCTGTAAAATATAATATGTTCTATTTAAAAAACTGAACGTATTAGGTGTAGCGGAGAGTGAACACCCTGTATACTTGAACATAATGTTTGTCTTATGCAGAACTTGTTTCTGAATATTTTTTATATGAAAACTTTTGGGATTATCTTCCCCACATGTGCATATATGGCGTGTTGCTGTACTTACGCAAACATTTTGGAGGTTAATTTAATATGTGAGATGCATTGCAAAACCCAGTTTTTGAGTTGTGTGTTTTTCTACAGATAGCAGTCCTGCATAAAATATATTTTTGCAAATGCTACTATGTTGTGTAGAAGGGAATTTTTTTAATTCACTAGGAACATATACAAAATAAATACTGTATTTTCAATTATTTGTTAAAAACTGCATTTTGCAATGTTCCTCTTCATGTCACCTAACGGTTTTAATGAAGTGTCGTCCTAAAGCGAATAATAATAACAAAAAATTGCGCACTTTAGTTGGTGTGGAAAATACCATCCATTCTATATAGCCACGATCAAAATATACAATACCTTTCGAAAGTTTAGCAAAAAAAGCAGAAAAAGCAAAACCGGATATAAAATTTCGCAGTTGAAGTAGGTACCGGTATATATAGAGAATACGTGGTTTTAAGTGCAAATGCGATAGCAATGGCAAATCACTGATTTAGGAGTACCAGCTTTGAGAAACTAACTTTTTCTGGCCATTTAAATATTAAAATCTGTTATTAGTCAGACATAAACAGTATACAACCATGACATTTTACATCAATACATTTGAAGTCCTATAACTATATTAATATAAAAATATAGAAAAATACGCTGTATATGTGAAATAGTTATGATAATTAAATTTAAAACAAATGTAAAAGAAATAAAAATAATAGAATGAACTGACGAACATCTGACGTTAGGTAGCTGATATCACGCATTGACGATGAAATGTTTATTTATTTGAGAAAAAAAAAAAAACAAAAATACTTAATATGAAGTTCCAGTTTTTTACTTAAAAGTTCAAAACAATTACCTTACGGCCATGAAATAAGTAGAACTTTTCAATACAAATCGAAAAGTGGCGATCAATAAACGACGATAATGTAAGCATTCATTTCAAATCCGTATATGTACAAAAAGAAAACAATAATGTTCAATTCTAGGAATGCGGTAACAAACCAATGATAATTTGGATCCTTTCCACGAACGCCATTTCCGATTCAAACGAAATTTTCCAGACTGCAAAAACTGGGAATCTCAACTTGGGAACCAAACCACACCTACAAGGCGTTTCTGTGAATTCTGAGGAGTGTATTTCGATATTTGGCTCCACCTTTACAGGTCTCGGGCTTTCAATCATCCCCCACCAATTGAATTGGCTATTTTGGGATGCTTCCGTTTGGAGCGCGAGCGGTACAGGAGATATCCGTAACCGATCTAAATTGCAAGTTATATTACCAACACTTGTAATTTAATTGTGTACTTTAATACTGTTATTAGACGTGCGGAATATTTATTAATGTTTTGATATTCACTAACGTTTTATAGCTCGGCTAACGTAACGCGCGCGTGTGATCGGAAAATACTTGTAAACGCGTCAGGTTGTAATAATACCGGATTTATCTCGGCTGTATTATTATTTTTAACTTTTGTTTATATCCTGCGTTCATGTTTTATTTATGAGTTTCGCCGGTTTAGTTTATCGTTTGTTTATTTAATTTTGCTACATTGCATTTGAATGGACGCATAGTTGTCAGATTAAAATAAATGTGTTACAATTGATCTGCTACATTTTTATTTACCTAATTATGTTATACAACGTTCCAAGCTATTCAGATTATTCACCGTTGCCGTCGTATAATGAGGTGAGTGATTTAATTGCGTTTGTATGTAAGAGGTAATTAAAGTAATTTTATTTGGCTGTGTTACAAACTTTAACGGTATCACATATAAGAATATCCTCAAATCCAATTGTAAAAAAAAATACAAATAAATACTTTGAAACCTACAGTCTTAAAGATGTATATATTTCGAATCCAAGTAACTAATAACTTTTGTGTATTATCTATTATCCCTACGTCTTTCTGTAAAGAAATACATATTTCGTTTTCGCTTAACTCTAGCGCGTACTTGCAAGTTTCAATAGTAAGTACGTAATACCATTTAATTTTTAAATTTCACGGATCTAGCTGCGAATATCAATTTTATATATAAAAATACGTGTTTCAGTTACATTTGCTGAAATAATCGTTTTTTAACCATTTGTAAAATCTCGTACTCATACTTCGTGTTCTATAAGAGTGCGTACTTAAAACGTACTTATTAACAAATGTTATTTTTGAAATGATTTTAAATACATCTGCCTGCTAATGTATATAAGATTTAGTAGCGTTTACATATGAATTAGCAAAAGCTATAGTGAAATTTTCGTTGCACTGCTCTTTGGATTTCAAATATTGCATCCAGACTTATGTGGGAGGCTCTTTATACTGAATATCACATTCTAAGTAAGCATATCTCACGGTTTATTTATTTTTTCAATATCACTAGTAGCTGAGTATAAAATAAAATTACATTGTTCTAAAGCACATTCTTATGGACAAACACCTTTGAGGGCTCTTGGTCGTCTATCCAACTAAATCAATGAACTCTTTGGAATTGTGCTTATTAAAAAAATATAAATACTTACCAACGATGTAACTAAATTTATAGCCTCAAAACACGAACATTTGTATGAAACGCACTATTACACAAAAAAACTGAAGTCATCATAAGACAAACACACCATTTGCTTTAAGCTGTGTGAGAAAGCGATCATCTATAGAGTTAATTCTTATATTTTAATGCGCCGCAACAACGGGACGAACACAAACACAGTTGTAATGAGAAATGAATTTTAAATGTTCTTAGACTACAATGAAATATATCAAGTGGATTGCAAATACTGTGTCAAGCGAATGACGAAAACATAGTTACGTATGATGCAAAGGTACACGAAAAAAATTCAAGGAAATAAGATTTAGGCAGTACTCTTATTAAGTAATTTACGGAGATATGTTAGTTGTAAGTCCGACGGTAATCTGTGCTTACGCAAAAGTAGGATACCAAAATCCTTACATGAGATACAATAATTATCTAACAGTTGGCCTAACTTTAGACGGAGAAATCTGTTAAACTTTCCCTTAAAAGAATCTAACCATTCTAAAATAGACGGGATCGGGCACTTTTTAGATGTTCCCATAATAAAGCCAAGCACCATGAACTAGATTCTTAGCCAAGAGATAAAACAATATACAGGATTATCATAAGGTAAAGGATATACTTCAGCTCATTAAACAACTTCAACAAATTAAGCCAACAATAAAAATCAATAGAAACAGATTTTTTTTAATGATAGGATTTTTTATGTCCAACACTGTTTACCGCAATATAATGTTCAATATGACCTTTATTTTGGTAGCATAAAAATCTTTCCTCCAAGTTATACAGCGCATTATACAATATTTAAATTGTAGCAATTTGCTCCGTAATTAGTGCTAAACGTGTTCCGGGTTTGGATCGTAAAGAAATTAAAGTGGATCTTTAAGAGCATATTGCAGCCGAATTCATGAAACAAATTTAATTTGTTCCCGATCAATTCCTTGTAGTTTTCTTGTTTTCTCATCCCCAAGGAAGTCATCAAAATCTTATATTTCTTTACTTTGAAGAAGATTCTCAAAATTGGAATCTCTTTAATTTTACCGAGTCAAAGGATTTTTTCATACAGGTACCTGAATTCTGGTCCATTCTAATCCATGGCTTTTACCCAGTTTTTGATGAGCTTCAGTTTGATATGTAAAGGAGGAATGACGACATGGACATCTTAAGCAGGATCACTAAGATTAGGAATTTGGATGTTATATTATACAAAAAAAATAGATCAAAACGGAGATCTTTTCATATTTGGTACGCGCTTTGTAATATATGGGGTTGTCAAAATGTGAGATATACTTCAAGTTCTTAAACAGTTTCGGAAAATCGAAATAATTCCAGGTCGAAACTGGATTCCAGTTGCTTCACTAATAAGATTTTTGTGTATCATGTAAAACAAATGTTTCGTCATGACAAATACTGTCACAATTGTCTGAACAAAGAGAGTGATTTATTCTCAAAATAAAACTGATCCTAACGTAAATTTAAGTGAGTTGAACTTTAAAATAGATCTGCGAAAAAAAAAACAGGTTTGCTACAATGTATTGTAGTATGTATGTGGTAGAAATTATACTGTTGGTTCGAGGAGATTTTATGCGAGAATGCGCCCCTGTAAAGTGAATGGGTACCATAATTTAATTAGCAAATTGGAAAGAACACAATCTGTAACTGAGCTGCCGAGATTGGGAAGGCCAAGTTGCAGAAGTTCTTTAAGAGAATCGAAACATAGCCAATACTAATCAGCTATAAATCAGTACTATTAATGCAATATCAAAGCGGCTGCTATGGTAATTAATTGAAAACTTGTTTTTGAACAATTTTTTGTTTAACCATTATGACACGGTCCACACCCAGAACACGTTTAGTTTTAAGTGACTCTCATGTCATGGAAGCTTACGTTATTATTGTTCCATAATACTGTCTTTTAATTCTTCCAGATTTTTTTGTCGTATTCTAACTAAACACTATTTTCTTTAAATAATCCCAAACAAAAAATTCAAGCGACCTCGATGTCCATGAATTCTCAAAATGTCTACTTATAACACGATTTTGGAAAGCAGCAATTAATAAGTTTTTAACTGGTCAATAGATGTGCGAGTTATTCCATTCTGCATTAAAATTACGTTTTCAATTCTGTGATTGTTTTTTCTTAATGTTTGCAGGTATCATTCATCAGTAACAATTACAGTTGCGACCTCTTCATTCTGTATCTCCTCGTGATAATTCGACCGATAATAAAATTAGCCGTGAAAACCAACTAAACAGTGACTTTTTTGTTATGAAAACCCTCCTGAATGATTATCTGTGGATTTTCTGTTAACCATATTCAACAGTCTTGACTACTGAGTATTCAATTTTATTCTGAGCCATTCTTCGAAGAAAAATCGTATCTGATTGCCAAATCTGCCTCCTTCAAATCACTTTTAGGATATCGCGTAAAAATTTCCAAACCAAAACCAAATGGTGCATACCACCATCTGCAGTCTATTCTTCGTACAAAATCTTCGTAACAATGTAATTTCTACCACATTCATAATAAGATTAACTTTCTACTTAAATTCTTCTTTACAGTAAAGTTCAACTCGCTTGACATTACGTTATGATCAATTTTATTTTGAGAATAAAACACTCTATTGTAATTGCTTTGTTCTCATATTTGTGACAGTAGTTGTAATAACGAAACTGTTGTTTTACATAATACACTAAAATCCCATTAGCGAAGCAACTAGGATCCAGTTTCGGCCCGGAATTATTTCAATTTCCCAAAACTGCGTAAGAACTTCAAGTATATCCATATCCCTTATTTCGACAATATTACAAATCAAATATGAGAATCTAATAAAACTTATTAACATGGTTATAAAAGTTATTATTAACTGACTTTTATTATCTAGCATTGTCACGCTGGAGATCTGGAGGTCTCCAGGTCCCTAATCTTAATGATCTCCGTTAAAACATTCATGTCATCATTCCTACTTTACATATCAAGCTGAGCCTCAAAAACTTGGTAAAAACCATGGATAAGGGTGGACCAGATTCAAGTACCTGTACGAAAAATTGCCTCGGGTCAGTAAAATTAAAATTAAAGAGAGCGTTTTCGTTTGAGCTCAGATTGAACAACTCTTCAAACATGCCAACTTTGAAAAACTTCTTCAAAGTAAAGAAATATAGCTTTGGCATGCGTTCTGCTAAGTAGCAGAGAACTTCTTCGAGAGCGAGAAGACTGAAAACTGCAATGAACTGATCGAGAATGTATTGGCTTTGTTTCACGAAATCGGCAATATGTAATAAGTCCACTTTAATTTGTTCCATAATAACTGTGGATCAGTTAGTGGTAAGTACGGCGAACGTTTCCATTAGGACATTGCTACGGTGGAGAAACGATGCCAGGATAAATTATTGTTGAACGCTCATCAGAGATGTTCTCCTCGTCGATTACAAATGACAAACCAAAAGAAAGCAAAAGTCCTAAGCGAATTAAAGTGTTTTTAACATGTATGTATTAGAATATTTACAAATATACATTTTTTTTCTCTAGAATGCGTACTTATTACAAAAAAAAACCTAGCCAATTCAACTTCTTCTTGGTCATAATTGCATTCTGCTCATTGAATTCATTAAGAAATGAGTATTTTAATCTCGGAAGCATAAACTTTTCGAAATTCTTATGCTCAGTGTAATCAGCTTAACAGGTTCAAATATCTTTAAATCGACAATATATTGAAGAAAAGGAGAGTTTGTGAAGCGAGTGAATATATGGATTGAAAAGTTATACGAAGTTTAGTCTACTATTTTTGAAAACCTCCAGTTATAATTAATTGAGTAAATCATTGTGTTATAAATTTCATTTGATGTTAGACGTAAGTGCAGCAAACAATAAACCACCGGTCTCTAGAGGATATAGGCAGTTACAAACTTTGAGAACTCTTCTTAAAATTTTCCACAGTTAAATTACTTCCGACTTTTTGAGTTAATATGGTAAAGGTAGGTAAATTGCCCAGTTTTTACCAACCAAATTACCAACGTTTAACTTGTAAGCAGAAATTGGCAGGAAGCTTTTGATTGCATCTTACATTTAAAAAGAATCTAAAACTAGAACTCGTGGTCGTTTACCAGTGCATGCATGGAGGAGCTACCTCTAAATGGGAGAGATAGCCGTAAGGATAAACATTACCTGCATCCAACGTGGTCTCTAGTTCTAACTTACCAATAACTTTTAACAAATTCAGTCGCTTGAACTAGATTTTCTTTTGCAGAATTTCGGGGATTCAGGTTTCTTTTATATTCCTGCGTACGCTACGCCACGCTGTAAAAATGCCATTCATCATATGAACTACACTTGGCCATCCCTCTCACATACGTGGAAGATAAGACTCAGAATCAATGTAGAAATAAACGCTAGTTGTACAATTTACCTACCCATAGCGTAACACTTACTAAAACATTAAGTAATTTAATGAAAAAGTTTCATATGAAAATATGCGGAGGGAAGCGCTGCACAACATGATATTATATTCAAGTATAGGGTGTTGAGTTTTCTCAGCACACGAAATAAGTTTGGTTTCTTAAATGAAACACTTGTATATTATGACGTTTCTGAATGCATTCTCTCAATTCACGTCAACTTTTATAAATATTCTCTATTATAGTGGCAACATTTAAACATGGTAGCGATTTTGACGGTCATCTTATAAACGCTAATTGATATAAAACTTTTTTTTTTTTTATGTATTGCTGAAAACTCTACCAAATCCTCAATTGGATAAAATTTGAATAATGTCTTTAGCTTGTAAGATATCGATCGTTAAAGAAACGGAATTTCTCAAATTATGTCAATTATCTCAAAAATAAAGTTATATGACTATATTTAAGGAAGTTGATGTGAATTGGAGAATAATTCCATTAAAAAAACCAAACTTGTATCGTTCGTCGCGGAAATAAAATAGCCTGTATATTTAGATTATACAAAATATTCTTTTTATTTTTTTTTCTCTAAATTGTTCAAAAACAGTAACATTGCCTACGCACTGTATAGGTGGACACGCTTGTATGATGCAGTTCTAAACATAAAAAACAATCTAACGATATTCATTATTGAAAATATTAATTCATCGACCACATTTTAAAACATTAAACTTTCTGACCAGAAATTATAGCAAAATGATGGTTTTATCTAACAGTGGCGCTCCGTTATAAGTTCACCCTGTCCTAGAATATTCGACAGGCAACGTGTGAATTTTATCTTGAACCTCTCAGCGTTTACTACCTACCCACTTCACACCACGCAAATCAGTTCATAATACACCTGTTGACAAACATTTTCCACTTAACCCAGGGATATCGTGCCACTCTCAGGTGTTCAAGATTCATATGAGTAGCATAAAAAAGTACTGTATAAATAACGAAATTAAATGAAGTAATACCAACGGTAACTGAGTAAATGAAGTCATCATATTTCTTTAATTTAATACCCTTTGGATAACTTTTGAACCTTTTCTCTACAAACTTATGTCGTATCTACCTATGTCTTTCAAAATTTTATTTTCTAAAGACATAACACATACAACAAACACCCACGTCTTTTGACCAGGGTTTTCCTGTGTTTCGTTTCAAGACATACGACTGATGAATGCGTTGATAAGACCAGAAAGCGTGACGTAGATTACGGTGCGTATTACCTTCAAGGTTACGGTAAACTGCCAGTTTGCGTGTTTTCACATACGTATCTGTTAATGCATATGAGTTGCCGAGATCTACCAAGCATTTTAAAATACTGCTAACTTCGACGATATTTATACCACTGGCTAAGCTGTTTTCTTTTTAACAAGGTATCAAGAAATAATTCTACACGTGTTTATTGCTTTAGTTGTTATCTTGGCTACTTTGTTTATCCATTCGTTTTATAATAATGAAGGAACGTATGTGCATACGTGATATACGCCAATTATCTGGGAAAGATCAGTATTTACTCTATTTGCTGTTAGAGATATAAGAAAAGTTTTCAGAGAACACTGCACGGAATTTCATAGAGCAATTTACGAAATTATTGTAAAATATACCGGGTGTTTCGGAAGCAAGTAGCAATTCTTTACATTGATCACCCTATACTAGGTGTTCCAATGGAAGCTACAACTATCTAAGCAGTAAAATATTTTCAAAATAATTTTGTTAAGAACTATGGAGGTTCATTGAGACAACATTTTTAATGTGCTGGGTGACACAAAAATGTTCTGAAAATTTAAATGGAATACTTTGTATATTATTGCATATTTTAAGATGAAACTTCAATAGAATTTTACAAATTATTAAAATTAGAATCTAAACACGATAACAAGAAAACTATTTAATAGTTAATGGAAGAAAATCAAAATATATTCTTATCCATCCTGTATAATTTTTAGAGATCATTTCTATTTTACTGCCTTCTTTATTTGAAATATGCACAAAATAATTTATATTATCCTGATCTCATTTATATATTTCGCACAACTTCAGTTAGAAAGTGATGGATATTATGAGTTGCTTCAGTTCCTAGTGATTTACACAATGTACAAGAGCTTAAAATATTAATTTCATAAATAACATTCCTTTTCCACTTTCTGATTCGGCGGTATATAGTTTTTATGCCAGTAATAGACTAAATGATAGCAGCGAAAAGTTTCACTTTACCTAAATTGACGAACTGTTAACACGTAATTGTTACTGCTCTGTTGTCCTGTAATACTGGCTTATTATTGCACATCGTTAAGCCTGTTTATTTGAAAATATTTTTCATGACTGTTGGAAAAA
Source organism: Oryctes borbonicus (assembly GCA_902654985.2). Taxonomy (NCBI): domain Eukaryota; kingdom Metazoa; phylum Arthropoda; class Insecta; order Coleoptera; family Scarabaeidae; genus Oryctes; species Oryctes borbonicus. Next base: position 1,371,752 of record LR736861.1, on the reverse strand, counting down.
GAATAAGGATGAAATATAAGAATGATCTTAAGGATTTACGCCCTATTAGCATTCTCCCTACCATGAAGTATAACATTTTTCCACCTTGTCAGTCCGGTTTTCGAGCAGGTCATAATTGCTTCATGACCTTAATGCACGTCTGCGACGATTTGATTTCAGCAGTAAATGGTGGCATGACCTCGATTCTAGCTTGATTTTAGCAGGGCGTTTGACATAATTAATCATCGACTACTATTGTTGGCTGTTAGCATAATCGCTTCCATTCTTTTCCAAAACCCTATATTTGGTCCCTTACTGCTTGCGCTATACACAACTTCCTTCCATACTTTCATATCCACCTGAAGAAATGCACATTGCATCATTCTTCTCCAATGTAGGATACTGTTGCAGCGAATGAGAAGCTAGATAGAATATCTGATTGTTTTTGGATACTCAATTTTAATTTAAGGACGTCATATTTACTTTCAAACTCTTTTGTCCTCATCGAAACTTTCTATCAATCACAATTTCCTCGGCGCAGCGCATACAAAGAGTTCAAAACTCTCGTCTACACCTCATTTTCGAGAAAATTTGAACATGTTTCGTACAAATTAGTTGATTTCAAGTGGTTAAACATGCCCTTCAGGTAGCATGTCTTCTACATAAGATTACACAAGATTCTTGCTGACACTGACACCACCTATCCATTGTACAGCTTTGTTTGATCGATCTTTCTCATACCAGATTGCTAATGTGTGGAAAAACGTACCAAATGAAATTAAGACATTTCTCTTTTTTGTTTTCTTTTTCAATATTGTATAGCCGTACACACAAAATTAGTGTTAGTTTAGACAATTGTTTCTTTTCACATTACATTCGATTTTTTTTTATTTCAAAGCACGTAAGAGCAGGAAGCACTTGTTATGTATCTTGCGTCTTCCAAATACTTTGATTATTGAAAAAGTGTTATTATTATTATTTAATTGTATTAAATATCAAAATATGCAATAATCAATTTTCGCAAAAAAGTGAAAATTGATTATAGGGCACAGTGTCTTCAGATAGTGTTGACATGAGGAAAGAAATCTTTATGATTAATTTTACGACGAAGAGTCAAAGATTTTCTGTTACTTTTGGCACGTTGGAGCCAGAAATGCGACGCTACATTTTTTGGCAGCTAGACAGGTGCCCTAGACATTCCACGCTTCTGATACGGCATTGGCTGACAAATCACTTTGGAAAAAAATTAATGTCCAATTAATTTTCCTGCTAGATCTCCTTAACTTATATCGACTTTTTCTTGTGGAATATTTCAAAACAAAAGGTTTACGCAGATGATCTATCGCATAGCCATGAGATATTGAAAGCACGAATACAGAACGGGCTTAACGAAATAAATCTACCAGCAACGATTCGTAAACTCTATGGTGCATGTATTAGCACGATGGAGAAATGTGCAGAAGTTGAAAGGAACTGTGTATAACGATAATGTTCAAAAACATGATTATTATATTCATGAGTTCGTTATTATTTACTATCCAAAGCATTTTAATAACTTCGTCGTAAAATTAATAAAAAGATTTTTTTCGTCTTGTCATCTCCGTCCGGAGAGAACTGTATACGTTTTAAATAAAACGCCACGCATTGAAATTAAATTAGAGGTAGTAACAGAATAAATGTAATAACAAATATGGTATAAAAAACCAACAGAGTGACATCCCATAGATGCTTCCATCTATGGAATAGCTTATTTAACATTACCTTAATTATTATGTTATGTGTTATGTAGAAATAATATGCGGCGCCAAGCTATTCTTTACGGTACTCGATGTTCGTATGCAGTTCTCTCTATGAAAGGCCAATACGCTATTTTAAAAATCAACCCCTCTTGACTACGTTTACGACTGGAACGAGTTGGTCTTTTTGCGGTGAGAGTCAACAACCATCATCATAGGTCTTTGTAAATATTGTGTACACTTCACTGCAGCAGTTCATTGTATGCACACCGGGCACTTCAGCCGCACACGGGTTTACCTGAATGCCTCCTCTTAAATAATTAAGCTTTGAAGAACGCCACCAGAAGTCCAGAATACTGGAAAATATTTATTGTGACTTGCTACTAAATACCGAAGAGAATTCTTTTGGAATATGCGAGGTATTAAAAGAAGACAGTAGAATTAACTTAAGGCATAACTCAAAAATTCTAGATGAATATAAGTACATGTGTACAAACAGTAGATCGCTAAACATTACAACAATTTGTATTTAACTATGCGTTACAAAAATACTTCGATTACCGTAAGTAAGTAATTTATTATTATTTGCCACAAAAGTTTTTAGAATACATCAAACGCCATATGTAATGAAACAAAAATACATAATTCCGATAACTAAATTAAAAAAAAAATTATCAAGTGGATATAAAAGGAAAGGAAATTAAAGATATTAAGTGTTGGGTTTCTGTGTAAAGAAATTGAAGATATTTCGAAAACAATTTGACTAGCATTTAATGCAGTCATAAAAAATACTCACAGTGTAAGGTAGAATGTAAAAATGATATAATACACAGCGTGAAAGAAAAACAATACTAAATGGCAGCCAATCTGCTAGAAAATTTGGTCATTGGAAGCAAATGCACTAAACTCATTTTTAAGAAGTATCTCGTGAACGGTTAACGTGACGTTACTGCAAAGTGCACCCATTTCCCAGGATTCTTACTTTTAAGTAACACTTTCCTTTCAGCCAGAATCTTCAATCTAAGAGTAGTGAATTTGTTTTCGACACCTTTTTTTTTAAAGAAATTATCATAGTCGACACAGAATTTGTTTTTTGCGACATAAAACGAGTGGCGACGCTAGGAAAATGTCATGCTTGAAATTCAAAACATTATAATTCGCTTAATATTGAAGCACAACATTTTCCTTTTGCCACACAAAACGGTCATAAAATAGTTACGTATATGATGTTTCAAAATGCCGAGGTGGCGGAGCCGGCATGTCTCCAGCCCCGCCAAAAAGTAACCTTTATAACTCCGTTAATATTAAACCGCAAAATGTTCCTTTTGCGGCACAAAATGAGAGTGTATTGGAAATTTTAAAAATCCGAGGCCAGCGGGACTGGAGACGTGCGCCCATTTATGATAGGTTTCCTTATCACTGCTACCAATTTATCTGATCTCTTTGTTAAGAAAATAATTTTCATATATTTAAGGCGAAGACCTACATAAATTGATAAATATTATATCGAATCAATAATATAATGTTGGATTCTATAGATGTAATACAGACAATACGTAAGTAACACGATAAGATCCTCCAATAAATTGAAAAGTTGTTAATCATGCATACCTGCAAAGAATAATTTATCAAAAATTTTATCAAAACTTAACAGATACCCAGGAAAGCAAAACACGCCAAAGTATATTTTAGTTTGAAAATCATGCCACTTTCCGTGCGCTTCACGAAATTAGCAGAGACACTCGTGCTTTGCCGACTCTCGGAGAAACCAGTAGACAGCATGAGACGAATAAACACAAGTCTAATGTCTGCTAATTTCGAGAACCGCACGGAAAGTGGCGTGAATTAACACCATCTCTACGTTTTCAAAATGAAGAGTAAATGTCAAAATCGAGAAGGAACATGTACAAGTGGAGCCAACAAGTTGTTAGCAAGTGTTGCTTACAACTGCTAGCAAGTCTGCGAAATCTGTGCTATATCAGTTGGTTCAGTTCATCAGACATTAAAATCCAATAAATCCATGCTCGGACAGTAATAATGAAATCTATAGACTTCATTTTATCACGGCAGATTTTATGGAACTTTACTCACAAATTCCAAATCCCCTACCTCGCATTCTATGAACTTATTTCTGAGTTATGCATATCGAGAATCTTTAAACAATGCTAAAACTTCACTATTAGCGAATAAGGAAATATTTCATACAAAATAGTATCATTTTACTGAGTGCTCTAGTTCCGCTAGAGTCAAAAAATGTTCTTAGTGGGTCCGGTACACTCTCGAGTCTGTGAATGGTAACTTGGGGGTACAATTAATTCCGCTTCACCCTCTACGGCGAAAGGGTGCTAGTAACAAGGCCATGCAACACTTTACACACTAAAAAGGTTTCTAAACTTACCACAAGGTTTAAAAGTTTATACACCCCGTTGGATCGTCACCACTAAAACAAATAGCAAAAGAATTAGCTAGAAACAGTGGATTCATGGATAGAATAGAAACAACAAAAAAGTAATATTTTAGTAACGTGCTGCAGTAGATTCATATTTTAGACCCTTACACGTCCCAACCAGCGATATTATTTTATTTGTTTTTATTTGCGTGCAAGAAATTAGCATCGGTAATAAATTTGTATACTTTTTTCTTTCTTACATCAATCACATAAAAATTTCTTATTTTCTAAGAGTTTTTCTAGGATCTCATTCTACGGTTCTTCGTTTTTTATATTCTGATGGCGGAAATATGATAAATCATTAATTTTATTACTTCCGCGTCGATGTCGTTCAAAGAATTTATACCATTGACGATTCCTAACTCTGATAAAGTAAAAAACATCCCCCTGCTTTAACGTTCAACTTATAACGAGCCCCCTAGCGACCGATCTGGCAAGTTATAAATTACGCTGTTCAGTTTCGACGACAGCTGCTGTAAATGAATCAATTTACTGTAAATCTGTTACTTAATCTTATTATAAAAAGCGCATTGACATTCCCGGCGTATATTTATAAACGCCCGGTAAGATAATACATTTGAAATGTTAACTCCAACGATACGTGCACGTATGTATGCAATGGAAAAATAGTGGAAATAGACGGAACGCGAAGTGTTCGAAAATACCTCTGTAATTAAGAGTTGAGTTTTATTTGTTTCGATAGTAATCAAATTTTATTGGCGCTTGTTACCAAATTGATCTCGTTTTGCGAGCCAAGGGCTTAATGAACGGACTTTAAACACATTTGTAGAAATATTATACCTATCATCGTATATCTATGACTTTTTGAATTGTGCGCTCATTTTTAAAGTATTAAATGGGCACATAAAGTGCTGTATTTATAAATCTAATTCGATACGAGACCTATTAACAAACTTTGTTTATTTGATAAATCTTCATATACATATACAGAATGGCCAAGAAAGTCTGGAAACGGCTCAAGAATCAATAGGCGAAAATCCTTGAAACTATATAACATTTACTTACCTGTCATATATTCATATACAGGACAATCGAAAGAAATTTTTTTTTTGCATTAAAAAATACTACACTTTGTCTTCTATTTTTGAAAACCTTGTATACTAGACAGCGATGTTTATTAATAATTGGATAGATAATTACCTAGTTTAACAATAGGCCAAATTTGGAGCTTTCACTGTAATTATTGACAGATATTAATTTTTGAATGATGGACAATGAAAGTTACAAAAGAAAAATAACTCAAAAAATATGTAGTTATATGAAAGTTTAATGAAAAATCATATCAATCGGTAAACCGGAAATAACATTTTGATAAAAATATTTTATTTTAGTAGATCCGAGTGAACAGATAATAATTCCAGACATTAAATATAAGCAAATAGTGGAACATTATAAACTCAATCAACCAGTTACGTGAAATATCCTGTAGAGTTTTATATTTAATTATTTTTGTATAAAGCGTGTAAATTTTTGGAGGCGCAAAAAAAATTTGACAAGCTCTTTCTACTTCTTCAAAATTGTTCGAACCGCACAAGAATTTTGCTACCGAACGAAACAACCTATAATTAGATGGAACAACATCCGGACTATATGGGGGATTAGGCAAAACTTCAATTCATCATGTTTTGAAGTTTTTCCAGCGCTAAACGGGATCTGCAGGCTAAGACATTGTCCTGCTGCACAAAAATTCTGTTTCCGTCGATTAGCGCAGGGTAACATTCTAACTAGCTGCACGTTACACAGTCTTACATTGACAGTTCTCCCTTCAGGAACCAATTCAAAGTGCAAAAATATTTAAACGAAACACATTTTCTTCAAGTGTCGACCAGTTATGTATTTTGATGGGCCAACTCTCGCTGACAGGTCATGAACATTTTGATTGAGGCTTGTCTTAAAATGCTTCTCTCAGAGCACCTTAGAGATGGTCTATTTGTACTTCTTTCATCGGTCACTCTGGGGTGATCTCGACGAAATTTTCCAAACCAAATTGCTGCCGTATTTTTGTGAACCGTACCTTCCCCTTCAATTTCAATTTCAGTTCAAGCTGACGCTTTTGCACTGAGAATTTTTCCATTATGATTAGCAACTGTGCACATACAGGGCTAAGCAAAATTGTGTCAAATGATTAACAGAAACAAAACTGCCATTGTTGCAATAGGCGACTAGAAATAATGACAAAAAATTAATGCATGCAAAGGTACAAAAACATTCCTGATCTTTATGCACAAAGAGTTATGGGGCAACCTAGTATTTGCGTAAGTTACGTTTACAATTAGTGGAAATGAGTATACCTACTTTTTCATAGTCCGGTAGCATCATACCAAATTGTCTAATGAAACGTAAAATACCATTTGCCCTGTCGCTGTTCCAGTTATTCTTCGAACAAAAAATCCCGTCGCCCCAGCGTACCCCTCAACAAAAGAGCGTCGCTCTCATTATGTGCGATCTCGACTCACGCAATCTAACGACCCATCTAAAAATATTGGCTATTATCTATTGTAATAGTTAGGTAGCGAGGACTGGGTGTACTAGATCACTATCGTAAATAGCACGGTCCTTATCGGAGGTAAATACTTCTATACGATTTTCATCGGCGATAAGACACTGGGCCGTCGTATGGATGTTTTGCACAGTGCTAATAGAAAAAGATATAACAATTTCAACGTATCTAGATACAGTAGTCCTTCAGTGAAAAATAGAAACAATTATCGCTCTCTGTTTTCTCATAAAGGTTATTTACTGTCTTGAAGTTTATGAAATTTGGTAAAGTAGTAATAATTCTTGTAACAAACATTTTTGACATGTTGCAAAAATGCCCGATATAACCTGTTTAGCAATGTGTTTATATTTTATGTTACAAGTAGTTAGACGGTTATGGTGTTTGTGTTGCTTACGTTTACGTTATTTTGCATATGGGTCTTTAGTTTAAAATTAAAAAAAAAATAAAACAGAAAGTCAAATAAAAACTTTCTCCTGGAGGTGCAATAGACACAAATACCATTCCTTGTTCTATTTTCTACAGTGTTAGACAGGATCAATAGTAAATACAGTAAAAAAAACAAATGTTACCAATAATGAGAAGTATAATACATTTTAATATAATTTATTATATCTTTCATTATTTAGGGATATCCATATTTTTCAATAAAAGGTAGAACGATATATTCTGTATAAAATTTTTTAATTACTATTTATAAACTGTTTTAAAGTGTGGGATTTATTTAGCAAAAGAAATGCTTATAGAAGTCGAGTGAAAAATTAAACCATATTTAGTGTTCAAGAGTTACAGTATTATTTTTTTAATTTAAATAAATTGTATTTCTTTTAACAAGATTTTGAATTTTAAAACAAAGTTCTAGCGGAATCCCTATCTGTCCGACAGTTATATTACAATATAATAATAAATTTGGTATCTGCTCACTGAAATTCTCCAGTACTTCGGTGTCCGTCCTTCAAATCTCGGCTCGAGGCTGCATCCAATTAAAAACCAAATATTTCTTCAAATCTTGTTTCGTGGATAATAATTTTGATGTTAGAAGATCAAAATAGATTTACTTAATGAGATTTATAAGTTAAAATAATTTGATATTAATTTGAAACTTTTTATATATTTTTTAATTGAACTACTTTACTATAATGAGCTTCGACATGTATTAATTTTGCTCCATAATTTTCCATTTTTCGAATAAACTTTTGGATTTTTTTATTTTATTCAGCTGAATCAATAATGTCTAACACAATATTTTTTATCCGATCCTCTCTCGCCAATAAGAATTACAACCCTCGTAATTGGACAATTCAACAATTATCGAATATGTATTTACCCGAATTTCATCAGAGAAAATAGTATATTCCACTTCAGCCAGCAAAAATATAAGTAACAATATTATTGTAACAAGTATGAGAATAGTCGTTTTTGTATGTAAAGGGTGATAATTATATTTTGTAAAGAAAAACGTTTTACTTTTTTATATTGTGGTGTTAAATCTAAATATTGTTAATTAAATACAGCGATTTTAGAAGTGATTTGTTTAGTATTCTTTCAATAATCTGCGTGGTTCTGAACGAACAAAGCACGATACCTGAATTACCCTGGAAAAAGAAGAGAGTATTGTTAATTTCCTCGTTACAATAGGCCGGTTCACAGTTCTCAAGGTTATCACATTTGATAGAATCTTCATTAAACGAAATAAGATACCAAAGACGTTGGTCAGTTTGATAAATTACCGAAATATCTTTTTTCTGGAAACATTCATAAAGATAACACTGATAAAAATAAAGAACCTGCAATTCCTAAATATCTTATACGGATCCCTTGTGTGGAATTCCGCTTAGAACTTAAACACAAGTATGCATGCCTATACGGGAACGTTTACTATTAGTATTAGTATCATTGGGCTATGCCACAAATGCCTTTAGTCACTGTAACCTTGATAGATCTATTGTAACAAAATGCTACAATATTGTATGTGTTAGAGTAGGTTCTTCATAAACCTTAGGATTTTCATACTTCAGTTTAGTAGATGTCAGAAATGGTTTACTGAAGTGTTGTTGTCGAGTGCGAGTGATGACAACACATTTGCATAGAATGTGCTGCGTAACATGTCAGAAATCCCGCCAACAATCTAAGGCCCCCTTTGCTAAACGATAACACTATTTTTGCTGTCTTAGGCGAGCCTGATATGAATTCTTTCGCCTGCTTTTGTCCTGGAGCAATTTTCTTGTAAACCACAGAAAAGGGTTATGATCGATGAAGGGCACATTCGCTGCTTCTCCGGCTAGCTTGTCTGCCTTTTCCTTCTATCCCTTGATGGCTTGGTACCCACCACAAAGTAATGTGATTTTTGTGTTCCAATTGCTTTAAATTGTGAGTAGGCTTTAAAACTGTCCGACTGTCACTGAATATTGTTATAGTTGCACCTCGTATGTCTATCTTGAAGTTCTTTATGACGCACAAATTCAAAGCAGAGATCTCTGTTTGAAATATGTTGGTATGGAACTTTAAGGTGGTTAGTTAGTTAGGTCCATTAATCACCTTGTAAGGCTAACCAAAATTGTATTGCATGGGGATCATGTCCTTTGCAATGTGCATGAGATGATTTATGTTACGATCAAGGATTATGAAATGCCCTTTCAGATCCCTAGGATGTAGTCCTTTCCTTCTACAAAACGCGAGGGCACTCAATATAGCCTGTGTCTGAATGTGGATGTAAAGCAGCGGCAGAATACAGTAGGACTTCCGGAACTACGGGAACGTTTTATTATGTATTTAACGTTTAAGGTAAAGTAGACGTGTGCATTTCCTAATCACATCTTCGGCTATATTTTTTCCCTTTAGTACTATCAATTTATTTAATATATTTTACCATTATACAGCCACAAATCCATATGATTTCCAACTTAATTTTATTTTATAAAATTTTACTTTCAAAAATTCATAAATCAAATTACCGCATCTCTTTGTTGAATAATATTTTTTCCAGCATTTTCGTCCAGCGCTCCTCCAAAAATGTAAATAAATTCTGGAATATTTATAAAATTAATATCAAGTATCCCTTAGTAATGGTCTCCATTAAGACAGGATTCATTTTCAGATTCTATAAACATCTTTATTTATTCGTATCCATATATAATTTACACAAGATAATTTGTTCAAAAATATAATACGTGGTTTTCGTTATAGCTTTATTTGGTAAAATACAGCACATAGGTTCTACATATAAATGTACTATAATTGTGTAATATTTTTTTGAAAACAAGAATAATAATTTGGAAGTTTCTACGTGAATGTACACAAAACAAATATATGAAACATCATTGTTCGAAGTTCCGATGGTAAATATTGTAGATACTTGATTTCATGGATATTTGTGTTTAAAGAATACCGTTGAAAAAGGCAAAACCTGCCGTATTTCTTTAACTTGAAGAAATTTCTTAAAGTTGAGATCTCTAAAAAGTTGTATCTGAGCCGCACAAAGATACCCTCTTTAACTTTGGCTTCACTAAGACGAGGGAATTGAATGCTGGTCAATTCTTATCCATGGCTTTTACCAAGTTTTTGATGAGAACGAGCTTAATACATAAAGGAAGAATGATCCCTGCAGAGAGCTTTTTCGCAACTTTTTTCGAAGTGATATTCGTGTTCGACACGTTAAATTCATTCAGAATTGGGTATTTTTACATAAGAAGCAATTTCGTTTTTGCTCAGTGTTATTAACTGTCAATAATAAAAGTTCGAACAGTTAAAAAGTTCCTGGTACAAGTCTTGAAAAATATTTCACAACAAATAACGTATGGAGATACGTAAATACTATGAAACACACACAATTGTGTCCAACATAACAACTACAGGCAGGAAGATCTGTGAAAGGGATTAAATTAATACATGTGGTACAGTTACAAAATCTCGTTTTCCTGCTCACATAAAAAAAAAGAATCAGAAATACCAGGACTTATCCGTGTTTCTGTAAATGGGACTTAGTTGGAAGTAACTTTCTCCGAGACATTGATAGAAAACAGATTATCAAACTTCGCTTGAAGGTTCTGGGCATTCTAGTGATACTCCGATGAACAATGCATAGTTCACCTAACCAGAATGTATACGGGATATGGTTCAACGGAGTACCATTATTTAGAAAACTCCTAAAGAGCCTGACAGTATATTTGGCGAAAGGTCAACAACATTAATGCAACAAACGTACCAAAATCTGAAAACATAATAGTGACGATTCTTTATTGCAGTTTTTTCTTCATGGATTTTAAATATTTAGTATCTTTCGTTAACAACAGAAACGGATTTACACTTGACAATCCTTATGTATTTGGCACTACGTACAAGGTGGGCCAAATTCGATACTTTTAATAGGGAACTTATATTTCTAAAGGAATTAGACAAAAACTGACCTAAGCTTCTGGAGCTCGATTTTAAACGGAAATCGATTGGTGAAATCCCAATTTTTACATCTTCCTTAATATAAGAGATACAGAGCGTTTTCTTGAAATGTGCGATTTTTAAAAACCCTTGTAACTTTTTTATTGTGAAAATGCTTGATTTATATAAAAACTATATTAGGGCGCTTTTTGACGCAGAATCCTATGCTCTAATTTTTTCTTTTTTTAAACTCCTATTTTTTGAGATATTATCAAGACTTGTACTCTTTTATATGGAACACCCTATATATTTTTACACTACTGAAAAGCATATAAAATTACTTTTAGAATGATATAACACACTTGATATTTTATTTAAACAATTTTTAAATTATTTGTTTTTCTTCATTTCACATTATTTTAAGATGGCCATGAATGGTAGCTAAGCAATACACGTATTTATTTTAATTGTCTAAATGTTCTGAAATGTCAGTTTTCATTAATATTGCTGGTGTTTTCATGATCTAAGAATTCAAAAATGTATGAAAACTATGAAAAATACGACATGTTAAAGTGTTTTATAGAAGCAGGTGAAAATGAGGAAGCTGCATGTAACATTTACTATGAGCGATATCCTGAACGACCACAACAGTTCAGAGACATTTTCTCAAGGTTAAAGAAAAATTTAATAAATTTTGGATTATTTCAAAAGCCGATAATATCTCAAAAAATAAGAGTTTAAATAAAGAAAAAAATAGAGCATAGGATTCTGCGTCAAAAAGCGCCCTAATATAGTTTTTATATAAATCAAGCATTTTCACAAATAAAAAAGTTACAAGGGTTTTTAAAAATTGCACATTTTAAGAAAACGCTCTGTATCTCTTATATTAAGGAAGATATAAAAATAAGGATTTCACCAATCGATTTCTGTTTAAAATCGAGCTCCAGAAGCTTAGGTCAGTTTTTGTCTAATTCCTTTAGAAATATAAGTTCCCTATTAAAAGTATGGAATTTGGCCCCCCTTGTACACTGAAAACCCTTGAGTTGAAATAAGTAACCTGTTAAAGGAAGGTTTGCTTGTAGCAAGCATTTATTTTATTAATCCAACTACATTTTGTTTGAACCAACATGGTATTTATCTAGACCAACATGATATTTGTTTGTTCATATTCAAACAAAGATTTTACCCCGATCAACTACAATTTGTTGGTTCAAGTAAGCAGGATTTTCAGTATAAAATATCGTATTTAACTGCTTTTTGCTTAATCGTATTTCTTCAATCACGTAGGATTTTTAAATTCTGTCGCCGTGTCCATATGAGTCAGTAAGAACCATAGCAGAATCAGAGAATCCCTTAAAAACATTCTATATTTATAGTTATATGTTCGCTTACCTGAGTTTATTTTGAATATCAACATATTCTGAATAACAGTGGCGAAACGTTAATAAAGACTTTGAGACTAAAGCTACTTACACACGACCGACGAAACCGCCAACCTAAAAAAATGCCGAGGAATACGCAGACCTTTATGATGCTTTGTACACGGAAAGCAACTTCCCCGTGTCATTTTTTTTAGTCAGTAGTTTCACCGGTCAGTAGATCCACCGACGCTTCGCTACTGCTGAGCAATACTAGAATTGTCTTCGGTTCTTGGATTTGATATAGTATGCTTCTGTGAGAAATGATAAGCTGCTTGCTAAGCATACAAGTGCGAGACATAAATCATATGCAATAGAATTATCGGCAGTCGTAAAAACATCACAAAAGGAGCAAGTAGAGATCATGAGCAAAATGAATTAGGACAACCACATTGAAATAAGGAATTGACACTTTACATCTATAGAATCTGCTATTGTGGTTAACCAAAAATACACATATGAGACCGCCCAAAGAGCAGAGACTCACATTCAATTAAGTCAAATATTTCTGAATGTAGCTGTACCATTAAGGCAAATTGTTAAATGGCGTCGATAATCACATTTTTCATATCACGTACGTTGTATGGAATCAACTAATAATAAGCGACCATAGGGATAAGACGTACACAATTAAATTAAATAATTCTGTGCAGAATTAAAATATAAACAAGGCTAATTATTTATTAAAATCAATTGCTAAATTATTGTACAAATTTACGACTGATTATTTATGTATACCTACCTACTTCACAATAAGAGACGACCAAATGTAACTGGATAGCGGGGTTTGAGAAAGCGTTGTCTGTGGATTCTCCTCGGGGTTCGTGAGGGTAGTAGCACTGATGAACGAATGCAAACGACGTCGACGCAACGTTAATAACCAAAAGCGTCGCGACGCCCGTCTCGGATTACAAGGAAATTCAATTGCAATGGAATTTATAATTGTTTATCCGATCCTTCGGTAAATTACGTTAGTAGCTATAAGTGTTAATGTTGTTCTTTACCATTGGGAAATATTTTTTTAGATGTTTGCGGAATAATATTCAATGCAACTTTTAATGAATTATGAAACATAAAACACACCGATAGAAGTTGATAATATTTTAATATCTAGGATTAAATATAAAAGCGGAAACCATTTGAAAAATACGTTTTGTTTCTGGATTAGTTTAATGAAACTCTATTTTTGTTTAACTTAATATTTCGTTCTTTATTCCGAACTTCATGAGGAGTTACTGTAATCACCGTAATGTAAAAATAAAGTCAAATATGATGAAATCATTGTATACATTTTGATAAACAAGAATAGAAGGTGTTAACAACAATACTCGAAACAAATAGAACACATCAACAATTAAGAAAATTTTATAAATTACATTTGAAAATATATCCAAGACGACAAACTGATCATGGTGATCTCTCAAAAAGAGTTAGTCTATTAAATCATCATCATTAGTTCCAAAACGATTTTTTTTTATATAAGTTAAACTTAAAAACAAACTGGTGTCACTGAGCATATGTAACAATCCTAAAGAAAATGAACTGAGTATGCAAACCCAAAGCTATCTTCCATTATTCACGTTAAGCAGTAAATCAAATATGAAGGATCTGAAGAAATAATTAAATAAATCAAATCGGAGCCGCTACTTATATTGCTCTATAGTTGTTATAAAGCAGTAGAAATATTTTATCGACAATTTAACTAGAAGCGCTAGGCGGTAGTCTAATAAAAATAGTGATGTAATGCTTATTGTGGTGGTATTTAAACTTAATCTTATCTAGGCTGGTGTTGTTGTGCATGCACACATACGTATTAGCATATCAATTTCGTGGAACCCGCGTTTCTTTAACATTCACAGATACGGGAACGCAAATTTTGTTCTAGTATGTACTCGTACTGAACAAGCGATAATTTAGTTATGTGTCCTTATGCAATGTATTTGATATTTGTTTATAAAACAAAATTTATAATCGACCCAGTAAAATGTAAAACGATAAACATCACTAAAATAGTACTTACATTTGTTGGTCAACGTGGGTGAATGCATATTGTTGAAAAATTAATATCGCAAGGTTTCCTTTTTAATAAGTAGAAAATTACTCGAACGTGGGATGTACCGATTTTTGCAAATCGAAGAGATTGAAAATCAAATTAAACACATTTTAGAGTACGCAAGTTGCGGATTTATTTCAATGAAATTTCATATTATATTTCTCTTTAACAAAATTTTGAAGATTTTTTATTTTTAAAATTTATAAACTGATTTTGAAATTAAGTTTACGTTTATTCTTGGCCAAATTGTTCTTTCGAAGTCCGATCTTGATATTCTGAGTTTAAAACTGACTCCGATCTATGGCCAAATCTTTTTTGCAGTGGTCTCTGTTCCAGTTCCAGTCCTCTCTTTTTTTACAAAATTCGTTGACTGGATGTGTAAGACGAAGATAAAATCCCAATCTGGGAGAAATTCGAGGGAAGAAGTTATCAACACTGTCTCGCACTAAAAATATAAACATGTCAAACTGGAATACCTTTCCATTGTCCTTAAATTAATTTTATCACAACTAAAACCGATTTCGTATTGAAATTCTTGTTTTACACACAGCTTTATAAATAAATTGTGTCCATCACGAGAAATATTATTTCATATACCAAGTGGGGCAACAGGACGAGATTCTTCCATAGTATGCTTACTATTGCTAGTAGGAAAAAACGTCTGATACAAAAATCATACATATCGAAATTGTTTTTTTTTAATAGAACAACCTGTACATTAGTACGTATTTGATTTGCATTTGAGAATCTAGGGTTACTTTATGTAGGATTAACGAAAAATGGTTCTGCAGAAATAGTAGTTTGCTGCAAACTACAATTGTAAACTCTTTGCATAATATTTAACGTTTTGTGTTAGTTATGTAAAACTTTCCCTAAACCTAGAGTTAGTCGTCTTGGAAATATTTTGCATCTTCAGCTTATTTTCCTAACTCGCAGTAATTAAGTATCAAACATTTAAGTGTTAATACAATGGTGTTCCTATTTATCTATTATCTCCACATTTTTTAATGATTTTATCAGCTTCTAGACGTTTACTATTTAATTCTATTAACTATTTCACCTGAAATATAATTTTTATAATATTCTTCGGATATTGTTTTAGATTGCACTAGAGTAAGATTCAAGCATAGATGTCAGTATATGAGAATGAAAAACTACAAGATTTTTGCTAGAAGAAAATACTTAGATACACTTTCACTTTCACCAACATTCCAACGGTTGATGGGTAGATCTGAAAAGGGTACAAGTACAAAATGCAGATCCACAAAAAAGAAAAGAGCATTAGACGATAAATCAATTTGTAGTTTTGGCGTCCTTTATGGAAGATCCGCATGTCTCGTCTAGGTAAATTAGCTAAAGAAAACAATTACTTTTTTCTGTTTAGTTTTCTGTTTCTCTTTTCCTCTAATTTATTGCAACTTGTGTATTTACAGCTATTGTTTGTTGTATTTACTAATATGTTTACAATATTTGATTTTGCAGCATGGTGCAAGTTTTTGGTGCGCTAAAATAGAATTATGTGTTTTAAGTCTAAATCATGATAGCTATTGTAATGTTACAATTTTCAGTGTAATGAATAATAATCAATAATAATGTTTAGTGTGTTTTAGAGACACTTCCGAATTCGACGACCCCTACATAATTTAGAAAAATCCTAAATTTCTAATTTTTTTTCAAAATTTTCCCTCATAAAACATTATCATATATAAGGACACTTGCAGATCATTTGCCATAGGGTATCTATTTAATTTTTATTTTAAGGTTAAGGGTTTTAAGGTTTTAAGGATTAGGTTTTTTCGTGCCTGATCTAGGTACCAGAAATCGCCCTCTCGGAGAAGTAACGATTTCTGCAAATGTCGGATTTTTCAAAGAAAGGCTAACTACTCCAAATCACTTAGTTTTAGGACAATAGCATCTTGTTACATTTTGACTCAGGATTCCAAAAATGCAATAATATATTGCATCCATCTAAAGAATACAACTTTAGGTATCTACGAAATTATGAGACAGCCTACAGGTTTCAACATAAAACACGCCAACAACTGAGCCTTATAACAAGGAGCAAAACCGCTTAGAAAAATCTCCATTCATAAAGTCACTAACCTCCGAACCAGCGAAGATGACTCGCTGTATGTGAAAACCTTTTGAAGGAGTACAGGACATCCATAAAGCTTACCCAATCAGTTTTGTGGTTAGCTTTGGCAATTATTTCCATCTATCTGACGTCTTCATTGACTCATCTTTGCTATGTGGACGTCCATGAAAGCGCTTGCTTCATTATGTATATGTGCTGTTTTTCCTTAATATGTAATCTATTTCTATTTCCTTCTGGTTATTTCTACTTCAATAGGAGTAATACTCTTCCCAGATTTGTTAATAATGAGCCTTCCTCCTCTTCAGAATTTTCACGTTAGTGACAAAGTTTCCCATTCATATAGCAAAAGTGATTTCGCACTGCACATTCGAATTTTGCGAATTGAGAAGACAACTGTATGGTTCAGAGTAATCCGTAGGCTTTCGAGTCTAGTAAGTATCCCAGATAGCAGAACGTTTTCACTTCCTCTAGCTCTTTTTGATGCACGGGGGTGGTGTGTTAGATGGCTGCGTTAAGGAAGACAGCGCAATTGTTTTGCATTTAGTAAATTTATTTCTCGATATAATCTTGTAGCTCTATAGAATTAGTCCAGCGATGTTTCAACTTTTTGATAAACTCCACAATAGGCATCTGTTTCAACAATAACCATTCCATTTCACGTGAACCGCTTTCCGCCTAGTAGTCTTTTCAAGTTTGAGAAAAGAAAGAAGTTACATGGCAAATATGGTGGAAGGGGGACCAATTGGTACCGTAACTGGACTAGATTTCACTAGGTGAGGCCCTTTTAACTCTAGCTCAGCGTCGAATCCGTCCAATAAATTATTTATCCTCCTCTTTTTCGGATGGTCAGTTAATGCGAATCCCAAAAAATCGTCGTCATAACTTATCAAACTGACAGAACCGTTTTCGCCTTCTTGGGCGCACTAACCTTCCTGACTTCTGGCGTGCAGTGATGGATTCTGCAGTTGCATAACGCCGCAAAAACATGTCTAGTAATTACTTTTAAGTTATCAGGCGATTTCTGTTTTGATCAATCGTCAGCAGATGCGGCACCCATGTACCAATAGTTCTCATACTCAATTTTTCGTGTTTTGCACACGTTCAGTTGCGACACTAGCCACAATAGCAATCTCTCTAATCTTCACCCCTAACACAATATGATGAACTTTATTGATTATACGTCTGTAGTCACCTCATTGGGACTACCTGGCCGCTCGTTGTCGAAGATTGCCACGCTTAAATTCATTAAATCAGTACTTGATGATATTCATCGAAGCTAAATGGTTCTTATAAACTGTATCCATCTTCTCTTTGAATTCTGCACACGTTTTTCCATCCAAAAATAGATATCGTATCACTGGCTGGTATTGTTGTTCTTCCATGATTTCAGAGATACGTTAACTTGCCCACTTTCAACAACTTTCAAAATAACGCTACTCGATGAATCTTACCGAAATTTTAACAAACGACGACTGAAGAATAGTACTCACAGTCGGTAATACAGATAAACCCCACAAACCACCTGTGTCCAGGTACTTCTCATACATCCTTGTCTGTATGAGCATTTAAGTACTGATCTCTAAAAAAAAAAAAGAAAAAGATCTCCTTTAAGTAGAAGTTGTTATCAAAATTCATACTAATAGATAAATCAAACACAACCTGACGGTACTAAATGTTACGTCGCAATTAATACTAAAGCAATCATTAGATTGTCCGATTTATTTTTTTTTACTGGCAATTAGTAATGCATATAACAAATTTATAACTTTCGATTCGAGCAGAATGAGATATTCCCGGACAGGATTGAACGTTGTAATTTGCACCTGAAACCTAATAGCATTAACTAAAATAAGCGAATGACCGCCGTCCGATCGAAGCCATAAATTCGCTTTTTGAGTGTTATCGAAATTGTCGAAGCGTGTCCTTGAGAAGCCTACGAACGACGAACGCGTCGACGGATGTGGCTCACGCACCAACAAAAAGAATCCTTTCAATAACTTCCTTCGTTATTGCAAGAAGACGGATTAGGACTGCCTGTGGTGTTTATTGAATTCGCTATTGCACGTTTCCGTTTCTATACCTTTAAATAAAGATTGCGCATAACAACCTACAGACAAATGAATGTTATTTTTTCGTTGTTATATTCACATTTATAATCTATTGTGACACTCACAGTTTATAACTTTCAAAGACTTCCTATATGGTTCACTAACAAACTAGTGCACAACTGAACTACAATAATTTCGACGAAAAAGTTAAAGATAGACGACGTGATTAATTCTTTATTTGTAAAAATTCCAAATTTTCATCTTAAATAAGGGCCTTCTCAGACACTAAATCATTGAAAAACATATACATATAACAACTGTATTTTGAGAGCGGGGAATAGTTATGCTTTACCTCTTCTTCTCGGCAGTTGGGATTTTTACAGCCAACCGCCGTCTTCTTTGGACGTTGGCCACGTGGTCATCCGTTTTGTTAACTTAGCTGCTAAGTCCAGTATATTTCATATGTTGGTGTTAGTCATTACCATTTCACGTCTTTTCCCTCGAATACCGTCGCTGCTGTTATCTTGCACCAATCACGAGGCGCACAACAAATCACATGAGTGAAAAAATCAATACTTTAACCGAAACAAGCAATTCATGTCATATACAGATATGGCGGGAAGCGACCAAGAAAAATATGCACTACTTTCATAAAGGGGTGAATAAAATAATAGTACAAATACACTTTAAGTAAAATGAAATCAATTCTATTGAATAGCAATAAATAAATATGAACTAAAATTAATACTGGACAAAGCGGTCCCATTACAAAATTAGACTTTTTTTAATGAATTCAGCGAGTTTTTTTTTTATTTTAGTGTTGAAGTTTTAAATTATATTCACCCTACAAATTCAGATTACTTCTTTTTAAAATAAGTAAAAGCAAATTATACAATCCCTAACCGGCAGCTATTTTTTTAAATTAAATTAATTAAATATTAAATTTAAAACTTAGAAATTGATTAAAAAAAAAATGAATTTATGTTTATTTTTGGGCAATTTATATAATTTTCGGTACCTAAAATCCGATTTTGATGGTCTGATCTTGAAATCCTTATGAACGCGAGGCCGATTTATCCAAAACCTTTTCGCGGTGATCATAAATCCGTAGGTGGTGAAAACTTGTTGGTTAGAAGGCCCAAATGCTATTACTAATTGTAAATGATAATTTGATCTGATTATGAAGAAGATCCCATAAATTATTTGATTTTGAACTTTTTCTTGATAAATTATTTTAAATTTAAAAATTTTTAAATTATTTATAAGGTTATCGTGGTCGAAAAAGGTTTGTTTATTTCCTCCACTATCTTTCTAATCTCCATTCATAGGTTATTAAATCGATTAAGTCAGATGACAGCCTTGATGTAATAACAACCATTTGACATGCCTTACGATTCCATGGGGACGTACTAGTACGGTCTTGGTTACCATAAGAATTATACGAAATTTGATTATTACATATGAACAACAAGTATGCTGAATTAAAATTTTCATATAAAGAAACATAATTCTGTTTTACGTTAGTAATTTTGATTTCCCGCAACACAAGTTGTTTAATGGACGTTTTCTTTTACGAAACTTATCTTACTAAATGTGTAAGACAAGAATGAAATCCAATCTGGGAAAAATTGAAATGCTCGGCCTCGCAATTTGAAGGAACTAACAAGATAAACCTTTCAACTTGGAACACTTTCCAACCCAAATAAACAATATCATCACAATATAATTACAATTGCATCATTTTTCTGTTTAAGGTGATTAAAAAATGATTCCAAATACAATCATGCTCGTTAAAAACTCGTTAAAAAAAAATGGCTTTTATCAGTATACAACTACGTGAAGGTGTCGATCAGCTATTATTAATATACCGTACACATAGGTTAACTTTAACAGAAAGAAATATGTATTACTCTAGTTTACATTTCTATACAAACTGCCGTTTTCATTAAAACTAGTACTAATAAAAAGAAAGATTGTTTGAATACTTAATTAATGTAGAATCGTATTCATTCAACGAATATTTGAATACTTAAAATTATTTTGTTTCCTTGACTTTTGTTACCTCTGTAGATTTAGAAATAAATGTTATTCCGAAATATCAACTAGGGTTACAGAAGGACTAACAACAAGAAAACCATCAAAAACCAACACTTAAAATCAGCTATTTTTAAGTATATTTGCCGGCAAACAGGTTTAGGCGCCGACGTAGCGTTTCAAAATTCCATACATCTGAATTCATGCGTTAAACTGTTCACCACAATGGCATTATTTCTGTTTACGAGCAATGTGCACTGACTACTTAGTCCTAATCCTCTTTGAACCCGCCTATTTTTAGAGTTTATTCAACAAGGTAATACAATTTATACCATGTGCCGCTATGCAACGCAAACTGTATTTTCAATTATGCTAGTGCGTAAAAATTAAAATGGCTAGTTGAATAGAAATATTTACATACTTAGATATCTTAGCTTACAAATTGAAGTGGATATTTAAAACAAAAAATATTTGTTGTTGCTTTTTTTTTCTATTTTTTAGGTTTTACTAGTATCTCGAACTATTGTAAACAAAAATATCTAGTTTCTTTTGTCTAGATAAATAATAAATTCCAATGGTTTTGAATAAAATACAATTCTTTCATTTGTAATAACCTTTGCTCGTCTCCATATGTACAATGGTGACACGCTTAACAGATTTCCTATTTATTATTGTCATTTGTGACTTAAATTAATTACTTTGAAATGCGTCCAACTTGTACAACTAGTGCGTTCATTAAACGAAAGTTTAACTCAGCAAGAACTTGCTAATCAATTCAATGTTTCCCAAAGTGTGGTTAGTAGAACATGGAATCAACACAGAAGTATCGTGTTTCGAGTGCGATATGAATTCATGGTGGAGGAAGAGATAGAGCTACAACCGCTGCAAAAAGTCGTCTTTTAGTCCTTACTGCATGCAAAAACCTTACCTTCACAACATATAGGATTAATAGCTTTTTCCGGCAAACTACAGGAATTACAATTTCTGATCAAACAGTAAGAAGTAGGCGGCATAGACGCAATCTAAGGGAAAGAAGCTACTTACTCACGATTAACTACGGAGCAGTGACCACAAGAGATCGCCGGGCTATTGAACATAGACATTGTAACTTGCAAAGATGGAAATCATGTTCCTTCAATGGCGAGTCCAGCTAATTCCGATGGTCTAACTTTGGTATGGACAGCACGAGAGAGGCGATACAAGTAAATTTCGTGACGCCAGCTACTCATTTCGATGGAGAATTAGCGTTAACATTTGGGGACGCATTTGTTTTAATGGGTGTGCCGATTTGGTTGTCCAAAGTAATGCAATTTGATATCAGTAAGGTATCGTGACATGGTTTTAAAACCAATTATTGTACCATTTGCTGCCGCCATCGCTGAATCGACGATAATACTCGAGCTCACCACAAACGACCGCTTAAGGCATTATGGTATTGACGAATAGATTGGCCAGCTTGTTCTCCAGATATAAATTGTCATGTCTAGGCTGAAATTTCAAGAGAATTTAATCGGCTAGAGTAGGCATCCCAGACATTACACCAGATTGCCAATGTTTTGCATGACATTTGGCAAAATATTCCTCAGCCTTTCATTAACAATTTAATTGAAAGAACGTCAAATAGAATGAGTACACTACGGAGAGTTAGAGGAGATCCCGTACGATATTAAACTGAAGCATCTAGTTGATGTAACTAGAAGTACCATTGCAATAAACAATCGAAACCCAAAATAAAAATTCTTATTTTTATACATTTCTATACTTTTGTATTTTTAAACGTGCATAAAAGAATCAAATAATACGTAAATTGGAAAACAATAAATCTGCAACATTATTAAAATTAAGAATTTATTACAAAAAAAAAAACAAAATAACCACTTCAATTTTTGGGCGGTGTATTAAAACGGCCCCTTCATCTTACAGTATTTCATCAAATTAAAAAAAGTATCTAGTTGAATAAGCTCGATAGGGGTAACTTCGTATTTTAAATTTCAATTTCGCTGAATTAAGTATGGACGCAGCCTATTTCTCTATTGTAAAAGAAACATATTCACACGCACAATGCCGTCCAAAGAGAAGGAGGAGTGTGCTTGGTGATCCAAAATCGTTGCGATTATTGAACGCATTTCAGTTTCCCTGTCTGTTAGTCCTCATCGGATGTTCACTGTGTAAATAGGGAGCCGCTCACAGATATCAGATTACACCATTATTCCGCTGCAGCCACCCTTACCTGCCAGCTTGACTACCTACCTTACCTTTGCGCGTACATTTCTGATGTTCACTTCAACGAAAACACGAAATATTCGCAAAACGTATAATAAACTACGAGTAAAACAATAATTAAACAATATGAGGCATGTTATTAAACTTGCTTGCAAAGATAATTTTTTTTCTAAGAAATTATCATTAACATATTAAATACGATTACTCAGCAAATTAATTGATTGTAACAAATTGGTAATAATTTCTTAACAATCTATAACTAAATTTTAAATAAAATCCATTATATGGTATTATTTTCAATAAATTCTTTGTACTCAAATGGATTTTAATACGAAACACTCAAAACGCGTATTTTCAAAAATAACTATAAAATTAATGAAGTTAGATATAACAAAAGTTTACCGAAAGTTATCTCTTCTTTTTTGAGTGAAATATGTTGAAAAATGAAGTACTTCGATTTTTGCACGAAAGAGTAAATGATGTAAGGGCTTCGCGCCATGTGATGTTTTTCTTGCAGTATAGCTCCATGTCTCTTATTGTAAGTAATTGAATTGTTGGTCTGATCGAAATGTTACCAATACTTGTTATCCTTATGAATTACAGATAGCATTAATTAAATTACGAAAGCTCAGCGACTAAACATTGAGTCTTTTATTTTCTTCGTCTGGCTGTTAAACCCAACAATATTTATTCTTAATTAAATTTCCAATTAAAAATGTGATAATTTCTATCCTGAGTAATTTAAAGGAAGGAAGTTTTGAAATAACAAATATTCAGAGACCAGGTCTGCATAACATAAAATTATGTCGAAGTATACAGGATGTATAAATTTTGCTATAAAGGATCAGTGTTAGTCTTTTTTAAATAGAATAGACTGTATACAAGGGTAACGTTTTAAGTTCTTATAAACGACCTCCAGATGGCTCCATTGAGGTTTAATATTGCGATTTTCGCAAAATTTAACATACGTTCTTGTTGAAGCAGTAAATAGTTTGAAGTAGTTTGTTTAAAAAGCAATTTTGTGAAAAAAATCAAACTTCAGGTGAAGGTTATCTTTGGATAACTTTTTTACAATGTCACTAAAACTTTTAGTAATGAAGCAACGTTAGAAAAGACGTATTTACGACTGGTTTTCAAAATTTCGTCGTGGTCGTGCTTCCATCAATGAGGATCAATCAAAATCGGTGCTTGTTTCAAAAAACATCAATGTTGCGCGCAACATGATTAAAGAGCATCGGCATGTGACTTACCATGAGATAAAGGCATCTCTTCGACATTCGATTATGCATAAACACTTAGGTGTAGATAATGCATTCTACATCACTTGACCCAAGCACCAAAAAGACTGTCAATTAGTGCATGGAAATGCCCAAAAGATTCGATAGACGAACTTAAAAATCTGCATCGAATATAGTAATAGGTGACAAAACTTTGATGTTTTCGTACGAGCCGGAAGCTAAGCAACAGTTAAATTTTGGGTTTTCGATGAACCGAATCCAACAGAAGTTGTTTGTTCATAAAGCACTTCCAAGAATATTTCTTTCGTTGTACCGAACATATCACAAGCACTCCTTTGAATGATCGAAGAATGCTAAATATATATAGCAATTTGTTTCCCAGGAGTGATCAATAAAATCAGGAAAAACAAATAACAACATTGCAGCACCCTTCTTCACGGCAACGCCACCTCTCACACAGAACGTTAAACAATTGATTATTTCTAGAGGAAAACTAAAACAATTTTGTCTAGGTTGCGCTTCTAGGACCTAAAACAATTTTATTGCATATTTTTTGACAACTATTAGATACATCTAAGTTTGTCTGGAAGTTGGGCATATTAGCATTGAATAAATGTTCACCACATTAATATTGTCTAAATACATAAATTGTTATTCCAATTATATATTTTTATTTAAAAGTACCTACATATAAAAATCGACGACAAAAATTAAACTCCATTTGAGCTGCGAGCAATAACAGTTGATTAATTTACCTAGTAAATCATGTGAAGTATATGAAAACAATATGAACATTTCGATAATTAATGTACGCAGAATAATGCCAGAATGAAGCAAAATAAATAATTCTTCTGGAGAAATCTGGATAACATAATGCATGCAACGAAAGTTTGGAGTATATTCAAGCTTTGGGTTTCATACATCCATTTTGTTCAACTGCCAAACTGCCAAATCCTGAGGTACATAATGGTCATTATTTTCAACGTTCCAGTGTTTCGTATTTAACCAATGCAGATAGCGATTAAATCACAATAATGCGCCATTCAAGATGGAAGTCGTCTGCTGTTGTCGAGCGTTACATTGATACCTCAATGGTAAGTAGCATAAATGCTTTCATCCCAACCAAGTACAAGTAGAAGCGGGAGTGTTTCGCAGTCACAATGCTCTAATATTGCTAATGTAAATCTTAAGGATTTACTGCTAAGAACAGAACAACTCAACAAAATTTTTTTCTACTCATAATATCCTTAGTATAACAATAAATGCTCATGATTTTTATCAGATTTCTATAACCGTATATAATAATGATAGTAATCAAAGTAATAAGTAGATAAATGTACCCGATTAGCATAAGTTCTATTTTGATACTATTATATACATACTAATTTGTATTCAGTTCGGAAAAGTCAATATTTCGTACGTAAAATAGAAGAACATATTTCATAGCGTTCGACTACGATAAAAATGGAAAAAAAGCATACTGCCTCCAAATCGTCGAATAAAGATCAAAACATCGGAAGGCTCCTTAATAGAGACTCGATATTTTATGTGGCATTAACCCCTAATTTGTGGGAATTCCTGGGATTTTTGAGTTTTTTCGTCGGATGCGCGTTCCTGCTGCATCCAAACTTTAAAATACTGTTAACGTTCGAATGTATATGGAAGTATCAGGTAACGTACTGACGTTAATGGCTATATACTGCCTAGGGATGATAAAATAATTTGTTTTGGTTATTATGTATAAACTATTTTGGTTTCCCCAACTTT
>LR736861.1:1285715-1345420 GCA_902654985.2 Oryctes borbonicus | reverse complement strand
GGCCATCCATTGTGCTTATAAATGTGCACAATGGACTTGTCGATGGCTGGCTGCCTCGTTGGTCGGTAGGTTCGTGAGCGAGGTCTTTCATTCACTTCTGTTAATAGTTTAAATAGCGTGTTTTATACGATCATACGGATATGCCTTTTTTTTCCCGTTCGGAAAAAATATCACAATTTGTTGGTACGGCGATGCGGGTAATGGGTCCTTATAATTGTGCACTTTTTGTACGGTGCGTTCCTTTTCTCTCTCTTTTTGTGTCAGTGCGTGTAGATGTGCGGGAGGGCTTATACGAGTAGTGAAATTCGAGACTATAAACTTAACGTAGGTCAAGAATGCATGTACGTCGGTGTTCTCGTCGATCCACAGCCGCTTACAAAATTGACTTATAATTAGCCGGTTCCGAGATCATATAATATTCTTCCAATTTCGGAAGAAATAGGTCAAAGGAGGATTCTATTTTAGATTTTACACATAAGATTGTTTGATGATTATCAAACTTTTTCCTGATGTCTGGTTTTAAAGTATAATAATAATAAGTTAAAGTAAACATGAGAAAAGAAAAATAATGATACTTTTTTATCGTTTTACGTACCTTTCTCGTTCCGTATAAGAGCAATAGTAGTCACTGATGATGCATCAAACAAGGGAAGACTGGAGACAACAAAAAAATTAATCAACAATTTGGTTGTATACACACATAAAAAATCTATAGTTAACAGAAACGCTTCAACTTTTTTTTTACGGAATTGAAATATTTAACTTTAACTAAAGAGGGCGTTAATCTTATACCCAGAAGTGACGTATTTATACTATCGTCAGTATTGTCAGCAGCGGCGGTGGGTGATCTCGAGGTGAAAAGAATTTGTTTTATTTTGAATAATGCTCTACTTTCAATTTTAATGCAAATAATAAATTCTGAAAAAATATATGCGTATTCGCGCGTAATCTGCTGTTTAGAGCATTGCATCCGCTGGCACTGCTGCTAATAAAATACATAAAAATACAAAGAAGCATTAACTTAACAATTAAGTTAAAAAGTCACCATTCTTCGACGCACAAGGTGAAATTAACTAAAAGTACAGGAATTTTTGCATTATCAGGAATTTACCAAACCTCGTTCTTTATATGTAAACTCTATGAAAATCAATGAAAAAGTATTTTCCACGTAGAGGAAAAAATCCCACCGACGGCCTCAATTTCAATTAGTAAAACGCACCACTAGAAATAAGGAACGCATCTCAATATCTTAACACACATCCACAGAAGATACCTGGAAGTTTGATAACTTAACCCCATCTCCATGAAATCGACAGTACCCAGGAACGACCCAACAAATTAAAAAAAAAGCGCATCGTGAAATCTCAAACCGTTCAATAGTTGTTTATGTCACAAGGAACATAAGTACAAAAGCAATGTTACAACGCTACAGAACCGCCAGTGTTAGTAAACATAAATTAGAGAATAGAAATTCTCAAAGAAGATCAAATAACATCTAAGTCGCTGCAAGAAGACACAGCTTAGTATAATATCAATGATGACCAACTCGATTTACCCAATTCCAATCGGCAATATACATTCTGCCCAACAAGACGATCAAATCTCTAAATATAATAGGGTGGAATTATAATGTTCTCTTGTTTCCTGAAGAAATATCTAAATAAAATAGCCAAGCCAAATTGAAGGCAATGATTTCTGTGTTCGATAGGGCTGAGCAGTAATCAGCAAGAATTAATGAAGCAGCTTTACCTAGAGTGAGGAAGATGCCCAGGAATTATGAAGGTGATTTATTAATCATAGATTAATGTTGAAATATAATGAAATTCAACGTATTACGCCCTCTGGTTTATAGCTTCTCGTACATTTAAAAAACATTGTCTTATTTTCTTTTCTCCCTTGTACTGTTCTCCTCTGTAATCGTCCGATATCACAGAAAACAGATTTATTATTTGATCTAAGGCTGATAATTTGTTTTCTGTTATCAAGATAAGATTGTATTAGAGAATCGACTTCCCTGATATCCTCCTAAGGAGCTAAGTTTCGTTAAAAAATTCTAGGGTCAAACACTATCAATAGCTTTACCTAAGTCTAAAAGATGACCAATTACTAAATCTCGTGCCTCAAACATCAGCAAAATACCATCGATATATTCGAAAAGGGGGCTTTTTATTGATTTATTTTCGACAAACCGTATAGAAAATAGATTGTATATCTGAGAAATTAATTATACGGTCTGAAATTAAATATTCAAATATTTTAGAGAAATTTGCCAAAATTACCTAAATGGTCTAATAGAAATAATAGGAAAAAGAAAAAACACTGAAACTGATGAATGCATAACATTTTTTTTTGAAAAATGTTGCTTCATGCTATAAAGATCATCAATGCTGTATGAAAATTGAAATAGTTTACGAAAAAAAAATTTGCTTTAGTGTCTGTTTGACCTGATGTTTTTTTTAATACATGTTATAATGTATCTTACTGGTTTTCGAAAATCTGCTTCTTATTTAGGTTTGACGGCACTGTTTTCTTCTTTCTATCACATGCCAGAATTCTCAATAATACACTCTGATTATTTTTACACAAGAAGTGTCCGTTAGGTTTAATTTCTTTGAAATTTAACATGTACTTGCTGAGATCGGTCTCCAAAGCCGAAATAAATGGTCAATTGTAGTCTACATTATAAACGGAAACAGTTGTCAAGAGGCGGCCGGCCGCTTGAACTGTCAATCACTGGTGTCAAAGATGTTAAGTTAAGGCCACTGAAATACGCTATGCCTTCCTAAATACGCTCCAACCCTCTGTTGGACATATGAATTTTGTTCGATTTTTTGTCGACCATTTATTTTTAGAATTCCGCTTTTAATTTTTGCGGTCTACATGTACAGAGCGCGGCGCCTATACTAGGTGACAGTTATTTTAATGTTAGAGACTAGATTTAGAATATTAAATTTAACATTTTCCAAAACTAAATTTAGCAACTTTGGTAAATTTAATCTTATACATTCTTACTACACCTAAAGAATAAAACATTGCTAAGAGACTTGAGAATAAATAAATAGAGATAACTTTTTATTTAAAAACAAAAGCAATACGATGATAATTTTAGATAATAAAGATAGGTAATCATTTTAATCGATTTAATCGACATTGTTCTTATCACATCTTAAAACTAACCAAAAATAACGGTGTTAAGTGACACTTCGATAAAACCTCTCACCCTTTTCAGGGAAAATATTTGAATTAATTAGAAGCATTGTTATTGACAGGTGGGTGCTATTGATTGAGTATACATTGACGATATGTCTGAATAGATGTTTTCTCTTTAATTAGCTCAACTCTTTTTCTCTAATTTTGCTTGATTTGATAGCTTCAATTTCAAAGACATTTAGTTCAACGTACCTTTTATGTCTTCCACACAATTTCCAGGATCATGATGTGCTCGTGGCATTTTAATAATTTACACATAGAGTCAACACTTATAATAACAACTTGTATTTTATAGAATATTCAAATACGAAATAATTATTTCCAAACCATGTTCTACTTCCAGTATTGAGATTCGCGCAAAAGGCTTCTCCCATCACATTTTACAATATATTTCGTAAATTTACATATATTGCCGGGTCCACACCAAGCAGACACTGATAAACAAATTACAAACCGTCCTCTGAAGAAAAGATAGTCGAATGAGTCCGTAAAAAAATACAAACTGCAGTGTACATCAAAAATACATGTCATTCGTTACTCAATTGTTTCTGCTGTCGCAGTTTTTTGGATCCCATTAATTTTATTCCTCCCTATATAATTCGATTAAATTACTTACTCTTCCGATACTTTAATTCTTTTCATTACTTATACCACTGTTTACGTACCGCTAATTAAATTATGAACTTGAAAATTTCAGTAGCACGCAAAAGTTTTTAAAACACGTCTACACGCTGCCACAACTAAATTAATGGATCTGTCTGTATGTATGAGACCGGTCCGCTATGTATCCTCACCAGACAGATAGAATTCGCAAAAGTCCAAACAAACTAGAAACCTTTTGATCTCTTCCTCGGAGACAGGACCTCGCACGTAAGTACGTCGAAAACTGTTCTGAGCAGACTTTATATTTTGTTTTTTAATTGTTGTTAAAGTTCCTTTGATGTCACTTTTTGAGATAACTATCTACTTCTTGCTTCTTCTACAGCTTTTCGTAAGTCGTCTTCGTTGCAATCTCTGTATCTCCGGCAGACTACATTTTTCATGTATTTGCTATTCAATGTAACACAGTAACCATGCTGCGAAGTCCAAATTGTAGGAATAGCAACATATACATAATACTAAACTAATCATTGAACTTGAAATCTCCTCAATAACAAAATAGCCCAGGCTTACGATAACTTCTATACCACTCAGCAATGCATTACCAAGGCAATTTGATTTTTTTTTCTGGCTTCAATTCTACTATTAAACGTGTTATCAGATCTAATATTTAATATTACTTGGTTTTCTGTGCCACCACTCATTGTTTTCCCCAGAGCTAGAATGAAGCCAGAACTCTTGGATGAGGCGCCTCCCGCCAGTGCAGCTCATCATCCTTCAGGTCGAATTTTTATTTATTTTTTTTTATTTCTCAGCTGGTTCGATTATTTCATTGCTTTTTCCAATCCAACCACAGAAACCTGTTTTTTTTTTGCTTCTTGATGGGCATACAATCCATACCAATAGTCCACAAAGGTCTGTTACGACATCGCAAACTGGAAATGCACTTATGAAATTTGCCAGCATCCAAATACCGGTTAGTACATTTAAGAAAACAGATGTGCATCCATCTGAAGACATTTGGGCGGTGGATGTTTGAACCAATTGAAACTGAAAATAGACCCATAGAAGATCAAACAAACATTCCATGTGAAGGAAATGACCACAAATTCATCACCAAGAACATCACTAGGCCACCACCAGGAACGTCATCGAGAAAACTACCTTACAGATCACCTAGCGAAATTTCAAGCCTCAGAAGAATAATTAACTCCTGCCAATGTATCCGGCGCACGAGACACTACGCCTGGTCCAATTCCTACAAATCAGTTTTATGCAATTGCGACTCCTTCGTGTTCCTATAGTAGCAAGAATTTGAAGTTGTGTCACTGCTTCATTCCGAACAAAAAATTAGTCTAACGAGAAGAAAGAGTAAAACTGCGGTGTTAACATCGACACCATACAAGGATGAACTTGAAGAGTCTCTCTGTAAAAGGTCTACAAAAGAGCCAAAATCAAAATTCAGGAATACGAAAAAAAGAAGACAACTAGAAGAATCATATAACCGAAAAGACAAAAGAACCAGTGAACAAAAAAAAATAAGAGGAAGGAAGGCGAGAGATAATGAACGTCCCAGTTTAGAAGATGAAAGCGAAGATGTGACCTGCACATATTGCACTGAACTTTATTCAAAATCTAAAACGGAAAATGATTGGATAAGGTGTCAGTACTACCAAGGTTGGACACACGAAGCTTGTACGGGAAAAGAATTCGACAATAACCAAGTTCTTACTTGTGAATTTTGTAAATAAAAAGATACCGTTTCTCCTTTCGTTTAAGAAGTGTACTTTCTTAAGTTTATGTATTTGTGCAGAAGATTTTGAGTTTCTTTGCTTTGCCTCATTGTTCCCAAAGCATATGCGCTATGGAATCTGCAAAAAATAGATATCCCGTTTTAGGTACCTCGTTTTATTCGCATCGGTGTCTAAAACGGGATACTTACGACTTAAAACCAAAAAAAAAAAATATTTATCTCTGATGTGACTTCTAGTTTTTTAAAAATTATAATTGCAATCAAAAGTACCAATGAAATTAAAATTAAAAAATTGCCTATTGAAACACTTCATTCAAAAACTAATAAGACCCTGAACACCAAGTATCCCGTATTAACAAACTCTATAGTTTTAATTCTAAATATATGAATATGCAAAGAATTACCACGGAAAATGGTTATCAAATTATTTAATGTACTTACTGTAATAACATATCAGTGTTACGTAAGAAAGGTTCATATAAAAAAGGAAAATTCGTCGATTCATTAAGAAAAGGTGGAATACCGCGAAGCCAACGTTTAATTATCTCGGTTCTTGTAATGTGATCTGTGCATCACTCAGTTATATGTGATTATCTGTAATTACTGTTCCCGTGTAATGAAACGACGACCGTCGTCATTGTGCATTCCAATTATTGTTCGTTATATGGAGGTACCATGACAACGGGGGGTCGACTCCACAAGTTAGGGTGCCATTCGACGTACACCGCAACCCTTGTGATATGTACGCATTGCGTTCACGTGTTGTACACTTTGTTGCTTTGGTAATTACGAATTTGAAAACCGAACGTAACGTAACTTCAGCGCTGCGACAAATGAACGTCCGACGGTATCAGAATTGAAGGCTTTCATAATAAGATGCTTTATGTTTACGCACGACGTAAGTAAACCGTTTGGCAGTATTTCTAATACAAACTGTAGAGATTTGAAGAAACAGTTGCATAAGACATTTGTATTATCACAATTTCGCTTTTGCTGTCTCGTATATCACTCGGCGATTGATGTGGGCATCTCGCAATGGATTCAAAAAATTTAAAATTCTTGTTTAAGAGTGATCCTCGGCATCAGAAGATTCTGTCAAATTTGGCACAAACTACGATTGCTGCTTCTCAACGTACAATCGTAGAGAATTAGAATCGCTATTATTCCATCACAAAATCTTTACACACTACAAGCCAGAATACCTATTTGTATTGTTAAAAATGAAGTGTTCGTGGTAAGACATCCTCCACTCCTCTCCACATCGTGTAACTATGTTTGAGAGAACACCTATGGCTATTTAGTTATAATTAGTGTATTCAACTCAACCTCTGTACAATCTAAACGAAAAATGGGTGACAATTGTTCCCAAAATAGAAGGCAACTTTTTTCCGGCTATTTTTAGGGTAATTTTGCCTTCGTGGGTTTAATAACAACATCGCTAATTAAGAGGAAAGGAGGAAAAACTTAAAGAAAGAAATTTATGATTTCTCGAAATTATTTAGATGAAATTTGGGGTCGTGGGACTCGAGGGTGCCTCTCAAACACTCTTTCGGCAACTTAAATTTGAATTAAAGAGATAAACAAATTTTTTAAATGAGTTGTAGGAATTTAAACGAAACTAACCTTATGTAGCGAAGTTTATGCGGTTTCTTTCTAGAAATCAGCTACTTCTGAACAATAACCGCGACTCACACTTTGAATTACTGGAGATTAACACCTTTTTATTGGAAATTTACTCAAACACCAGTTACCTCGATGATAGGCTCAAAGTTGAATATCAAATTAGCGTCGCCTCACTCCAGGGTTCAATCCCACCGGCGATTGTTTTGTTACTATAGCAAATTTTGGTAATTTTCCTATTTAAAAATATAGAAGGACCTTTACTTTGGATAAGTGGGCAAACTGATCACTAATCCAAACCCACATATCACTAATCGTGATATGTGGGTAGCGCTAATAACAACCTGTCAGATGTTAGCTGCATCATTACAGTATTCAATGTATATAATACCAAAGAAATGTTATTGTTTATACACCAAAATAATAGTTATGTGATAGTTATGTGGTGAAAATGGTAGTTACAAAAGATATATTCATATTTTGTTCGCAAATTAAGAATCTCAAACTACACTTACTCTTTCCCAGATTATCAAAGTGCTCTGTTTCGTGATTTTCGAGTTACAAACCTCTCCCCTGTTAAAAAAATTGAAAAATCCCAAAGTTAGTATTTCTACTATACATTAGGATTCAATCGGTAAATATCGAAAAGTATTCCTACGTCCACTCGCTTTAAAACTCAGCAATAAAATTTGTTGTGTGGGTTGGTTTAAATTGGGCGACGATGTCAACAAATTGTTTTTGTCGCCGGATATACATATTGGTGATTTTGTTAAACGGAACGCCCTGCATATGACTGGATCTGGTCCATATTTGGTTTTCCTATACCTATTTTTGGCAGTTTCTGCAAAAATCCTGAATAATCGAAATTCAATTGTTAATAGATGCGGATATTTTATATACAAAAGCAATGCAGAACTTGACGAAGTTGATAGAATATTCTGTAGTACTTAATTTAATTTAAATCAAATATAGAGACGTTAACGAAAGAACGAAGGACCTAAGTTAACAAATGTTTAAAATGCTTTCGTAATTCTTGAAATGTTAAGCTCCAAAAAGCGTTAGTAATTGTTGTTGAAGCCCCAGTATATTTCATTGACACGTCTTCATAGACAAAAATCAAGATGTGGTAGATCCGGAGATCTAAGCCGCCATCTTACAAGACCATCATTTCTCGTAATGTGCGTTATTAAGATAATCTGGTACAGAAGTAGAATAGTGTGGAGGTGCGCCGTCATGCTGCAACCACGTTTCTTCACGGATTTCAATATGAATATTTGCCAATAGTCGTGATAATTCGTTTTGTAAGAACTTCGATTACATAGGTCCATTTAAATTATTTTCAAAAAATAAGGTAGTACAACATTTTCACCTTCCCAGACGTTAACGCTCCACCAACGGTGCTGATTTTCATCTGCATAAATAATGAAAGTTGGGCTTATTTACGGATGCATTTTTGTGAAAAATTGCTTCGACAGAGAATAGCACTGCAAAAATAAGAATTTTCTTGTAATTTATAATTGTCCCAGTTCTAAGACGGAAAACGTTTTTCGAATTTCTGTTTAGCAAGCTACTGATCTAATTGAATATTATAACGATGTAAACGATTTTTCTTTAATATTTGGAACTGATCGTCAACGGAATGTACATAACTCGAAAACCACAAAACGGGTTCTTTTCATAATCTGAGGATAAATGGAGTGCAGAATCTTTAATAATGTAAAGATATGCAGGATCTTCCGTTTTAAAAAGTGAATTTTACTGTGCTACCTATACGCCTAAACGCCCAATTTTTGAAAGATGTACAATTAACATTGTATTACATCCCAAAAATATCAAATTGTTATATAGCTTTACAGCTGGAGTAAACTATACCAACGTATTATTGCTTCATCCTATATATCACCCTCTTCATGAGATCTGAGCTTCCGTTATGATGTGGTTACGTTATATCGGTGTACAATGGTCATTTTTTACATGTATCTATAAAATACTGCCATAAAAAGTTACGCGCGAATTTCATCAAATATTTATTTCCCTTTCTCCTGATTTCTTAAATGTTAGCTAGCCGTACCATAAAATCAAATGTATACAAATCAATATAAAAACTAATGAATTAAACGGAATTCTCTAATATTATTAAATTTAACCCCTCATAAAATTTTACCTGAACGTGAAAACGGAAACATAAAGATCGTTCACGGCGCAAAACAATTTCTTATATTTCCTCTACAAACACGTATTCTGTTGCGGTTAAAAATGTGTTCTTCCGGATTACTAAAAATTATTCTTTTCCAAATATAACTTTGTTTTACTTAGGAGGAGGGTTGCCTTAAGCAGTATCTCTCAGAAACAGAAACATTTTGGTTTTTAGAACAGTGTGTTTATACAACACGAGGTGTTTATTTAACTGCAGAATCATCCCTTGGGCTATCGAGTTTTTCGATTCGTTAAATGTATTTTTACTTTGTTACTCTGTTGTTGTGCTAAAATAACCCCAACAAATCTTTAGCTTGGGTACAATGATTGCACCTAATCTCCATTATCTGCAAAATTTGTAATAGTATAAACCGTAATATCACAATAGATCTGTGTAATATAATTATATACAGAATGTCCGCATTTCCATAACTCGCGTAAAATGTATATGAGGCAACATTGTTTGATTAAACAATGTTTACACTTTTCAGCAGTTTCATGTAGCGTTTGTGAAATAACTCGAAATCATTGTAAAATTTGGGTGATGGTTTTTCCAATTAGCGCGCAGGAACCTTCAAATGAGACACAATAAATGATGTTACTTTAATTAGTATTATACTTTGAAGAACAATCGATGCCATTGTTTTAAAAATAACATAAATTAAATGCCCTTCTCGACTTCGCCTGACTGAATGTATTCAC
Source organism: Oryctes borbonicus (assembly GCA_902654985.2). NCBI lineage: Eukaryota > Metazoa > Arthropoda > Insecta > Coleoptera > Scarabaeidae > Oryctes > Oryctes borbonicus. The sequence goes on along the minus strand of LR736861.1, from coordinate 1,335,339 downwards.
GATGCCCAATTGGCGGCTACTCTCCCACACATATTGCGGGTATATGGTAGTTTAAGGTCGGAAATTTCTTCTGGCTTTCTAAATTTGTATAAACCAGAGAGGGCGTGGGATTGCATGATCTTGGTGGCCAATTAATATTAGCATTCTTCGAAATAACGCATCCGAAAGATTCTTGTGGCAATAAAACCATTGTCTGACGAGATGCTCGACACGTCGTACCGTCTTATTGAAAGAAAACATTGTTAATGACAACATTTCTCAGTTCATATTCCTGTATTACTCACCATTAACACTAACACGATCTGCATTATCAAAAATAGGGCCCAATTACGCCTTGAGCCCAAAAGCCGCACCACACGACGACTTTCTCACAATAAAGAGGCGCTCCATGAATCTTTCGATGATTTTCGCCAGCCCAAATCTCTGTTTACAAACCCATTGAGCCAGAAATCCGCTTTATCGAAAAACACTAATGTTCTGCAAAACGTGGATCGGCTTCCAACTGCTCTAGAGCTCAGTTTACGAAATTTACACGCAAACGATGATGATTTGGCTTTAGATCTTGAATAATTTGAATTTTATACACCCTCAGATGGAGACCTGTATGCAAAATTCTCTACGTAGTCGTCTGAGAGAAGTCGAGTTTTTGAGGACGACGTGGAATAGGGGGTTCGCATCATCTCTTATCCTTTGAGTTACTTATCTGAAACTGAGCCGGTTTATCCAAATCTGTGAATAAAGCGATTATGGTCGATTATCTTTTCGTTCTTGTTCTTGTTCTTCGTCTCCGCTTCTTCTTTTGCTTATTCTTCTTTCCTCCCTTTTCTTCTCAATCTTTTTCTATTTTCCTTTCCGCGTTTTTCTCCATAATTTTTTCTCTTCTCTTCTTTCCTTTTTCCTTTCTCTTCGTAATCTTGTTCTTCTTTTCCTCCTCTCTTCCACTTTACAATTTCTAATAATTTGAATCACACACAGACAAATAAAATTATTCTCCAACACTAATTCTATTTCCACGACTTCATTAATTGAAACTTTCACATTTTTAATTTATTTCATTTTATAACAAACTCTAATTATCGGTTGCCTAATTTCGAAAGTACAAAAATTTAAATCATCTTTAGAGTCATTTTTTTTATTAATTCTTATACAGCCCTAGAAATAATGCCGGCTCACTACTTCAACCTATATTACAGCGTGTATTAAAATGAAGATGACAATCGTGTGCACGTATCAGTATGTATGTCGTACAAGTGCTGAACTGAAGGAACTCAAAAATCAAAAATAAAAAAATCATATGGTGATGTCTATCATTGATGTTTACATATAAAAATTTCCTAGCTATTCCTCAATTTTAGAAAGACCATTGTAAAATTGTATGTCTTTACTAATTTACAGATTCACGCACAATTTTAATTGTAATAATTAAGTTTCATTTTAAATAATAAAATGCAGATATATCAACATGTTAGAAACATATTTTACAATAACATTCAGAACTATTAGAACCTTCAGCCATGTGAAATGTCGATGGTACGTGTTCTCGATATCGAAAAAAGACAAGAATAAATCAAGTAGAGTAGATCAAATAACAAATGAGCTTTTTTTACAGCAAATAAAAAAAAACTACATATGTACATTTGCGGCAGGCTTATTGTGAAATACTACGCCACAATTGCAAAAATAACACGAGAAAATGATATCTATACACCCTGACGTAATAACATTAGTTTCAAAACAACTAATGAGTGGCGAATTGTGCGATTGTGGATTGGCCGATTCGATTTCGTTTCGTCTACTATAGAACAAATTTCTCATGGATAAATTGCGGCATTTCAGTTGTAAAAAATGTGGAAACCGTCACCTTGCAAACCACGAACCGCAAACGAAATAAAATCAACGAGTTCACGTAATACGACACCGAAGCAACTGCGCAACGAGTGTGTATTAGACCATTTCAATTACTACACAACAGCGAAGAGACAAAGGGTGCAAAAACCATTGTAATCAGTGAATTGGTCCAGTGCGCTTGTAATTCAAGCAAAATGTAATCGAATACTCTCTAAACGTAACCCTTTTTCACCCAAAAATTTATTATTTATTTCAGGAATAACTGGCGGATATATGTACAAAACGTATATTTCATACGAGTACAGGTAACAATTGTAATTTAACGGTTTTGCACGAAATACACTGACGTCGGAGAAAGGATTTTTATCGATTTTTAATCGGTTATAGTATCGGATTCAATTGCTACATTTTTTCACCTTAACAACTTAACATTTATTGACTATTCCATGGTATAGAAAAACCTTAGATAAAATGGGTAAAACTAAAAAAGCCTGAAGAAATAGAAGCTATTACTATACTATCAAATCATAATTAGCCCTTCAAATTTATATAAGAACCTATAATTTCGGCCCACATTCATTATTTTCTCTATTGTGCTTGTAATAGTAATTGAATTATTTAGATTATTTGAATTTACCTAGTCCATACCATGGATTGTTCATCTAAGATGATGAGAATAAGTTCAGCAGTGGAATATTTTTGAACTTATCATTTTAGGCTAATATTATTAAAGTTCAACTATACTAAACTGCAAGTTTCAAATAGTTTATTCCACTACAATATTGTTTCACCACATTTTATAAGTTGTTAGCAAATATAATAAATATACATATATTGTAATGAGACTTTTATTAAAAATGAATAAAAATTGAATATTCAAGGATTCTTAATATTTTAAATCATGCAATGTTGGCTCCCAATCACGGATAGCTTGGCCTTACGTTGGCAGCGATGTGTGCATTACGTGAACTTTTGGCCGAACATTGGCTCGTAACATTTTCGCGTACTTATCTGACCTTTGGGTGAACTATTTACTTTTGTCATGCACCGACCATTAACGAACATTCCCTGAAAATTGGCTCACTGTTAAATGCCTGTTGCCTTGGTAACTGATCTTCAATCGACGCTGCACCAACTGAATTGGTTCAAGATCCACAGGCTTATGTCACTCAAGTGTTTACTGCCAAGTAGTTTGATTAGCACTTCCCCATTGTCGACCAACGTTTTGTCTAATTTTGCAGACCTACAGTCAATCGATATCCAACCATAGAAAAGTACCATGGGTTTTGTGTGTCTCACTGACACTCTACCGACCAAGGCTGACCATCACGGACATTGCGCCGACCGTAAGACGTTGTACCAAATAAAGGCCAACCGTCAGCCAATCAACTGTAGTACTAGCGTTTCTTTCCTTCCATATATGAACCTGTAAAACAACTAACAAGCTTGTCTGCAGTCCAAATGACCGAGGAGGCTTGCGCAAAGGCGTTGCGCCCCTCCTCCCTTCTCACATATAATTTGTACATCTTTCCATCAATTTTGTAAAATGCCTTTGGACTCTATTGATGCACTGATGCAATGACGACCGTACGACGCTGCAATATTCCAAGCGAGTTCTGCACGCTTTATATTACACGAGGTGAATCGGGATGAATGGACCAAATTCCAGGCATGAATTATACACTTGAAAATAATGTAAAATGTGTTTATTTACAATTCATCATTTTTAAACCTGAGAGACTCCATTATTACGTACAAATCACCACAATTGATACCAAAAGCTCACTGTTCAATGTAGAAATTGAATACACTTGTATTTATTGGATCATTTAGTAATTTTTTGTTTCCTGTGGTAGCATTATTCGTGTAATTCCAAAATTCAAAAATGTAAAAATAAAGGATGAGTACACTAAAAAAAGAAAATTGATTGAACTAATTAAAAATTGGTTGACTCAACTAACTTTTGTTGTTAAATATACTCAACACTCCAGTGTTGCAAATGTATCTATGCTGTTGTATGTATACAATAGCATAGATACATTTGGTTGAACTTTTTGAATTCGATCAATTTTAGAATCTTCAGCCAAGGTACATTAAAATGTTGGTGGAAAACGAAAAAAAAAATGCGTTGAAATAAATGAATACGTGCAAATCTGTATGTGTTTTATCTTAAAGAAACAAGAATGTCTTTATGGAACTCTATTTGCGTCTCGTATGTAAAGCGAATTTTGTGGTTGATCTAAAAGTAATATCTTTTGAAGAATAACCAACATAAATATTAGTTTGATTTAATGAAAATTATTCAACTTAAACAATGAGTTCTGTATAATTGCAAGGTAAGTTGGATATACTCGCTAAAGTGTTGAATGAACATATTTTTAGTTAAATGAACACATAAATGTGCAACACTTCGTAGTTTGTTGGATGAACCAATTCCTTTCTCTCAGTGTCGACCATCACAAGGTAGATCTTTGATTCTTTATCCCAGCACAATACATTTTTAAGAGACATAAACCAATTTATACAGAAATTCACTTCAAATTCAAAATGTTGACAAAAGTATAGGTTGTAAAAATATTTCTAAAACCTTCAGTGAAGGTTCCAGACATATATTGCTGAAACTTTAAGCACACTTTAATTACCTACCTACATAATCAAATGTTCAAATTGGAATTACTTGAACACACGAACTAGTTAGTTTTTCAATTAAAAAAACTAGTTTTGATTATTTGATAACGGGGTCTAAGAAAGGATAATCTCAGCACGAAATGCCTTGTAATTGTCAAAAATTTTATGTAACAGAGTAGTCCTATTTTAAGTTTGTGTCATCCGGGATGGTGGCAATTTGGACTAATCACAGCAACTTCAATTTTATTGACTTTGTCAACACAAGAAATAAAAAATTTATATGTTTCAGGATTTCCCTGAAAATGTGACGCAAAAGGCCTTGTAGGAAGTGGCACATTTTATTAGGAATGCACTATACGTATATATTCCTTGAATCTTGCATTGATTTAAATTTTGTGAACTTACAAGTAAGACACTTTATCTCTTTCTATTAGTCAGATGTTCAAATTTTCTGTGAAACGAAATTCTCTAAAACACCTTATTGGTCACAGAAGCTTCTACTTAAGTTCTGACAGCGTGTGTTACTTAATTTTAGGGATGTCTACTAGATAGAATATTTTTCTAGATCAAAAAAATAAAAAAAAAAAGAAAGGAGGTCGAAGGTTCAGGGAAGTAAAAGAAAAGTGAATTCTATTCTGTTATTTTTCTTTTAGATTAATAACAGCCTTTTAACATCACTAAAATGCCATAAATTGAATTTCATTAAATATTAACGTCCTATTGTACAAAAATACAAAATTAAATATTCTTCCACACTTTATCTCAATATGTATTCAAAACCAAGAGCAGATTATCTAGTATACACTAGGTGTAGGTCTATAATGAATAATTACAACAGAGAAATGAAAGGATTTATCAATCTTCTTTTAAGATTCTAGACCATCTGAATACGTAAAGTTTCATAACCAAATTACCAGCAAAGAAATACCGTAAATGAATCGCGAAAGAACTCTTCTGAAATTTTACAGACAAGTAGACGGACAGCGAGACAGATCCCCACTAGAGTAACTATGGCAACACAAGAAGAACCAATAATACCAGAACTCACTTCCAGAAATGTCAATTTATCCCTTCCTTCGGTCTTACGCGTAGATGGTGGGAGTAGAAGGGCGTGGCCATTCCCGACATGGTGGCAGATGTACAGACTGTCACCAGAAGTGATATACCGCTATAGATTGTATATACGGACGTATCCTATCTCCTTGTCTATTCACCTGCAGTTAGGAAGAAAAAAGAAGGAGATAAATGACGAATGTACGTCCAAAATCAGCCGCGATGATTCAGCGTGAATGAAACGCTTTTATTGTTTCCCCTCTCAATAAATATTAGCTTTGTTCGTCAGCTTTTCAAAGTTGGAGTTAGAAAAGATCGATACGAGTCCGAAGTAATGAGGTTTCTGTGTTCCTGCTGTTCTTTTTTCATCTACGAAAAGCGCAATACACGGGTGATGCTAAGATGGTATTAGTTTATCCAATTTTTCATGTTCCTAATTACTATCTTAGCTTATGCACATGGAAAGTGCACCTTTTCGTGTGCATAGCTATAATTTAAAAAAATACTAAGGGAGTGTATAGATACAGACTGGGCCAATAGTGCGAGATTATTGGATAGTACTTTTACTGTTGGTAATAGGAAAAAAATCATTGATATATATAAGTACCACAAGCTAGAATTATTTTGGCATATACAGCGTGAATCAAATATCAGTTGTTTTTTTTTTTGGGGGAATATCCTGCATATGTTAATGCTCGAGTTTCTAAGGTCACTTTCTATAGTACTAGGTATTGTTTTAATTTGTAGCAGGCAAGGATTAAAAAATAAATGTTCCCTTCTGTTAGGCGTAATCGTACATGCAGAAAGCATAAGTAAAAAAAAGTGTTAAAAGTTATAAGAAAATGAATTTTGCAAGTAAAGAACGCTTAGTCATGATTGACTTTCTAAAGGAACGTAACAAAAATTGTTTACTAGCTTCACGCGTATATGGACAACGGCATCTGGATTGAAGAACACCAAATTCACTAGCAAAGCATAAACTACGAGAAGGCCGCAAGAAAAAAGAGCATTAACTGGTGGTAATCAATTTGCAGTTTTAGCGTCAGCTACATGCCTCATCTAGGCAAATTGCCCAAAGGACGGATATCAGCGTTCAGTCTGTACGGATATATGCCGTACAGACCGAAAGATTGAATAGTTTTGGCCCCTATAAAGTAACAATGTATCAGAAGCTTAAAAATACTGATCTGGGAAATCGTTCGGAATGTTGTCAGTGAGCTTTGGGCAAAATTAGTTGCGAGCTTCTTCAATTTGTTTTGTTCAGTGAGGAAGCAAAGTTTCATAAAAATAAATGTATGAACAAACATAATTTCCACATTTACTCCCAATGCAACCCTTGATCCATTAGAGCTAGAAATTAAATTTTTAGGAAAAGGACCCTCCTAAATTGCTTCGACATATTCCAAATGACACAAGAGCGCGCATGTGGTTACGCCACTGATAAGTTCTTAACCCAATGTATAGAACGGAAGGAACCCATATCTTGGCCGGCCAAATCACCAGACCTTTCGATGATCGACTTCTGCTTCTGGAGCTACGTGAAGGATATAGCGTGCGGTACGCTACAGTCCTATAACAGTAGATAATATGAAACAAGATATAATAAACCCTTTTACTCCGCCAATGTTGACCAACGTGCAACGGTCGTATAGGCAGACACTACAACTAAGTGTAATCAAACGGGAACATTTTTGAAATTTGTAACTTTTTTAATTTTGTGCTTTATTATTTCTTTTCTTTGTCTCTTATTGGTATACTGTACTGTGGTTCAGTTAATTTCGCCTCTGGCGTGGTTTACGCGTTGAGTTACCGCGCTAACTGTTGCCTACCACTCTCCTTAAGAAGCCCCATATGGTTGTGGGCGAAACGTGGAGTTTTCGATTAATTATGACAGAGTACACGTTTAGTGTACTGACTCTAGCCGCGAACCCCTACGTTATTATAAGAATGATATTTGGAGGCGAAAAATCCATAGCTAATAAAATTAAAGGAATACAAAACTTCTAAAAATTATCAAAGCAGCTGTATATTTGAGAGAAACAACAGATAAATAGAAACTCAATGATGTGTTAAAAATACCGAATTACCCCAAACCGTGACAATAGGTGAAGATCCAAAAAATACCTCAAAAACGACTAGCTTTAGATATACGTAATTAATGCCAAATGTTACCAGCAATTAAAAAATTCACACTATTTAAAATAACAACAAAAACATAATTTTGACACTTTTACTACGTTGCAGAGATGGATTATGATTCAGAAGTTCTCTTGTTCTAAGTGGAAACCCCATGTCCCAAACTTTCAAGTAAAAAATAAACCCCGCATAATAACATTAATCTCAAGCATACAGAATATTTGGTTTCTACTATACATGTGTTTTTTAAAGAACACCCTGCAGGTTACTGTAATTTTTCATACACTCTTTCAATCACGTCAAGTTTCTTCAACATTCTCTACACATCTCCAGCATAGTTTTTCAGATAATTAAAATAGTTCAAGTTTTTAACCAAATGCTATTGTTTCTTCAATGGCTGACATCTTACAATAAAGTAATTACCCAAACTTTAATTGATTCAGTTTTTCTTGGAGTTTTCGGCAATATCTGGGACTTTGTTTAGTCAACTAAGTTCTATAAATGGCTATCTAATTGAATATCGTGCATATTTGTAAGAATCTAATATTCACCATTGTCTTCTAAAGTAAATTTACGTATATTTCCTTATATTTAAAATACGCCCTCAATATGAAACCGTACAAATAAATTCTTTTGCTAAGCTCGTTGGGCCCTGATTACACCTGCAGAAGAAAATTGAGGCTACTCTGACACCATGCAAAATTATAACTGTGGTTTCAAGTCTGCCGGAACTTAACCCCACAATCACCGCCAATTATAAATTTTACATCAGCCCCAAACATCTCACAACAGAAGCATGGAATTGACAGGTACTGAATTTACTTCTCAATAAATCATTTCTAACTCTCGTACCACATTTGTTCATCACGAATAAACAAACGACCAAATCTTCAAAACTAAGGAATTAAAGAAACAAGTTTTTCGTGAGAAGAAAAAGATACCTCATATCACGAAGTAGCGAAGAAGAAATTAAATTAGAAAGTGATAGAAAAATGGAAACAGATGTGCACGACGTGGCGAATAGCCAAACGAAGATAAGTCGAAGGAAATCAAATTAAATGCGTTCAATGCCGATTCTCTCGGTATGAAATATGAATTTTACTTTCTAATCTTTATTGTCGAGGATTAGTAGTTAAATTTTATGCAATCTTGCACATATAAATGTATCAATCCCTCTTGCATACCTTAAGAGAAATAGTCACCAGTGGTATCCTCCTTCATTTCACCTTTAAAAACAGTAAACAAACAATAAATCATGTTAAATTTAACTGTAATTTCAGAATTTTCATAATTTTCCGATAAAAAACATTTTCCCGATACCTGGTCGTTGAATCCATTGATACACAGTTGGTAAAACGCAATTTTTAAAATTATTTACTAAGTAATCCCCCAAAAAGTTAAGTGCATTAAAATATGCAAATAAATCAATTACAAAGTTTTTGACATAGTTCAAGAATAAGATTTATTGAAGGAAGTACCGGAATTTTTTCGCAGAATATAAAGTTTTGTACCTAAGTTACCTATATTGTTTTCAAATCAAATATCACCGATGCAATAAAATTTATCTTATCTAGATCGGGATCTAAAGTAAATATCGACTTTAACGCGCTATCTGTCAGAACTCCATGGAAGATGCCGAAAGATTTATCTTGTATTTACGTTGTTGATATACGTGAAGGAAAGCAGACGCTGGAAACCATTTTATTAATTGGGGGATGTAAACATCCCACCAAAATCAGATATGTTATAATGTTTTTATATACATATTTACCTACGTACAGCCTCAGCTAAGTAAACAGGTTATTCCACATTAATAGGACGCTATTATGGTCTCATTTAACGCAACAAATAAAGAACAAACAAAGGCAGTTCTGATAAAAATCAGACACAACACAAAATTGTTGTTTGGAATTGATGATGTGTATAACCTTATTTCTTACTGGGTAATTAATTTAATATTCCAAAGGCTGTTTCATGGTTTACAGAGATGTATCCCTTACAGCGGAAGCCATCAACTTCATTGTTTCAAAAAGAACAGTTAAAGTTTTAAAATTAGTTTATAAAACATACGCTTTTCAAAAAAGTTTGACAAATACATGCATTACAGCATTTCGAATAACTTAAAATGAAAGAATTTATTCACGCTAATAATGTTTATGAACCAATAACGGAAGGGACGACATCAGAGATATTTAAACAATTTTCTTAAAAATCAACCTCTAATTTTCTAAGTGGTATTAGATTTTTCATCCAAAGATACAGCAAACACTATTGCTAAGGTTAATGGTTTGGGAAATAATTTATGGAAACCTCCGTAATTTTCAATATTAATTCAATATCAGATTCTGTTTGTCAGACATCCAAATCAGGTGCTGTTCTATTTAGAATAAAAAAGTTGATAGCCCCTTCCAGTATAACGGAAAAGATAAAAATATTTCGACTGAAACAGCTTCATAGGTTAACTTATGTTTGTAAATTTTCAAATTTCTAGTTTACTCGCTTCTCCATATATTTAACTGAACTCCATCGTGACATGTCCTATATAAAAAAGTTACTTGGTATCACAATAGTCGTAGCTGTTATAATCTAGAATATACATCAGAATTTGTAAAACTTGTTTATCATTGTCAGTTGCTATCAGCTGATATTTCATTGCGAAATTGCCTTATGTAACCAGACAAAAAAAAAGGCAAGAATTCTTATATGAACTTGGAAAATAAGTTGTAGAATTGTTGCTGGAAAAGTTGGATTTGCCGTTGTAATTAGTTGTAGTTTTTAAAATCAAAAGCAAATGGAAAATAAAGGATTTATTACAAGGACTCTTGGTTCAAGTAGAAAAATGATTTAAAATAATGATGAAGATTTAAATTGATTAAATTACATAAACGAAAACCCGTTCATCACTTGCATTAAAGCTGTAACACATTTCAATTTTCCCAGTAGTGTTAGAACTGCTAGATGACATAAAAAAGAAAGATTTTAATTTCTGATCATTTTATTGCGAATAATGCAGGAAAGTTATATCAAATAGTATAAGTCATGCATCGATGGAAGAAATAATAATCTCATCTATCCTCGATGTCTCACAAAAATAATTGCCAAGAACGATGGAATTGCAAACTATTAAATTTGTTTGTTGCACTTGTTTCTGTTAATTTTGTCTTCATCCCCTATTACCGTTATCTATAGAATAATCTTTAGAATATCTATAGAATAAGACCAGGGAGATGCCTCACCATTGAGAAAACGTATTACTACGTTAGTCGACAAAAGAAATTTTTGTTTTGGTAAACCGTATAAGAAAACAGTTTGTAGATTAAAAAATACGAACTTTTTCAAAAACATATGTCTTATTATTTGTCCCATTCTTTCAAGGAGAGATAGCACAAATAAAAAATATATCCTTCGTTATAAACAGAGACACAAAAACATAATAAGGACTGCCTTTTAGATAAGTTTTCCCCACAAATCACACATCCTTATGCAATTTTTATGCATCCATTGTTTGTATCTAAGCGACCGAATCCAATCATCTCGACGTTTTGTAGTATTGTAGTTCTCAAGACACCCTAGTATTCATTAAATTCATCAGAACCGTCATCATCATTGTTACTTGCATCCAGGAAATCTTCGCCCTCTTCGTGCGATTGAAGCAAGTTTATCGAACAATATACAGTATGTCCACGGATTTGGTGCAAACTTATACAACAGTGAACGTTGTTACATTTTTTAAACCATTTTATGTTTTAGTTTTTTTTATACATTTTTTTAAGATGTAAAACAATTTTATAACATTCTGGTTAATTAAAATAAATTCTTTATTATAAATACAAGATTTTATGAAATATTTTCTAATGTATATAAATTCGAATGTGATAAAAAACAACAAATAATTTATTCAACGTAACTTCCACCTACTTCCATACACTTCCATACAGCCTATACCTAAATTCTCTGTAAACGTTTCTAAATGTTCTTACATCAATCTCACTAATTACTGTTTGTATTTTATCTTTTAATGCTCCCAAATTCGCATCGTAATTATTATTTTCGTAGACTCTTTGTTTAACGTGTCCCCAAAAATAAAAATCCATCGGCGTTAAATCGGGCGAGCGAGCTGGCCAATGAATAGGTCCAAAACGACCGATCCATCTTTCAGGAAAGTGGTCGTCAAGCCAGTGTCTAATTAAATTAGTTGAATGCGCCATCCTGCTGAAAGTAAACTGCATCTCTGTTAATATCCTCCAACGATGGTAAAACAAAATTTTGTAACATATCCAAATAATTATGTTGATTTAAATTGTTTTCGAAAAAAAGGTGCGAATAATTTTATTGAATAAAATTCCACACCACACATTTATTTTCCTATAACGCTGGTTTTTCCGATTAATACGAAAATTTTGATTCTCTTCTGCCCCATATCTGCAATCTTGGGATGACACATTAGTGGTAAAAGTAGCTTCATCGGAAAACAAAATTTTATGATGAAAAAATTGATCCTCCATAACATTTTCTCCAACCCAAGTAGTAAATTCTAATCTAAACATATCGTCCCAGGGTTCCAGAGTATGAATAGATTTGGGTTTGAGCGGGTGAATCTTGTTTTCCTTAAAGACATTTTGCAGTAAGCTCTTGCTTACACCCAACTTCGCCGCTCTCTTACGTAGTGATTTTTTTGAATCTTCTAATACAGATCCCATAGCTAGAACAGTTAATGCATCATCTTCATTGTATTGTTTCTTTGTTTTCTTCTTTCTAACAACAGAGTCAGTTTCATCAAATTTCTTAACAAGCTTTTTCAAAGAATTAATAGAGATATTAATGGCGGGAAAATTAAAGTTAAATTTGTTGATCGCTGTTCGATATGAAATCTCACCAATTCCATAACACTTAATCAAATAAATTCGTTGTTGCAATGTTGGCATAATTGCGATCTTCGTAATTGCAAATGTCGTGTCATTTAAATTTGAAACAGAAAAATAATTAAATGTCAACAGAATTTCAATGCAATACGATTATCAACAATAATTTGAACTTAGTTAAATTTTTGAAAGTAAGCAAACACGTTTTCAACATTTATATGCATACAGAAGGTAATCAGTGCATTTTAATATTTTTTTTCTAATGGTTTTAAGGCAAGCAAAAACTTTCGTAAAGAATAACTTTTTTTCATAAAATGTTGGATAAAAAAGTTTTTCCCCTTGTGCACCGAATCCGTGGACACAGAGCATATTCCTCGAATATTTTATGCAACAGTTGAAAAAAGACATAGTTTTCTCTCTGAACATATCTTCAATTCTAGCTGGCGGTGGTATTCCCTCGGCCTTTCGAATTACTAAATCTGCTATCCTTGCTATGCTTGTTCTTTTCAGCGTTGAACTTGCGATTGACTTTTAACTAATTTGCAAAAGCGTACGCTAAAGACTTTTTCGACGAGTGATTATTGTGTGAGCGGCGCTTGAAAGTCCTTGATAGTATGCCAAATGTCTTTGCAGTTTAAGCTTATACCCATAACCGCTTCTATTAGGTTTTCCAGAGCATTTTCTAATCAGAAACGTCGGATAGATCTTACCTTTCTACCAAAATTATACTAGTGATCGTAACGATATTTATGAATGATTAATGCAAATATGTACTACTATAACATACTGGGCGTACCTAATTTAATATTATTTATGTAAAATAACCGCATGACAGTCGTCGCGTTTCTTGATTTTCTTCTAACACCAAGAATGATTAATTTGGTTAAATTTTTTCAATCTAGACACGTGCACGTATCTTATACGTACATGTGAGTAATTCTAGAAGTAGCAACAGTCATGACAGTTGCATAATCACACTCAAGCGCACATGCATGTGCATAGATTATCCAGAGTTTCTTTTTTTATTCTATTTTACTAATCATAATGCGGTTTTGTGGTGAGAGCAGAATTGTGGAAACGTGGGAACAGTTGCAAACGTTGCATTATTTACACACTATACAGCTTCACAGAAAACGACAATAAAGTAGTTCCAATATACCTAGAGAAGATCTACAATTTGACTTTTTGAAATTTAATTTTAGAATTTATAACCTGTAGTAGTGGTACTTCAAAAAATATTGGTTTTCTATGTTTCCAGAGATATAAAGTGCTAAATAATTGCTTCTTTCGTATACAAAAAATAATAGCTATGGTCGTAAACCATCTTTTTCAAATTAAATGGTAACTCGAGCTCCACAAATCTTCGATTATTTAAGCAATCGAAGCTACACGAACTGCATATCTAGGGACACGTAATTCCGAATCGCATTTAATTTGAAAAAGATGCAGTGAAATACTTTGAGGATTAACATCAAAAAGCGACTGTTAACTTTAAATTACAATAAACAACCCAAAGACAACGAACGTTTCTTAAAAGGTACACGTTCTGCAACGTCTAACATTCCTCTAAATAAATATTGACATGGCAGAGACGAGCAATGCCGATAAGGCTTATACAATAACCTCTTTATGTAAATAGCCACTCATACAAGTGATGAAGAGCTTCTCTAGGGGAAACTTGAGACTTTAGCGCACTGGGACCGGGCAACACAAGCAACTGACACTTAGTGGCAGTTGTTATTCATACCACTTTGTTCGAAACACTGTTTTATTAAGTTTGATCCATAATAATTCACTTCGCATTGACGAGAGCAGTCTGTCATAAATTAGATTACACAAATAAGTACATAAACGGATAACATGTGTATTAGTAGCTCTATGTTTTACGCGTATGTAATGTGACGGATTTAATGCATCATTTTTATTTTCCGATAATCAGTGTATGCTGAAGGTTTTAACATAAGTAAGTGGGCATAAATCGGACAGAACCTATCTATATGCATATTTCAAACTATCAAACATTTTGCAATAAACACTAAAGTGATTTTTAAATACATTGTTGTCAGCAAAGGCATTAATAAAATTTACGGATAATAATCTTACTTCTGGATGGGAACAACCTTTTTTATAGGGTGAAAAAATTCAAAACCGGTATTCTGGTACTCCATAAAGAAAACTTTGGGCCGTCTACAAAATGATTGAAATATTGCCCAATCTTCTGCAATTGTTGCGTTGTGTCTACTATGTCATGCACAAAAATATTTCAGTATATACAGAGCGATCGATAAGTATCAGATCAAGGTTCCACTTTGTCTCAATCTCTTGAATTTTATTACATTCTTAGTTTCGCGTGTCTATTTCTAGCAGATATTTATCAAAATACACTCCCCGACAAAAACTTAGACGCGGTAAGATGTTTTAAGGGTTACAACATTTCTTTGCGAAACTCGCAAGATATCTAATTAAGTTTTTATTCATAAAAGTAAAATAAACTTTAAAATATCTCCTCCAGTAATATATGAACTAAATAATAAATTATTACTCCAATGTTTAAACAATTTCTGCGACAAAAATTAAGACGCTCAGTTGCAAATGTAAAACAAAAATCAACAAATGAGTGATCAGTAATGCGTAGATCCTCCATTGTTCTTAATCACTTCCAATAGTCTGCTATTAATAGGTTTATATAAATTTAACACATAATTTTGAGGGATATTCTGCGATTCAGTCACTATTGAAGTTTTGAATTCCTGTACCGTGAAATATTGACGGCCTAAGCCATAAACGCGACGTGCCAATTCACCCCACACGTTTTCAATAATGTTTAAGTCTGGTGACCGTGCCGGCCACTGTGCAGTTTTAATCTTTTTCTCTTTAAACCATTCAGTAATGGTTTTTGCTTTATGAATTGGCACGTTATCTTGCTGAAAAACAAAATTGCGCCCGGACCATTGGTTTCCAAAACGTAGAAGATTGTCACGCAATAAGTCTTTATACGTCTCAGATGTCATTTTGTTTGTGCAAAACACTATTTCACTTTTATCGCGGAATCCAATCGCTGCCCATATCATCACAGATCCACCCCCTAATTGTCTGGTCATTTTCACTTTTGGTTCCTTTCTCAGATCATGATAATAATGCGAGTACCCATCCCATCCGGGAAAATATAACTTTTTCCCATTGTTTCTTCCAGGATACGTGTTCTTCGGCAAATCTCAACCTCACTTTTTTGTGTTTCGGTGAAAGTGGCGGTTTTCTCAACATTTTCTTCCGTGATATTACCGGTGACGCCTTTAAAATCCTTTAAACATTACGCACGTGCGTTTGTACCCCCGCCTGTTCTGCAATAACTCTCGCCGACGCAGAAGAATTGGATGCACACCTCAATATGATGCGTTTATCCTGCTCACTTACAGCTTTCGGTCGCCCCTGGCCTTTTGGTTTGCCGTAATTTTCCGGATCTTTTAGGAAATTTCTCACGGAATGATCGCTTCTTCGTAACCGACGAGCAATTTCCTTCTTACTAACACCATCCTGGTGCCAGGCTAGAACTTTACCCCTTTCTATCAAGGATAACTGCTTTTTTCTACCCATATTGCAAACACTTTATAAAATATAATTTCTCGTGGTGAAATGTGTACACTTTACCAGCACAACCACTGCATATAAAGAGAAGTATCAAATTAAAAAATTTTTGCTTATATTAATGTAATAAATGCACAAGGTCTAAATTTTTGTGGCATTTAAAATTCCTATTTTGATCTGGGAAAATCTCAATTACCCCTCATAAAGCAATAAATACCCAGAAATATCTATAAATGGACTATTTACATAACAAGTGTTAATAACCCTCATTTACATTTTATATAATGTCTATAAACTTTGTTTCGTAAATAGAAACGATACCGCGTCTATGTTTTTGTCGGGTGTATGTATAATGTTGTTTCTAATCATTTAAATGTAGATATATGTTTATACAGAACTACAGGCCTTGTAGGCCTCATATTTCTTCAGTTTCTTCAATTTTTTCCTATCTTATGTTATCCCTTGCCAATCGCCAACATCCGTCTTTCTTCACTGCTGTCATCTACTTCGTCCTCGGTCTTCCTCTTCTTTTCTTTTCACTTTCTCCATCGTTGGTATCACATGTCCTAAGTATCTCAACCTCTGGGTCTTGATTACTTCCGATATCTTCGGTTCTCCATACTAGTTCATTGCTTCTTGGTTTGTTCATCTTGTCCAACCTGCGCCTGCTGCTTTTACCTCTCCCAGAATCCCTCAGAATTTTGCTTTCCCATATTTCCGCTGTTGCCTCCATTTGTTTGTTAAGGATCCACCACACCACGTTCAATGTTTTTCCAAATTGAGATGTTACCATTAAGACGTACACATTGCCTACGGCTGGTTATATAGCTTTCCATAAATAAGAGAGCAGAATTAGAAAGACTTATGTAATGAAGTAAAGCCAAAAAAGTTCTGTAACATATAATTGCTAATTCATAACTTTTTCCAACATCTTAGAACACACCAGCAGAACGCTTTTTGGGTTTAAATTCGTTGGTCTGTCTCGTTTTAGCTATTGGAGTGATAGCTCGTTTCCAAGAAGAAGAAAAAGTATTCATAGTAATGAAGCTGTTAATAATATGAGTTAAGTAAGGCAATATGGTAAGACAAAACATTTCCCAAATCAAAATATTCGAACTATCGTGTCCCGAAGCAGTCGTGTTAACTTCTTTAAATTCATTTAACCCATTAGATACTCTATTTGTGTTATACGATGTAGCAAATCCGTGTTATCTGGATCTTATGTGTGGATTTCGTTCAACAAAGAAATTGTTAATTTCTTCAACATTCTGAAGATGTTCTGGTATTTCATTGTTTCCATTACGTTTAATAGTGAGGGCGTTCCAAAAAGGTATTATAATTTTTATTCTTAAATGTGTACTCATAATACGCGCGTTTTTCATTTTTTTACAACAGTATTAGTAACATTTCTTAAACTTTTGTAATAATCCTAACGCCCCGGATACAGAGAAATCTTGTATTTATTGCGAACATCATCTCTTAATTTCATCAATATCATCAAGTTCTGCGTCAACCATGGTAGATCCACTCTTAGTTATTTAGATATATTTCAAAAGCGCAAATGTATTAATGAATGCCATAACACTCATCTATATAAAAAAATAATATAATACATTTCAATTACATAATCCATGTTATTTGCTTTCTTTGAAAATTAGAATTGTATGAACCAATATTTACACGTTCCAATTAATGTTATTTTCCTATTGACACAATAAAATTCCTGCTAACTGAACGGAAATAGCCGGATTCTTGGATTCCAGAGAAGTAATAAACAAATAACTTGTGCACGTCCAATTTAACCTTGAAAATAGTACAATTACTCCAGACGTGAATTTATCGCGAAGACGTGTTAAAAATGAATTTGTGGCAGAAATAGCTGCTGGCTAGACGATTGCTATGTGATGTAAGATACCAACTCTAGTAAAGATGTTAGTAAACTTGCTATGACGGGAAAATAGAGCGTAGTATATAGAATGTACGTAATACTGATGTATGCATAAATTAAAAATGTACCTACATTATGACCACTAAAGAACAACAATATCGCTGAAGAAGAATTGCTTGCTAAACATTCAGGACGTTCGTATGCGGATTCCTAACTTCCAATGCATATTTTGCATTTTTATATAAAATTTAAAATGCGTCAAACTATCAAATGTATCTGCACAGTAAATATGCTTTTGTTATAGTTTCAGGAGGTCCAGATACCATTTTGATTGCTCTGACAAAACTTATTGGAGTATATTGCAGCAGTACATTAAATTAACCATGTTCAACATCGTGTTTATTCTTTCAGAATCTAAAAGAGAAGTCCTTCATTTGTAAATTAAAACTGCTAAAAATAGGAAATACTCAATTGAATAAAATTTAAACCACATGTAAGGTGTTTAAAATATCGGGCGTTAGAGAAACAAAAACCCCAAATTATCTCAAAAATTAATCTTCATTCGGAGTACGACTGGCGATGGGAGTTTATGAATTCTTGAAATAGTTGTTTCAAATTAATCAAATAATGCAGTACAGGAAATCTTCAAGAGAGGCACACAAAAGAGCAATAATATTCCTTTTATTGAAAAAAAATCAAACTTGTATCGTGTGTAACGGAAATTGAACATCCTGTATACTTGCATATAATTGTTTTTTATGCGGAACTTCTTCCTCTTCTCCTTTCTTCCTTCCTCCGTTGCCCTTCTCTTTTTTGTTGTCTTTTGTATGTACTTTCAACAATTTTATACTTGCTGTATTATCTTTTTATCTTTATTAAAACTAATATCTACACAATTCTATGGTAAAGAAAGATTAGTATTAGTTTGGATCGAAGAAAAACTATTGGGGAAGTTAGTCAAAGTTAAAGGAGCAGATCTAAGCTTTCGAATTTAATTTTAATTTTTAGTCAGAGAAGAACAGTTCTACAATATAAGAAGGATGGCAAAAATTGTCATAAGAAAAAAACTGAGTAACCGTACACTTCGTGTTTTTGTAAATTCTATTAAATACTGTGTGATAGGGTTGCTTTAGAAAACAATCCCATAATTCTGGGAGACTAGGGCGGTGTCCACCCCTGAGACAGAGGAGGCAATTTTAGCACGCGTAGAGCCAAATCCGAAGGCGAGAATAGCCGAAGTAGGAATTAGAGCTCCATTGTAGCATCCAGTTGTTAGATACATTTTCCATTGAACACTTTGATGGGTATTTTAGACGGCAGGTTACTAGGCCCGGTTGTTTTACCAAACCGATTAACAGAACACAATGGTTGGACCAAAGACAACAAATGTGGCTCCAGCACTGCGCATTTTCCGATGGCTGTCAGAAAACGTTTGCAGGGAACCTTTGTACAAAGATGAATAGGGGCCGACCTATATCATGGCTTACAAGATCGCTTGATTTAAAAAACATTAACTCCTTTCTTTGGGGCTCTTTGGAAAATTTATGTACGCTACGTTTACAGATAATCCTGAAGAGCAGCAACATCTAGTAGAATAAGGATGCCACCGAGTCCAAGTCATGGAGAGATTTTCAAAAAGCCGTGGCGGAAATGTCGTCGATGCTGTGAAATGAAGGGAAGGCCATAAAGTTCTTGTCTTAGTATAAATTACGTCGGTTGTTTGTACATAATGAAAAATTGTGTGAACCCAGAATGTCACAATAAAAAAAAAATCAGATTATTTTATCGATAGCGAAAAAATATGCATCCATTTAACATTTGGTTAGCTGGTTTCATAAGAAAGCTACCGCCACTATAGAGATCCTACACAAAATAGCTCTTTTATTTTTCTTTCTTTTTCAGGATTTTGTTTTCTATCAACTAATGCTAACATATACAAAGTTTCGTTGAAGAAGGATAAATAATTTGAATTAGCTCGAAAATGTGCCAGGGTTTTGTTTATTGGCACATTATAATGTAGCGAAGAAATACTACTGTTGTAGCAAATTAGTAATTAATCAATAATTTTGAACAACTAGTAACAGAGTGTCTAACAAATTTATCATACGCCGTATATATATATATATATATATTACTTGAAATGAGTAAAGTAATATTCTACAACGGCTCTAAAAAACATTTAGTTTTAACGCGTAATGATTACGGGCGTTAACAGCCGTTCCTCAATTATACCATATGCGTAACATACACACATACATAAGTACATATCTGCTGTTTCTAAGCAAGGAAGTAAGTGCACCGATTTTTGATCCCCAGGGAAGGGGTGTTTCGACAATTATTACCAACCTTATCATTATCCATTCGCTCGTCTACCCAATTATCGCAGCCATTTATACTGTGCACTTGTTATATGTATTTCTCAGATGTTTCAGGGCAATATAAAACCACAATCGTAATTTTTAAAACTTATTACACTACGCGTTTCTTTCCAACAGCTACAGTTTTATGAAAATAAAGTATGCACTCAGGGGATAACAAACAATAATGTTTGTTGATTAGTTCTGAGACAATAGGAATTCTGGGTTAAGTCGTTTCTGCAATTAATACTCGTTGTTTATCATACAGAGACGTGCTATTGGACTAAAATATATTTAATAATCTGATACTTCCGGTTATACGGGAAGTAGCTGTGAACTTTGTTATTTTATATGAAACAGCTGTATATTATTACAATTTTGGAATTCCTAATTCAATTTTCAAGGTTTCCATTTTTCTCCAGTTTCGATGATATGAGATAACTTAAGTTTTGTAGATAAAAGTGTTAGTAAAGAATATTGAATAGTACGAAAACGGTGCATTTAAACATATAGCATGTTACATAAAAGCACCCTAAAATTAAGCGAAGAATCGAAAAATGACATGGTATGTAGGTATTCCGTTTAAAATAACAAAGTTTTGGTTCTGTACAACTTCAACGGAACACTACACAATTAAAACAAATCAAAAAGTTACACTCTGATAATGTTGGTCCAATGCTTACGTTGGAATCGAAATTTACTTCTTCTTTTGGGAAGTCCTATGAGAAGCGATCTAATGGTGTAAAATCGGGGCTGTAGGAGGCCTATGAATAATCCAAACCGGAAATTGATTGTTCAAATATCCTTCAACCGCAAAAACATTATGCGACACGGCTGTGTTTTGCTACCAAATCATGCTGTCTAATTAATTTCTGCGGTAAGTCATTTACTTGTGGAACCATTGTTTTCAAATAATACGTTTCCATCACCAAGGAAAAATTAAATATGTTTCCGCCGTTAATTTAAATCTATAGAAAATTGGTTACTTTATTTTGGAAAGTATCATACCGTACATGTATTGACTTCCTACAAGGCTTTTTATTCGTATTGCTTTATTTCTCGTTTCTCGTTTCCGCGAGCACTTTTTTTTTTAATTTTAAAACAGAAGTGAAAAAAGTGGATTCATTAGTCCACAATCTCATTAAAGAAATTAGGGTAATTGTTTCGACTTCCAAAACATTCTTTGGCAAAACTATAAACTTTTCCTCATCTAAACTTCTGTGAGCTCTTGGGCCGGAAATATTTTATACAGCTTGGAATCAAGTTCGATGGATTGTGGAGATGCTTTTATCTAATTTCTCTGTAATAGTTAATATAGTGCTCTCCAAAGTTTATATAATAAAATAGTTTAGTGAGACTTACTGGCGAGTACTTGATTTTTAGATTGAAATTGGTGACTCAATGTGAATTCATGATTGATGATACATATATTGCCTGGCATTGTTTTCAACAATTTCGACGGGTTGTGTCGTCCAATTTTAGAAACTCATATAATTGGATAGAAATAAGATAAAATAAAACTATTTGCTTTATTTTATCTTTACAACTTCGTCTTCTATTCGCTTTGATATTTTGAAATATCCTGGCTGACCTGAAAATGCACGAGTAATTTAAACGTAAGCAACCGATCGCCAAATTTAATTAAAGATATTTGTGAGGTTTTTACCCGTTTCTACTTAATTTTTAACTTCAAAATACAGCAACGTATTAAGATGTTCTTCATTTACTCTGACGTGACATTTTTTTTTTCGGCAAAATCAATACTATTTACCGCAACTGTTCAATACAGCCTCCAATTTGATGATTTTAAAGTTCAAACCTTTCTCCCAAGTTGTACGCTACAACATTTCGGGGTGAACGGCAGCAATTTTCTCATTAATACTGTCTTTCAATTCTTCCAACGTTTTTGGTCGTATTCTAAACACAACATTTTTTTAAGAACCCCAAAACTAAAAATCCGCTAGATTTAGATCAGACAATCATGGAGGACAATTTTCAAAATTACCCCGTTTTTTCCAACTTGCCGATCAAATGACGGTACGTCTTCATTTAACAGAGATCTACTCTGAAATCGTTTCTCTTACGATATTTTCGTTTAATTTCTATGACATTCATAATAACATTGTACAAAACTTATTCTTGTTTATAGTTCGAATCCTTTTAAGCTCATCTCGTTAAAATTTACGTTAAAATCAGTTTATTTCGAGAAGAAATCACTTAATAGTAAATGCTTTGTTTTGCCACTTGTGACGGTAATTGTCGTGACGAAACTTTTGTTTTACATAGATACACTTTTGATTCCAACTCTGAATTGCAATTTCTTCAATTCTCTAAAACTATGAAAGAACTTAAAGCAGATCCCCTACTTTGTGACAACCGCATACATGCCTACAACCGTGTACACTGCCGTTCAAAGAAGTTCGGTCGGTTATTAAAAAACATGAAAAGGTTACAGAAACAAACGAAACTAAAAACAAAATGCAATTTTATTGTATGTACAGGTAAAAAAGACAAAAATAAATAAATAAAAAGTTATTCTGGCCTAATATAACATACTGAACATTATTTTTTTTTTCATCGAAAAAACCTCCTTTGCTGTTAATCACCGCTCGGACTATTCTAGGCATTCTTTCGATAAGTTTTGTTAAAACAGATTGTGGCATATTAATCCATTCATGTTGCAGAATATTCCCTAAATGTTCTTGTGAAGTTGGGCATATTTTTCGGATCCTCCTGTCCAGTTCATCCCACAACAACTCTATAGAGTTCAAATCTGGGCTTTGTGGGGGCCATGTCATTACTTTCAGGGTGTGCTGTTCTATATGCCATATTAATTTATGGCTTTAATCCCATAGAAAAGAGTGTATGCTTAACATTTTTCTAATTTTATGTATTAATAATTGTATACGGTGCGATATAATAGATTTTTATTGTATGACCGAACTTCACTGAACGGCTCTGTATAACAGTAACAGTATTTTGAATATCATCAAGAAGAATACAAACGGTGTCATATATTACCTTCACAGTTTTACAATCTGTGACACAAAGGAAAGTAAACTCCAGGGCACAAAATTTTTGGTAAACGATAAATATTGCTATGTTACTAAGCTAATGTGGCTTAGGCGTTTTTGTTATCAGTTACACTATACATAAAAAGGAGAAGTATACAAAATTAGCGTATAATAAAAATTAATAAACTTTTTCAAATTTGTAATGTAATAATTTACATACGTAATATGTACGAACTAATCTAAACGAAATTCAACCAAAAAGAAATTTACCAGTAAATTGGTACTAAGCCAATAATTGAAGAAACACCCTTCCCAACATAACCAAGAAGATGTAAATTAAATTCACTTAATCGCTTGAGGCCAGGACTGCCAAGTAATTTTATCCATTTTAAGTTACTTAAATTATCGAGATACACGATACCATTAACAGCGAGCACGCGTCATCTACAGGGAGCAATAAATATGCGGCAGAAGTTTATGGAACGAATCTTTATCAATTCTTTATGTTACCACTTGATATTAATTGTTATTGCGCACAGGCACTTCATAATTGATAAAGTTATAGTGCGTGCTGTACCGTTGTTGATGCTGATGTAAGCTAATACTCCGACGGTTGTCATCTATCGAACACGTAGAAAAATAAACGAATAATTGAAACGATTAGTCAAATAAATAATTTTAGTATTTGCAATAAAATATTTGAGTGACTACCACTAATAGCAAAATTCTGTATTATTCTGGTATTCTCTTGTATTCGTCGCTGAAAAAAAGTTGAATACGTTAGGATTTGACTAAAAATAAATAGCAATAAGTAAATGTTGCTACTTATGCTTCTTATGGAAAGTTACTTGAAATACTAAGAAATAAAAATCTGTCGTAATCTTAGTAATATGAAAGCTATTCGTCCTGTCTGACACTAATCATGTTATTCTAGTCCATTATTGTACAAAATTATTGCTTTCTATTGGAAAAGATCTATGGCCAGCCATATATCCCGTTTCACATTGTTCAGCTATTCATGAATAAATAAATAAGATGCTGTTAGCGATACATACATTCAAATAACGAGCGTTTGAAAAACTTCAGTTTAGTGAGTGAATGGTTAAATTAGTTCTAAATTGTATCAGCTTTAGTTTTAATGATCAACCATGATTAGTTGCGTTTCAAGTAGCCGCACAAACAAGTGAATAATATATTTCACGACCATACTTAGGCTAATACTGTGGGGAACTACGGCACTGTTCGGCTATGTTAAGTTGTATTCAGTTGCGTTAGATTCTATACATGTAGTTTCACTCGAAGTTGTTCGGCTTTGTACGGTCTTACTTGGTACCATTCGGGTATATTCGGTGTTTGTTTAACACTCCTTTTAAGACCATGTTACGCTGTTCGGATATGATCGGTTTTGTTTGGCCCGTTTGGAACCGTTCGACTCCCTTCGATTATGCTCATTTATTTTGAGCTATTTTATGACATTCAGCAATATTGAGCTGGTTCTGGTTTTATGCCGGTAGATTCTGTGCGGCTTCTATCGATTACATTTAAGCTTGTTTGTTGTCGTTAAGTTCCGCTCGATTATGTTTTACTGTAAAATTTGCGACACCAACATTCTATCTTAAATCCAACTATAGTAAATAAAAAATAAAAATTAATAAAACATTTTGTTAAATGAAATAAACCTAATGTAATCCTACCAACCTGTATAATTTTCCAAATAAATTGAACATATGACATTATGAAGGTGTAAATACTTTGCTATAGTACTTTAAAAATGAAGAGAGATATGTCATCATATCTTGCAATTTACCAATTTTTCATTAATAGACATCATTGCTAAAGAATTTAAGCAATCGCCGTCCATGGTATTGCGTAAAAAAAGGTTTTAATTCTCTTTAACATTGAAAAATATCCATAAGTGTTGTTGAAATTATATTTAGCAGCGTTGTACGTTTGACGAAGGTTATTATTCATTATAAATGAAACCAAATTGCTCCAAAAATATTTCCGATATCCGGTCGCGGAGACTTGCATAAATGTGAATAGAATAACGTCACAACGTCTAAAAGAGAAGCGGAAAGGCAAGTAGTTAGCTGTGATATGTATTTTCTTATGGAGGTCCAAGTTCACTTTTTATCCCCACCACAGCTATGTCACCTAACCTGTTACGGCAGGGGCGTCACCCTTTGGCGCGAAATTTGAAACAGGAGCTGTTCAAGCTGTTCGGTGAGCTGTTCAAGGAACTGTTTACGCTGCTCATGGGAGCTTGAATAACTTAAACAGCTCCCGTTTCAATTTTGACACCAAAGGATAGACCCTATGACGTCACAGATTACGTGACATACCCCCTTTCTCGGGTATGTCAGGTGGTGGAGATAAAATGTGAATTAGAACAAATACATGGGATTTTGTGCCAGAACTGTCACAGGTATTCTACTAAAGCAGTTGCGAATTTACAAAATGCTTCGACCTTCAACAGTTCTGATACTTAAATGCGACCACGATACGAAAACCTATCCCTCATTTGCCATTACGGTACGAAAACATAAACTTTTGTATGGTCTCTACGATTGTTTTCCTCTTTCTCGACGTAAACTCGGATTCCACATTTTGTTGAATAATTTCCTTTTATTTTTCTTCTAAAGGAAGTCTATTAAAGCCACTGTTTAAAATTACACAAAACTGTTCTTTTTTTAAATTAATAAAATTACTTGCCGCTATTTAAAAACGCGGAAAAATATTTATACATGGGCTAGACTGTGGTTGGTTGTTTAACCAGGCGTCGTATCGCTACCATAGCAACTAGGGCCTCAATTTCACCGCGTCACAAATATTTCATTCCAAGTGTGAGAATGGTATGCGGTATAATTTATTTAACAATATAGACCAGGGAATAAATAGTCGTAGGATATTCAATAATCCGTAACATGAACTTGAATAATTTTATTTATGAATGAAATTGAATTTTTAAACGGTATACCGGGAAAGGCGCGCAGCTTTATGGACACACCACCCCTGCAGTGTACTCTATTGCTGGAATTAAGATACATTTGTTAAAGTATTCATTATTCTATTTCATCAAAGCAATCAGTATTCTTTCTTGTAGAAAATAGAAAATTATATAATTCGCATATTATGCGTCGTACGGTATATGAATGTTCTATACGGAATATTGTGTTTAATCTAGTTTGTAGTCGTATATGTTAGACACTTAATCAATTTTAGTTGTAGGGGTGATAAACATGCTGTGGTTTCTACGGCCTCTCTAGGGACTTCACCCTATGACGAAAGATTTAACATATGCTTTTGTTATAAATCTGCTTTTCTTTTCCTATAATGTCGATTGAAAACGTAGTTAATAGCTGCTCATATTAGAAAATTTTAGTTGCATATGTGCTTTATTCCTATACAAGTAATCCGAATTGACGGACTATCATCTTAGTTATTGTTGGTCCTACGAAATCAATTAAATCGGCTAACTAGTAGTTTTTTGCCGTTAGATAGTATGCAGTTCGTAGAAAAAACTATCGAACAACGTATTTTTATAAAAAAGAATAAAACATACTATTTTTCATTTACTGTACCTAGCAAAAAGCTTTAAATCTATAAGAAGCTACCCAAGAAAGCTGAAACGATTGGCAAGTGTATTATTGGCTTAAAATATATAGCTACGATAGCTACTCTTCTATAGTACTTTGTGCAACACAAAGTTGATTCATACAACAAAACCACAAACTTTGTAAAGATACCTGAAAAGGAGTACTGGTTGTACACCGCTTTGAACCGAAGGAAAACTATTGGAGAATGCAGTCAAAATTTAATTGAAGGACAAAATAAAACTCTCCTTTAAAGAGACTATTAACACGTTAAGGCAGTTGATATTCGGTTCTGGTATAGTTCACATGTTGAGTTACCGTGATCAACTGTTTCCCGCTCAATTAGTTTCGCCTTTGGCGTGGTTTACACGTTGAGTTACCGTGTAACTGTGGCTACCACATTTCTTTCTCCTGAAAAGGCCCCATAAGAATTGTGGACGAAATGTCGAGTTCTCGATTAACCACCATGACACGGTCCAAAGCCGGAACACATTTAGTTTCAACTGACTCTGGCCGTGGAAACTTACGCTATTGTTAGTAATTTTCTAAAATTGTGTAAGAAACTTAAAACAAAAATAATATACTGGGGGTTCCACTAAAGCAGAATAGCTTCTAACCAAAATACTTAACTTAACAGAATATTACACGTATACCGTTAGCAACTCAGAACCAGAAAAGCTCGTTTGCATAAAATTTGAAGCAAATTATACAGGACTATGTGCAACTTTTAGGGATGCGATGATAAACTCTTTTGACTCTATTGACTTCTTAAAAAAAAAATACATATGTATTGATTAAGTCTTTCATCGTTGTGTTAGCTTTATCTCTATATGAAATACTTAATTTGTTGGCATCAATATTCGTTTTTGCCTCATTTCTATCTGATGACAATTTCAAAATAATATAATTCTTAAATTGTTTCTACATCAAACATAATCATAATATTAATAATAATCTTTGACTTTCTATATTTCTTTATAGCTCTCTGTTAGTGTATCAAATTTCTCCAATAAACTCACTTTTCAATACGACAAACCTCTTTTCACTTGTATAAATATGTCATTAATTATCGTTATTTTAAAAGAAACAGTTTAAATAAATGTCCCCATAAATCAAATTAATCCAGTCCTAAGTTTTTGCTAGTAATTTGACACTGTAACACCTAAAAAATAAACAGATGTAGCGTCTCCACTGATGTGCCAGTACCTATAAACATGTGCATCAAACTAGCGCTACCTATATAATTCTTGCTTGCTAACATTAATAATTTGTATTGGTATTAAATATAATATGCGTAAAATTGTAGTCATTTGCATCAGGTAATTTCTATTAAATACATAAATAACATATTATTACTCCATTGGAAAAATTATAAATTTAATATTAGTTAGGGTAAATTGAGCAAGTTATTAAGATTTTTTAAATCTTACCTCACTTATAAGTAGAATTGTAACTCTTAGCGGCACAATAGGATCGGATCCATGTTGTGCGTAGATCTACAGTTCTATACATAATTAAAGAACTTCTATGTCTACTACATTTTCTTTTTCATTAATATTGATGGAAGATTGGACGACCCCCAAACTAATAATGTATTGTCCCTTTAGATAGGAAATATTGTAAGAATTATTTTGTTCGGATATATTATAACAGAAGCAATAAGCCTCCTTTAGATAAATGGGGATCGCTGTGATATTTCCAACCAGCAAAAATATTATTATTTAACCAGTCCATTTTATGGTTTTGTTGTGTCTATAGACATTTAATATTGTTTCCCGTATAATATTATATTAATCCGTTTTTAATTCTTGGACAAAGATCGATAAGTTCACTTTTTTTAGTTTTTAATAATAAAAATAAGAATATTGTTACTAAACGGCGCATATTGAATTAGCTTGACAACAAATTTGAAAAAAATTGTTAAATAACCGTCGTCATATTTATAGTTAAAAATTAATTACTAATATCTTCATAAAACTCCAATTAACTAACAGTGATGAATGTATGCGCGAAGTAAGTGGTATAAGTAGTCTTATGCAAAACAAGAATTACCAAATAAAAAAAATTACAAAATTCACACTCTATGTACGGAAATAATTTTGATACTAAAGGAGTACCGAAAGAAATATTTTACTAAGAAGCCCATACTGCTTTTATCAAGTTTCTTTTCACTTTGGAACTATCTACAAGTATGTTGATGATTTGATATGTGATATACTACAAGATTTCATTCGTGAGACTTTAGAATGTTTCAACAACTTTCACTCGTCCATTCAATTTACTGTGCGATATGAGAAAGACCACTCACTGCTATTTTTGGACACTCGAGTGATAAGATCACCCAGCAAACACTTAGTCTGAACTGGTACACTAAACCCATATATTCAGGACGTTACATCAACTACTATCTAATCTAATCTAATCACGAAGCTAAATACTTTACTTTCCTGAAAAGCAGGGTTTTACAAATTTGTGACCCTTCCTTCAGAGAGGCCAAAAACAAACTCTTTTCTGAACAAAGATTATCTACAAAGTGTCTGGAAAATCTACTCTAATGTAACAACGACAACATTACATTATTTTACGTTCCCATATATAAATGTTTTGGCGGAAAGATTCTGCAAAATTTGTAACGATCAATCAAACGTAAAGATTACTAATTATACTTCCTATCCACTTAGTTCAATTCTTTCCCCGATTAAAGACAAAACTCCTAAGGAGTCTTGTCATCTACTCTAATCTTTGTAGAGGTTACGATAGCAGATTTGCTGGGCAGCTGTTTAAAAACAAAATTTCGTAGCACAGGAGATATTGTGCAGATGATACCGACAACGTACGTTTTTCCGTACACCATCCTGAAACTGGTTATGCTTTGGTATTAACGATGCTATGTTTGGTTTTTCTGTATCTTGCTTTTCCGTCATCACATGCACATACAATTGTTTATTGATACTGTCATAAGCGTTGGCTCCTCATATATACTGGCTAGTCGCTTGTTTTTTGACTACCCTATATTCGAGTGACTCTGCTGTCTGATCGTTCTCAGTCCGTCCAGTCGCCTTGCCTTTTACTCTAAATTTGCGCTATCCTCTTAGTTGTGCACATAGGATTTACAATTACGATCGCCTCCTGCGTTCCTAAGTTTCATTATTTTTTCTTATTTCACAAATTTATAATTTCCGACTAGAATAAGCTCTCAAATCTTAAGTATTACAAGAAATTTAAACAAATGTTAACTAAAAGTGTTAATGTGTTTAAAGGATGTTATCAATTTACTTTGAATGATATTTGATGGTTTATTAATACCGTTTCCTCGCCCTCACTTAAATATGCCTACTAATTTTTTCTTGTGGCAATATTTAACAATATTCCACAGGGCAGCGTACTTAGTCCTCTGCTGTTTTTAATCTTCTAAATTCTAAATGATATGTTTCTGTCAACTTGTGGTACCCAATGTACAATAACTAGCTACGCAGATGACACAAATCTATTAATTAGAGCAGACATATACGAAGATCTGTTGAGAAACTGCAACACACATTTTGGAACTGTGGAAAAATGGTTTACATTAAATAATTTTGTACTAAACAAAGAAAAAACTTCCTGCATAATTTTCAGAAGTAATACTATAGCATCAATACCGGATAAAATTGTGCTTGGCAATAATACTTGCAGAGTAAGGGACGTTAGTAAGTTCCTGGGAACTTTTATAGATCAACACCTTAGATGGAACTTACACATAAACGAACTTTGTAAATCTTTAGGCAATACCTGTTTTCTAATTAAAACTCTATCACAGGTGTTAGACATGGGTGCTTTAATGACGGTGTATTATGGGAACTTTTATTCCAAAGCCAAATTTGGCATTATATTTTGGGGCTTGTCTACTGACATTAACAGAATTTTTACTCTACAAAAAAGGACAATAAGGTTTATGTTTGCTAAAAATTATCTAGAAACTTGTAGAGGACTTTTCAAGTTAGGTAACATTTTAACAATATATGCACTTTATATTTTAGAATGCAGAATATTTGTTTGCAAACATAAATATACTGTTAGTGAATGCTTTTTTGAACATGAATATTCTACAAGAAACAAAAATAATTACAGGCTACCTAAACACAGACTGACTGCTAGTCAGAAGTCTGTGCAACACGCTGATATGACTTTCTTTAATAAGTTACCACGCTGTGTAAAAACAATAAAAACTATTGGTTTATTTAAGAAGCAATTAATACGGTATCTTTGCGATATAGAGCCATATTCAATACAAGAATATTTAAATTATTAGAACCTTGCAGCTCACTATTCTCTGCTTCTATTACGAGTTTTCTTTCATCTACTTGCGTTGTAATATTACTTTGTATTTAGTTCTTATTCAAGAGTTTGTGATTTAATTGTTAGCTGAGTATTGTCTCTCTTCTATATACGCTTGACTATTTCTCTAACATTTTGTTTGTGAAATACATTGCTATTATTATTATTAACATCTTTCGTCATATTAGCCCAACGGGTAGCACCCAATTACAGAGCATTACATACATACAGAAAAGATATAAATTAAATTTCCAGAAAGATATCTTCATAAATCCTATTAGCATCGTCTCCAACAGTTTGCTTATTCGAACCGCTCTTCGAACTCCTCAGAACATCATCATCCCTCAGTCCAAATCTTTGATTGAAATTTGTGCCATAAATTAAAAAAAAAAACGTAGATTACTTTCGTATCGAATAGCGGATGAAAAGTATCGTGAGAGTTTTTGATAAAAACTGTTATTTAGGCTTTTGGTCAGAAATAAAAAAAATACTATTTTAGTGTTTATGGAGAGTTAGGGGGTAAAATCGTTGGTTAAATTTTGTATCAGAATTCATACTTAAAATCAATAACAGGAAAACCCGTTTGCAAGGTTCATATTAGAAAAAACATACTTCATCATTTTTGGAAAATCAATGCTCAAGAAAATAAATTGGAGGTGGACAATTTGGCACGAGTAGGTTCCGAAACTCGATAATATTTCTTTGTTTCTAACCAGAAGCATATGTACCAAATTACTAGACTGCCAAACGAACTTATTTTACACCCTTAAGGACTAAATTTCCAAAAATCAATGCGTGCCTACACACAAAAGGATTGTGATTATAATAGCGACTCTGCGTTGATGAGTCAGACAATCAGGACTTGTCTTTTTATAAAATTAATATAGGTGGTGATGAACATTCTATATCAAATGTAGAATCGATCATGTACGAAACAATAGATAGTAAAGGTGAAAGGGAAGGAGAAAATGATAATATGTAAAAAATAAATAATATAATAAATTAAAAATAGGAAATAGGAAGTCCGAGTATTTCTTTTTGGAATTGAACCTCCGTATCTGCTTCCTTTTTATATTTTGGTAAAGACTCCGCTAAAGATAAAAATTATCAACGATAATGAAATCATATGCCTGAATTTCCCGCAGCTCACTAATTATAATTTGTGCAGTTGGAAGACGTTTAGATGTACCGGGAATATAATTTGCAACTGATGGATCAAGAATAGAGCACAAGATGTTCGATCTGGCGAATAGAGTGGATCGTCTATCAACTGGAACCCCAATTCGTGAATTTTTACCATGGCGACCACTGAAGTGTGAGACAGTTGTTGTGTTGTCTTGGTGGAACAAAATCTTCTTTCGACTATGATGATGATCACTTTTCCGGCCACTTTCGCCTTTTTCGGAGCCGATTTACTCTTCGCAGTCCAC
This sequence comes from Oryctes borbonicus, assembly GCA_902654985.2. Taxonomy (NCBI): domain Eukaryota; kingdom Metazoa; phylum Arthropoda; class Insecta; order Coleoptera; family Scarabaeidae; genus Oryctes; species Oryctes borbonicus. The sequence continues at coordinate 1,302,628 of LR736861.1, read as the reverse complement.
TGTTTCGACTATCCTGTGGGTTTAGCAGTGCACTGGTGTATCTAAGTTTCACCTATAGTTATTAATCCACATTAAATCTCCGACTTATTTCGCTTAAACTGCTCGAACATGAGTTTATAAATGTTCAATCGAACGCGTTTTGGTCCTGAGTGAGTAAACGCGGCACCCAATTCATTCAATAACTTTTTGCAAGATCTACTCCATTCTATAAATCGAAATATCACAAGCTCTCCTTATTGCGAGCACCATATTCGTGTTAATCAACGGTCAATTTTCTTAGTTCCTTATCTGTGTTTCATGAATTAAATTGAAAAAGTTCTCTTCGGGATTAAATAATATATGTGCCCATATATTGAACGAAGCTGTCAATTATATTATTACGCTTTCTCTGAAGGTGGTAATTCCGTTGCATAAAAAAGGCGATGTCGCTAATATGTCTAACTGCAGACCAATTTCATTTAGGTTCTCTGTTGATAAAATATTGGAATACGCAATATTGATGCGATTGGAATCGTTCTTGGAAAGACAGACAGAGTCTAATATCTGGAACTCAACATGGATTTATATTCAGCAAATCTACAATAACAGCTGTGTGGCTACACAATCGAGCAATCAAAGAAGAAAAAAATACCAATCGGTGTGTTCTGTGATTTGAGCAGGGCCTTTGACTGCGTACAACATAACTTCCTGATAGATAATTTGGAGAAAGCAGGCATGAGAGGTATTGTCGGCATTCTTCGCGAAAGATCAGTGAGCATTTAAAATATTGTTGTATAAAGTAAAATAATTAGGTCTTTTGAAATCCTGTCTGAAAGCATTCCTGTCAAGGAAGCTACTAGGTTAAATGTTAGAAAAAATATTGGGCAGGAGAACTAAAAAGAGACGATGTCCATCTTCCACAGATATATTAAAGTTGAAGTTACATAGTACAAAATCCAATATTTTATCGTTACCATTCCATATACAATTGAATTATTTCAAATTAAATGCAGAGCAAAACAATTAAACAAGAACTTTTCCACTTGCACAGAACTTGCAAACGATAAGAATAATGAGATCTGCCAATGATCTTAACTCAGAGGTATTAATGCATTGAAAGCTGAAGGCGTAAGACAATGCCATAAGAAAACCTTCTCTGCTATGTTCCGTTTGTACGAAATCGCGGTGACAACGTACTACGTTGCAACAAGAGGAAAACAGTTCATTGTTATAAACGGAACCATGTTTCCAAAATTAGGACAATATCGTAAGAAGAATCACAAGAATTACAAAAAAAATATGGAATATTTAAAACATGTACGTTCTGAATACTGAATGAGGGTAACAAATCGTTGGGCAGATTTAGTTTTTCGACGACATAATATTTAGGATTCCATTCTTGTATTATGTTTTCAATTTTACAGTTCCAGAAGGTCGTGACACCTGTACATTTGGCGTCGAATCGACAGTGAAGCATTGTTAAAAATTTATACAGTTTATTAACCATCTAATATGTAAAAAAAGAAGTTTTTCTGTATTTGAAATTTTCATTTGTTATTTCCATAACAATCTTTTACGCTGTTCCCTTTCCCTTCAACTTTTCTTTCATTTCCCGTTCTTGTTCCTAGAGATTACAGCCTAATATTTGAAATGAACGAGTTACGTACAATGTAAACTGATCCTTATATCGATCAATAAGAAATTAATCACTCGCTACGTTCGACTTGCAGCGATAACTAAAACCAATGTTTGCGTAGAAGACAAAAAGTTAATACTCGGTAATTAGTTATGCATACGCTTTAGTAATAAAAAAAGCGCTTCGTGTCCGCGTCGATTTTACGATAATTGCCTTTTGTGCGCGAAAGCACGCTAACCGATTTGGTAGTACTTCGAAAATTTGCCGTAGTCACGGTCGTAGACAGATTCGCCACAGGTATTTCAAAAGTTAATAAATCAGCGTTGGAATGCCGTTTTTCATTGGGTATTCGGTGTAGATTGTTTTAATAGGAAACACATGTATGCCTCCGTAAAGCACATAAGCCTTTACAATCGTTCCTATAGGAAACAAAAGAAAAGTCTCCCAAAGTTAATGCAAAATAAAGTATTGTAAAAAAGTGTATCGACGCACTTACAAAAAAAAACCGCCGATTTAAATTAAAATGTGATTATAAACCGATTTAAATAAGTGTAAGAGCAGCATTCAACACTCCTCACTATTTGCGTAAATACGGCTGAACTATGGGCAGTATTAAAAAGCAATTTAGACACCTTTTTGGCTGTTTCACTGGTGATAACGTCAGTAAAAATTTCTAATTGCTAAAAGAATATTCAAATTACATTGAATTTATGCTTTAAACGCCAAAAAACACACCTATGCGCTATATCCAATAAATAAAACGAAATGGTTTTATCTCTAAAATAATATTCATAACGATCGAGGTTAGTTGGTACTTATATCTTGCAAAAATTTTATTTAAAAAGAACAGTATAATCGACAATATATACAAATTACATTTATTAAGGTAGATACATATTACATAAATTAACGGGATCAGCGGTTAATTTACGCCACATAATTAGCATAATAATCAAAATCTTCATAAAAATGTTTAAAACAAAGAAATTGCTTCTACCATGCACAAGGAATAAATACAGGTGGACCGCAAATATTGCATTGAGGTGTTATTCTTTTATAAAGCAAAAATTCACAGGAACCAAAATGTGGCGACTGTTGATCGATATACCCGCTCTTATATATCATACATATGTAAATATATTGGCGATGATAATTGAGTATGAGTAGATCTATGTCGTAGTTCATAAGTTTTTGTTCGTTGGTATCAAATCGAGCATTGTCCGCTCTAGGAATCCAATAACGAGATATTTTCACCTTCAGTGTTTGATGAGAATGCATCTGCAATCCTTAAAATCCCCTTTAAATTCTAAAGCAAAAAGTAATAAAGCACTAAGTCCTAAATCTAGGGATTTCAGATATATTATGCTTTTTTTTGAGTGGATCTTATAAAAATCATTGTTTTTCAGGTGAACATTAGACGGGTATAGGTTTTGGTACCTACATTATGCAATAAAGAACCTAATATAAAAAAACACGTATGTATTATTCTCAAAAATTAGTAAAAAAGTTATTTTCTTAAGTAGAACATCCTGAATGTTATTTTTGTTTAGAATTTTTGCTAAATCAGCAACACGTCAGTCTAAAATCAACTATTTTTGCACAAAAATTCAAAACAAAAACTCGTTAACAATTCGGAACCACACAAACGCGTGAGTATCAGGTCCTTTTGTGCCTGTTCTACAAGGGTAAATAGTCTGAAAAGTTTCAAAGCTCAACATAAAGATGGCGTTACTCGCCAAAAATATTCTGGTAATATAATTACACATGCGTTGAAAGATACTTTTTAAAATGTAAGGCATGTTGGACTCTCAGTTGTTATTTGTGTCAATGTTTCTGTAAAAATGTAAAAAATCGAATATCGGGTCGTCATTAAATTTTTCCAGTTAAAAGACAATAATCTTATGCGCCACGATAGAGTCTGCTTTTGGAGACTATGTGCCATTATTTCACCCCAATAAAATTTTGAGCAACTGAATTTAAACATAGTTGTACCGGGTTGGTCGGCGATAAAAGCCTGGGACGGCAAAAAACTGCAATCACTGCCGAAAACATCGGAAAAGTTCACCAAATGGTAGTCGACCACCTTCAAATTAAGGCTAGGGCGATAGCAAAAGCTGTAAGTATACGGAAAGAACGTGCTTATCGTATATTGACCGCAAATTTGGGAATGAAAAAAGCTTGCTTACTCAAAACCAAAAACGTACCCGAACATTTCCATTTTCCTGTTGAAGCAGTTTAAGCGAAATAAGTTAGTTTTGGGCGTCGATTAATAACTGTAGTTGAAACTTCAACATACTGGTACACTTCTGAAGACAAGGGACAGTCGAGACAGTGGACTACGAAGAGTGAATCGGTTCTGAAAAGGGCGAAGAGTCTTCCACCAGTTGAGAAAGTGATATGGTACAGTTATGGAGTTTTTTAACCGACCCCCTTCAAAAAGGAAAAACTGAGAAAGAATTTTCATTCCGCAGAAGCAATGCACCGTCTCACATAGTGGTCGACATGGCAAAAATTCGCGAAAAAATTTGCTCCGACACGTAAACGCTTATCTTGCAGAAGATAATACCAACTACTATTTCGACGGGTTAAAGAGATGGAAGTATGACAAAAATTATTTGTTTCTATGTTATTCTGGAAGCTTTTCGAACCACCCTAGTAGGTATCATATCTGACTAATGCACATTTCTGAATAAATAATGGTGTTTATAAATGTCAAGTTAAAAAAAAAATAGGAATAACTCTGAAAGACGTAGTTTTAGGACAATAGTCACTTATGCTTTTCTTTCAAAATGTAGTAAGTGCCTTATTAAAACCACCCACTACAGGAAATGTTAGGATTACTTACATAAATGTCTTTCTACTATGGATTACGGTCGTGAAAGCCTACACTCAACTACATACATAAAATTCCCCGCTCTAACTGCCTAATTTCCAATCTCCATGCAACTCTTCGATACCTAAAGATCCAAAGAGCCAAGTTGATATATGATACGTTATAGTTCATCTTAAAGCGATTTTGGGTTAAAACATTTTAGCAGTGTTAAATATGTTTATGTTCTCTCCGTTTGTTTATTTATATCGACAAGGATACCAATCGAGTGGCTTCTATATTTTCATGTCTTTACATCTGTACTGACTATCTAGCTTGATTTTCATGTCATTGTAAATTTTGATAATGAATGTAAAACCTGATGAGTGTACTTTGCCAAGATATTTACGAATTAGATTTGGTGAGAATAGATAGTGCCCCTGAATTAAATAATATGCAAATAAATAAAAATAATTGTGTTAATTTTCAGTCGCATTACCACTTCATAACTTCAAGCAATTTCAAAGCTATTATTAATAATATATACCACATACATAGAAAAGAGCATAGTATGTAACTGTTTTTTGGTTAACCCTGTATACGTCGACATAATTTAGTATTAACAAAAATTTTGAAATAGCTCTATACTTAATATAAAAACGATTTATAGTAAGAATTACAATACGTTTGTTTAATCCAACAAAATATGTAGTTGCTCTAACAAAAAATATAGTTGGATTTAAGGTAAAGTGCTGCTGTCACATATTTTACGATATACATTGTTATTTTAAGTATATATTTCTATGAGTGTAGCATAAAGTAGTTTAGTACCAAACGAAAAAATCTAGCACAAACTTAATAACGTAAAATGTAAAAATCAGCACAAAAATAATATGTGAAATAAGAGGTGTAATTGTATAGTTTTTTATTGCTTACAAACTTTAAGATACAAAGTAGCAATTTTGTACGCAACCAAACTGGAATGAGCATCGTGCGATTTCTCTGTAGGGACTCAATTTCATTCAATTGTCATAATTACACGCTTTGCGACAATAATTCATCTCAATTTACGTTAACTACGTATAAATGTAATTAGAGCGCGGTTAAAAAAAAATATGTATATGGCGCGCGCTCTATTTATGAATGAACATGACAAATTAACGTATGTAAGTCTATGTGAGGGAAAAGTCGGATAGTCAAGTTACAAAATCATAAAGATGAATGAAGACACACGATACCAGAAGTAACGTATATTTTGGATGCAACGTGAGACAGTTGCTATATTCGGTTTCTTCAAATATATTATTATTTTGTTGGCTGACTGTTCGTTCCACGTCGCGTCTAAAATATATATATATATCTATGTATATACAAATACCCTCCCACCTACGATCAGCTTTGATAGATGTTCAATAGGCGTGTGCGACAATAAATAAATTAGCAATTAATTTGCGTTAATGAGATCATTATTGGAAAACCGTTAGACTTCTAATTATACCGCGATATTTTCAATTTCCTTAACAACCTGTTAATAGCAATAAATTTAGACGTATTCGTTAATTAAGTTAATGTTTGAAAGATACATAAACGCGTTGTATCTGACATATAGTTCGATCCGTACGGGACTTTTAACAAACTGTACGAGTTCGGAATACTTCCAAATGCTGAAAAAAACCTTTCAACAAGCTACTCGACGAGATTTAGAAGAAATAGAAAATATTCTGGATTTAGTAAAAGAAGATGCAACGACCAGCTCATGGAGAACTGGTACTCAATTACAACCGCAAGAGTATACTAAGCGTATAGAATTTTGCACGGGACTCTCACTTATGATCAGACAAGAATCCACACACAACGTTTTCAGCACAAGTTTTCGGTAAACATGTGATGTGATATGGTCCATAATTACTTAATTGACCCTTTCATTTTGAAGAATCGTCTCACAGGACTTAATTTTTTTACAAAATGAATTACGAGCACTACTGGACGATGTTCCTCTAAACAGCAGAACGCAAATGTGTTATTAGCATGATGGAGCTCCCGCACATTTCATTTGTTTAATCGAGCAACATTTGGATGATAGGCTAACGGGGCTTTGGCTTAGTCGTCGTGGTCCTATTAGTTGGCACTCGATATTAAAGAAAGTCATGAAGTAATCGGGGGAGCAACATCCGTCCGTCGTAGACGAAGTATAAAATGTTTAGAGCACTCAACTAAGAACATATGATTTTTTTACATTATTTTCACGTGTACAATACACTCCAGGAATGTGGCCCGTTCCTGCCGACTCACCCTGTATATAGTTTTTGGTTATTCTATATTCAAACATAGAATAAAAATTTATTTTTGTTAAAATATCGCAGGTGTGTTCGCTTTTGCTTCTTCCTGGATAATTCACCTTTGCTCCTAATAATCTAATTCATGATATCAGTCATTTTGATGAAAAGATTACAAATAATTTCTTAAATTTTTTTTTTAATTCTGTTCACTTTAACTTCTTTGTTGGAATATTTATTGTTCTATGTTTAAATATTTTACTTTTTCTCTTGCAAATGATCACGTTGGAACATACGTAGATGAACTTGGGCGGAAATATGAGAGCATTACAAAGTTTTAGTTGTAGATATGAAGTAGAAAATGCACACATCTGCAATTTCGCCCAGATTACACTAGAATAGCAAATCAAAATCCGGCCTATAATTATTACTATTATTCGTTAGATAATCTTCAAACCAAAACTCCGAAGTTACATCCTACTTGACTTAAAAAGACTTCGAAATCATAAAATCACACTTTCTTGAAGGTTCAAATACAAAGTATTTCCTACCTGATTAGCGTCGAAGGGCTCCCAAATATGACAGTGACAAATAAGGGTTGTTGTAGAGCCGTACATTACGGGTGGAAACGAATTGCTTTTGTAGGTCAAAAGTTACGCAACGGTCCTACTTTAGCCTAATGAGTTACAATTGGAATAATTGGGGACATTGCTGAGTATAATACTATTAATTTATTACGCGTTATCAATTTACCATCAACATTAATGCATATTTGCATTTCGATAATAGAAGAAATACGCCATAAATAGAAGAGCAATAAAATGTCAACGTATCTCCCTTAAAAGATTAACTATTTCTCAAATAAATACAAATATCTAATTGCTGAAAGAAACCTGATTGTGTTCAATAAACTTAAGTATGTGAAATCCTTGCAGACTTTTTAGTAAATACAAAATATCCTGTGCTGATTAGGGTTAGTCACCCTTATTAACCGTCAATATATTACAAATTTATAAAACCCTTCCTTAAATAATTTTTACCTAAAACTGGATGTGGGAATTTTAGGTGTAACCCTTTCGAATTATCGACGGTGCGTTTCTCACGCAATTTTATAAAATTTCCTTATTTTCAGAGGTTAAATTTTACTTATTCGACGAGTTTTAAACCCTTCCGGTCCTTTTTAACCCTTTTCTTGAGGGTATACTAAAACTAACGTGTCGTCGATTACGTTTCTATTTATCCTGGAATTCCCCATTTTAAATTGGAAATGAGATTACTGCAGTACCTCGTTTCGGTTCACTTTCTTTTTACTAAACCTACACAATCCATGTGTTGGTTTTAAAATTTATTGTACCATGTCTTATTTGCTTATTAATTGTTAATTTCACGGGAAAGAAGAAAAAGTTTTATATTATTATTTTCAACATTATCATCGGGAGAATTGCTAGTGATAAGTTGTTAGAAATTCACTCACACAGAAGAAAACAAAAGATTTCATTTTCGCTATTCATTGCACATGCTTCGAGAGGATGGTCATTGTCTCATTCTTTATTATACGGAGTAGCATAAATTTGATTTTCTTGCTTCCATATGTTTTATTCTTATAACAACTTGTACCTAATGGGTGTTTCACGAGTTAATGTGAGTGTTAATCCGATTCAATTTCAATGAAATATAAAATTAACAAATAATCACAAGTCTTTTTATTCTCAATAATCTACTTACAATCAATTTTCAAAAATTACTTACAGTTATATTTAAAAAAGAAATCCGGAAACTCTTATGGGACACCTTTATATGCTTAAAAGAACCATGATGATGAATATAAAATTAATTAAGAACGTAAACAGCAATATACAATGAAATTGTTATGAAGGCATGAAAATTTACAAAAACAAGCACCTTTTTAAATACTAACAATTAAGTCAAGCAAGACCGCAATCAGGTCCACCATGAATATAAAAGTATAATAATAATAATAACACTTTCTTAGCCAACATCGGTTGGATTGATCTCACATCTAATTAAGTACAATATTTGTACATTTCAATGCATTAGTAAAAGACGAAAATAAGAGGAAACCGGTCTACATAGTAAGGTATTCATTTGGGCTATAATAAGCACATAATGACAAATAATCCCTTAGACTTCCCTTAAACTTATGAATTGATGGATAGGCCTTATGTATCCGCTAACTTATTATGGAACTTTACATATTTAACATATGTGAAAGGAGATTTCGCATGCAATGATAAATTATGTCTCGGATAAATGATGTCATGTGCATTTCTTGTGTTGTATACGCACAGTGTGTTAAACTCGTTGAATTTATCTATATTTTGCTAAACAAAAGTTATAAACACTTATAACAAAAATTCGGGAAAAGGTAAGAATTCTATGGTGAATAAAAGTATCCCTACAAAATAGTGGACTACCAGTGACTACCAGCATTAATAAGCTGTAGCACAACACTCAAATATAGTGTGTCCCCGAACGGAGTGACAAGAGGAAAAAAATCTTAATTATTAGTTTTAGGACTAAGGGTTTCTTGTTAAAATTCTTTATGAAAAATTCTGCTTTTCAAATAAATTAATTTGCTGTGAAAGAAACCGAGATCAGATGTACAGGGAGTTAGTAAATGAAGAAAACACTTTAAGAGAAAATATAAAATTTTAAACTTAATTTTTTTTTGGTTTTCTTGTTTTTAAATTGAATCAACAGAAATTTACAATAAATCCTGATACGATACATTATATTTTGTATTTTGGATTGTTAATAATAACGAACTCATGTACATACATATGTAACTTCCTCCAACTACCACCTGTTAATAAACACGCCCTAGACTCCCCAAATCACCGCGTCTTGTATTCATCTTATGATCATGCGGTAGGTCATCTGCAAGTACCTTTTGTTTTACAACACCCCGCAAAGAGAGATTCGTCGATGTAAGATAAGCAGATCTAGCCGAAAAATTAATTGGATCAAATCTTCCCATGTACCACCGTACCATAAGTGTGGAAGGAGTAATGTACTCGTCTTGTTGCTAAAAATTGTAGATTCGAATTTCCGGCTCCAAAGCATCAAACAATGGCAACATAAATCCTCCAAAACACGCAAATAAATATGTTGATTTAAACTTTCATCAATAAAATATAAACCAACAATTTGAAAACGTCGACAAACTACTGTCTTTTATAAGCATTTTGTCTAAAGCAATAAATAACACCACTTCTCTCTTGACGTTTTCTTAATTGCTAACACCCTCCACATCTGATCTTGTTTCTTGCACAGTAAACTAATTTATTTGAAAAGCAGAATACTTCATAAAGAATAACTTTTCGTCATCAAATTAATAACAGATAATAAAGATATTTTTCCTATTATTGTGAACTCCATCCGAAGACATTGTATATTGGATGATGTCATCTGCTCATCAAAGATACCGATTATTGCGAATAAATTTTAACTCTACCATCCTTCTTAAATAATCTACTGAAGTCTAACCGCATGGTAGAATATAACCATTAAGAGATTTGGTTTGAGTTGTTCATGTGATATTTCTTTGAGTTGTTCATCTCTAAACAAAAGAACATCGATTATATCCGATTTTTCTATATTATTAAGACAGCGAATGTACTAATGTAATACGCATAATTTGCTGCCATGATGTAAAGGGTTATTGCGACAATTAGTACTTAGTAATGGGTTATTGCTAGGAACAAGCCCGAATAAAACTGATGTTCTTGCTGAAGAAAGAACATAATAAACGACAATTAGATTTTTATATAAATAGTGCACTTTTAGTAAACTGCTTTACATCAGTCTTACTACTGAAGATGATATGCGTCCAGTTTTATTGAAGTGTTGCGGTGAGGATGATAGTGACGCGTTAAAGCTAACTAAGCATTTTTTCATGTTACAAACGAAAACCAACCTAATTTGTTTTAAAATTGAAAAAATTGGATACGCTTTCAGTAAAGATTAAATATTTACCTATTTGTTTTCGTATCCCATGTGGTCCTTTATAACCAAAAGTAATTACAAAGGATTAAAGATACACACCAGAAACACATTAATCCACATTTCCCTTTATAAATAAGCTTTCGGGAAGCCAGAGAAGTAATACCCGCTATAAAATTACATACCTACATCCACGTAGGATACATCTTTTTATGTTAGATTTTCAAATATCTGATATTTGTGCATTTTGAGAAATTTAAAATTACACGCTGTAATAGCCGAACGATCCTTTTCGGACTCCTAAAATTACTAGACGCTGTTTACGCTATAAAATTAGAAATCATAATAATTTTAATTACCTTCCTTTATAACAATTATCCGAAACCAGGTGTGTGCAAGGCACGAACATATACTCTTGATTTATGCTTGCTACTAAATTGTAATAATAGAACAGTAAACAATAAAAATGGGTGTATTTATGATATCTACAAAAAGATTGTCAGTTAAATTTATGATGTTTAGGTTAGTAAAGCAAATGTACCGTGTGGCGCGCTGTGTACTTATAGCGCGGTGCACCAAATATGGAACGCGCTACCTAAACGAAAAATACATTTGAGACTTACACGATAATTGTACCTACCATTACGCGATTCGAGATATAAATTTGTAAGAAATAACCATAAATAGCACTTAGTTAATATTATAAAATTACACAAACCCGTCATCCCTAGTAAATTACGCTAGTTCATACATATGCATATGTTCAGTTTATGGGTGTAGCAAAACTGGAAGTTTATTGATATTTAGGTTCTGTTTTAAATTATCCTATTCGTTTAGTTTAAAAAAAGATTTTAGTATTGCAATGTTGCTCTGTTATCATCCTATTTATCGCTGTTCACTATTGATTTATCTATTTATATAACTTCCGGTTATACCGGATGACAAATTTCAGTTTATAAAAGATTCCAACGTATGCATACACAATTCTCCTTGAATCCTTTACATGGTAAAGAATCAGTTGAAAATCTTACAATACATTTCAAATAACACTGGTCATAAGTATTTACATAGTAAAACCTTATATAATGTATACAAGCTGATTGGGGAGGAACTCCCAAAATTCAGAGATGTGGGGACATAATTGATCAAAAAAGTTTAATAAACATATACTCCAAGTACAAGTTATAAAGCAGTAGAAAACAACATTTGTTTTGTATTATTAAATTACAACATTAGAATAATTAAATAATTAAAATTAAATTAAATTCTCTCATAAAGCTCTCAGCTCGCACGTTGAACTGCTTGGTGATTTTCGCTTATGAGTAAGCCTGCAGAAACGAGTTGCACCTCACGAAATTAGCAAGGATCAGACTTGTGTTTTGTCGACTCTCGGGAAAACCTGTAGGCAACACAAACCCATTCTCATGGACGAATAAACACAGGTTTGTCTAATCTCTGCTAATTTCGTGAAGCGCAACTCGTTTCTGCAAGCTTCAGCTTCAGCTGAGTGCTGAACAATTGACAATCCAATCGAGTAGTGCCTCCCTTGTGTTCACTTTTGTTACATAAACTAATGATTTAAGCTATCTCCGTAATAACAGCTTTGTAAAATTAAGCAATACGCTCTGTTTATTAGACTTCTATCATTTATGTTACCACAACACATTTTCTGAATATTGGAGATTCCTTCCATCCTTTCATCTCATGGTAATGGTTTTTCCACTTAGATAGGTTTTAGCACACTTATGGTTTATAGCATATTCTACAAAATTTAACGAGTTTTAGTCTCCCGTATTAAATGGATGCGTAAATTCAGAAGACATTAAGTTGAAAAAACGAGAAAACCGTGTTGTGACTGAGGTGCTCAAAGAAAACATTTACGTGGCAATTGAAGAAGAGCCTTCCAATAGTGTGACAAAATTATCCCACCAATTCCAAGTTTCTAAAAGTAGTTGCTATAAATCCTTGAAAGAAGAACGATTTAAAAGTTGCACAGCTTTTAGCAACTTTTAGACTCCCTTTCTCGAATGGAATTCTACAAATATTGAATAGACAAATTAAAAACCAAGTGTCCTAAATCTGGTTCCTTTCTCTGAAGATAAAATATTTTTTGATCAACGGAAACTGTTAAAACGCTAGAATATAGTCAAGAATAAATCCTTATTTCTTGCAAGAAATGCACATGCAGTGCCACCAAAAAATTAACATGTAATGGGTCAAGAATATTTCCAGCTGTTAACTGACATAATTCTTCACCGTGGAATTTCTCATACTCATAGTACAAATTTTTAAATACTCACGTCTGGATTGAGCGGTTTGGACTACTAAAATGGCTAGCTAGAAGTCCAGACATGACCTCCTGAACTTTTTTTAGTGTTTGAGCAGGCTTCGAGATTTAGAAGAACTGAAAACTAAAATAGTTCAATCTTCTGCTGGAATTAGTCTCAGGCAGCTGCAAAATGTAAAATTAAATTTTCAAGATCGGGTCACTGTTTAGTAACTTCCGGTAAACAATTTGAACATTTTCCTTAGGGTTTCTTCTAGATAGTAATTTATTGTTAGTTTTGTTATTTTCTAGTGTTATATTAACAGAAAATACTTTCAATTGTTACTCTTTTCCTTCTTAAATGAAAGAGCTTGTCCAGTAGATGAAGTTCTGATTTTTTGCATTGGTAATTTTCATGTTACTGTTAAAACTACGTAACACAATTCATTTTAATGTAGTACTTTACATTAATAAATAATTTAAAAAAGAAATGAAGATATCTATTATACTTTTTATTTAAAAAATTAGGGACTCCAACGTCTTAAAACTTGTTAAATCTTATAGAATACAACACTATAAACCACAGATGTAGCAAAAATTATCGAAAAATCTAAAGTGAGAAAACCATTAATAGGGGATGAGGTTTTTGCCGCCCTATTTCCTATGAATCATCTTATAAAAAAATGCTCTGTATAGTCTTACATATATATACAACTTGTCCTCCATTCATTTCATTCAGCCTTTTTCAATAGTTCTATAGTTTTTGAGATAATTGAGATAATTTCAGATTTTTGCGAAATTCCGCACTTTTTTTACAGCCAATATAGTTCACTGGAGGAGTGATTAATTTTTTTTTAATTTTTTTTAATTTTTTTTAATTCTCCGCAATAGATCGAAAATATTGTCATATCAACTAGCGTCTGCAAGATTCAAGCCATGTTTGATTCGTACTATGTATATTTTTCAAGAATCTAATAGAGAGAAGTTGTTCTAGAATTTTTTATAAACATTTCTCTATATCTAAATGTATCGTTCTTTATTAAACTAAATATGAAGCCATGCTGACAAATTTTTGCTGGAATGCCTAGAATGCTATGACGAAATATTATAAATGTTTGTTTTTCTAAGGATTTTCATTAAAAATAATTCATGTATACAATTTCAACATTTATTGGAAGTGAAAGAACACATCCAAAAAGTTTTTTCATAAACATTTGTATTAAGATAAATTGCCAAATTTTTTGCACAACTTTCAATATGTTCTTAGATTTTTTGATGTAGAAAGAACTTAGCGTGTAATACCTCAAATAGATTTCTTTGTTCTACACTGGATTATAATGGCTTCTTTTCTCTATTTATTATTTATAAATGTTTATTGACTTGTTAGAAAATGTATGCAGGAAAATAATGGTTACTTGGAATAAATTCTTTGGCAAAACAGAACAAGGTTTATAAACAAAATCTAAAACAGTTTCTCTGTCGGATTCTGGAAAAATGTATAAGATCTTCCAGTTAAACAAATTACAGTAACATAGTGAAAACTCCAAGAAATACTCAATCGAACAAAATTTTAACGATCGCTACAGCGTGCAAGACACTTAGATATGGGCCGTTAAGAAAACAATAAATTGTCGCAAAAATCTCAAATTATCGCAATTATCTCAAAAAGTAAAATAGAAAATACTGATGAAAGTTAACATGAATTGAAAAGGGGCATTCAAAAACGTAAATATATACATATTCCGTTTAAAAACTGAGCTTTATCGTTTGTAGCGAAAACTGAACACCCTGTATACTTGATAATAATTTTATATATTATTTTCACTACATTTTTCTGGAAAAGAATTGTCTTCCACCCTCGTCTAGTTGCTGTACAATTGCATTGCTTTAATTTTCCTATCCTATAAACATTATATATTTATAGCAGCTTATTATTTTTCCCATATTAAGTTTTCCCAAACATATTTGTATTATACAAACAGGAATAGCGATATAAAACAGGAAATCCATAATAACATTTAAAAATTCCCGTAACAGCTGTTCTTTCCTTAAGGAAACGTCGTACCTACAGGCAAATCAAACGATATTCAAGAAAAATCGAGTTTGTATTACAGCCTTTATTGTAACGTAGTAGAGATTATATCGGAAACATGTTCGGCGACATCCAGAGAAACTCATGTATGTATGTAGGTATAGAAACCAATACTTTATTTTAAAGGCAAATCGCAGGAAATGAACAACAATAGGAGGGTGTTGTAAATATTCTCATTCAAGCACCGCTAATATAACCTTTCTGCAGCATATGCGGAACAAGTATTCGAGTCGTTATGCATTTATGTATTCCTATAGGTTTTTAGTTGTATACCGATGAATATTCCAAAAACAGGTAATACACAAATCTACAGTTATTGTAGGAAATAAGCGTGGAAAAATTTAGGGGTAATCTTATTAAGGGGGCATGCACTACAACGAATATTTTTGAATCGTTTGTTTTGTGATAATATAAGAAAAACAGCAATGGATAGACTTACTTGCAAACTTACCAGGATATTTTAATTAAGTCACATTGTAATTAACAAAACTCTAAATTAATGGAGCTAATTTCTTGATTTATGTTTAGGCCACTGGACAATGTGAAAAGAATGATTTAAGTTAAAATAAAAATCTTGATATGTACACTGCCGTTCAGTGTAGTTCGGTCATACAATAAAAATCTATTATATCACACTGCATACAATTATTAATACATAAAATTAGAAAAATATTAAGCATACATTCTTTTCTAAGGGATTAAAGCCATAAATTATTATGTAAAGTAGAAATATTGCGACAACCACAATAAAGTCCCTTTTATTATCATTCCAAGAATTTCTCGGAAGTACCGATCTTTTGAAACGGGTCGTTTGGGGATTATTAACGAACAATACATTTAGGAAATATACCGTAGTATCATTCTTGTTTATTTATCACAGGCGTAAAGATATAAATTTGCTCCATTTTACTGTTAAACGTGTGTTGGTGTGCATCTGTCATTTTTGCGCGAAAGTTTTAAGAAAATTTACTTCAAAATGGCACGTGGCAAGCCTACCAGTGTAGAAAAACGTTCACGCATTATTACGCTGTTTGAAGAAGATTATTCGGGACTGCAAATTGCTGAAAAAATAAATACGAGAAGTTCAACAGTAAATGACATCATAAAGCGATATCGGACAACTGGAACTATAGGAAATCGTGTTCGTCCTGGAGCATCTAGGAAAACAACAAAAGCTGAAGATTTGAGAATTGTATTATTAAGCAAACGCAATAGAAAATTAACAGCGCCACAAATAGCAGCCGAAGTCAATCGCGGCCGTGAAGAACAAGTTTCGGCGAGTACGCATTGCCATTCGAAAACCCTTATTACGTCGGTGCAACAGAGCAAAACGGCTACAGTGGGCCCGTTCTCATCTAGATTGGTCGTTAGATGATTGACACGTGCTTTGGAGTGACGCGTCAAAGTTTGAGGTTTTTGGGCAAAATCGACGAGTTTATGTCCGAAGATCTAAAACCGTAAAGTGATCCCGAACTGCATTGTGTCTACAGTGAAGCAAGGGCGTAGTTCCGTGTTAGTGTGGGGATGTTTCTCCTTTGCTGGGACGGGAGATTTATGCAGAGTGAAGGGTGTAATGAGGTAGGAAAATTTTTTTGCAATACTCCAGAATCATGCAGTGACATCAGGATTGCGTATAATAGGCCGTAACTTTACATTCATGCATGACAATGACCCAAAACACACTACGTTAGTGTGTAAGAACTATCTAAAGGAGCAAGAAGAACAGCACACCCTGAATGTAATGGCATGGCCCACACAAAGCCCAGATTTGAACCCTATAGAGTTGTTGTGGGATGAACTGGACAGGAGGATCCGAAAAATATGCCCAACTTCACAAGAACATTTACGGAATATTCTGCAACATGAATGGATTAATATTCCACAATTCGTTT